>OZ021724.1:46536988-47136988 GCA_963978545.1 Linyphia triangularis
TAGAGCTATTCATTTCCAGTGATAATTAACAGAAAAGATTAAACGTTTTAACGTGCTTCTGGTCGTTTTTAAATCGTTAAATTGCATTTTCTTAGAATCACTTCCAAGAAAAGCGAACAATTATTCTTCCAAGTATAAATTTATCTTCGCTGCTGTGTTTTTCATTTATCATTGTGATACGCAAAGTTGTAGCTTTCATAAAAATTTCATTTGTATTCATTTTTTAAGAATTTCTCTATACGCTACACTGAAATGTATTAGCAACAATTGACCTTAAATTTTGTACATTGAATGTTTTTTTATACATTAAAAATATTTCTATTTCCTAGAGACATATCATCTTTCTTTGACACCATTTAAACCAATACGGCTATATCTCCAGGCTACATAGAACCAATACAGATTGCGCTGAAACACCTATTTTTCCCCCACTCCCACGTTGCGAAAGAAGATTGTGATACACATTCCACTTTATTTTTCAAGACTAAGTATCACATTCTTCTAGGTTTCCCGCAAGAAAACCAAACAAAAGTTGCAAGTGAAAAAATGTTTTACAAAAGAGAGTCGAATATCCGGATATGATTGATCGGAGGATGGTAACAGCTCAAAGCGAGTTGAAATCGTATACGGATACAGCTAAAAGACATTTTCCTGATCTCGGCTTGAACAAAATATCGTTTACACTCGTATCATCAGTGAAGAAAGTATTACATTCCACCAGCTGCACTGCTAAGTTTAGGAATAAAATTACACAATTTAAAAATTTCATGCGGTAGGAATTGATTGTAAAGATAGATGATATTGTGGGTTTTTTATTGAGATTTCGCACTATTTATTCGACGTAGATCTCAGTTGAGTAACAATTTATGGAAGTGGTAAGCCAAGTTATTATTTTTGCGTTTGATTCTTAATAAGTTTAAGGTTATGAACTCACATTAGCAGTACTAAATTTCATTAGACGTTGGCACTTATTTGACAGAAAATATTGAAATGAAAGTAACAGATTTGATTTTTAAGAATCTTTATAGAAGTTCTCTATACAACTATAAGTAACGTATTTTATTAAGTTGTGTTTGACTGCACAAAAATGTACGGACCCTCGTTAGAAAAGTCAAGTCTAATCAACAGATAAAAATGGCTGAGGCCGGTATAAATTGTAAGAAAGATTAATTTTTCAAATAGGTACATATTAGTATCCTAAATGACACTTAATTGTCAACTCCAAGATCATGCAGATAGCTGATGTATGCTGTAAAAAGCAAGTATAAATTTACATTTTTAAAACTAACTTCTGTTTTATGACTTCAGAAGAAAACAGCCATATCAGAAAGAAGAAATTCATGATTGTTTCTGAAGAAAACATAGATTTGTTGATGATTCTTACAGCCTAAGTCAAGCATTCTACGGAAGTATATTTTTTAAAAACTTTTCAGAGAGATAACAGCAACTCATTTGTATTCTCGCTAATTTAAAATGTTGAAAAAAATTCAAGAACAAATAGCTTCCTTCATTCAACTTCTACTTTATATCCAAACACATGACTTACATTTATATCATCAATCTAGGTAAAATGATTCAAAGAAACACGCGTGAATTTTAACACTACCCAATCACAGTAATTCGTAAGAATTTTCTCTCAATTTTGTACGAAATCTTCTTGAAAACAACAGTTAAAATCTCAAAATAAATAGTTGTAATTATGTGATAGCCTACACATTTGACCTCTTGGAAATGAAACCCAGTATGTATGAGATATTAAAGTTTAAATGTGGTTTTTATACAAACAACGCCACTTCAAAGTGGAGCTTAGCGTAGGTCACACAGGAATGCAATCATCAGTGTAACCGAATCAAGATCCTTCAGTTAACTTAATAAATATATTTTAAACTTTTAATAGTAAGAATATAGTTGAGAAAAATGCGATTAAAATTTAACTCTGCAGCGAAGAAAGATGAATCGAAACCATTTTTTAGTGACCTGATCACAATGAGGGAAGTGAGGAACCTTATTGAAATCTTGTCTGGGGTCACTATTTATCGACTGGATACTTATGTTTTTTGTTTTTTTTATCTTCAGGATTTTCATTGCTCTCGCATGTTACTCTTTTAGTACAGTATGCAAAAATATCCGAATACTGGCTATATACTTGTTCTAAATAATAGAAAAAACAAAAAGTTCAGTCGTAATTTTTGTAAGGTTGGTTGGTTGGTTGTATTCAGATTATCTGGCGCCGTCAGCAACACGAGGGCAATAATGCGCCGAAACATTTCGTCATTTAACAATCCAACATACATTTACAAACACCCATGCCAACACGGGACTCGAACCCGCAACCTCGCGGTCTAGAAGCCAGCACGCTAACCACTATACTGTTATGAATTTTTCCACTGAGGCAATGATGGCAGTGTTTTCACGGTTTAAAACTATTTATTCTCTCTTCAGAAAACTCACAAAATTTATTCACAGGCGACAGTTTAATTACTCTCAAGCTTCAACAAAAATAACTTCGAATTCAGCGATTATACAAGCTCACTCCAATAGGTAAACAAAGCGATCAGCTTTCAACGAAGTCTGAAGTCAATCTGAAAACTTTCCCGTTCTCCAGTCCTTTATATACAAGCGCGTGAGACATTCTCGAAATTTCCAGCCAATTTATCGGAAAAGAAATATCTCGAAACTTCTCGATTACTTTAGGTGTTGCCACCTTTTTCTAACTTGTATAATCGCTATTAATTACTAAATAAAATAGGATAAAAATAAATTACAATAGAATTTTGAAATAATACGTCACTATTTACAATATATACAGACAATTTGTGCAACCTTTCCCCCTTCTTAAAGACTGCACGTCCCGGGCAGTGAAGTCCTTAAGAGGAAAGGCAATTCAATCACTTCTACTATAATATGGGGATAGCCTATTGTGATGTACTACTCTAGGTTTACAGGAAGGTGTCCGTTGAATTTTCATCACGGCGTCGTTGATCTTCTTAACCTTCTGAGGGTCACGGGCGTATATATCCGTCATTTGATCCCCAGTTTTTCCAGCAATACACAATCTTTTTAAATTTATAAATAAAATGTAAAATAAATTTTTTTTTAATCTTTTTATTAGGATGAGAGTTTAAAACCTACTTAAAACAAAACAAATAAAAAATAATTTTAAAAAATTATATATTTGGATCAGAAATAAAATTTAAAAATTATTGCAGGGAAAACAACTGTATAATTTCGCCCATTCCCTTGACGCTCAGAGGGTTAAGGACCCCATACGGCCCTTCCCAGTTCGTCTGGAGCTTAGGGGAGAGTCCTTTCCGACGTTTAGGGTTCCCTAACCACACCTTGTCACCTTCCTTGAATGAACGGTCCATGGCCTTGGCATAGTACCGGATCTTCATGCGCTCCGTCATGATGTTGTTTCTCTCTCTGGCGAACCGATGTACGGCTTCCAAACGTGCCTGCAGATCATCTAGATACTGGACAGGCGAGGAAGGAGTGTTCGGTGGTTGTCCAAAGAGGAGGTTGCTGGGGAGTGTAAGGTCTCTTCCAAACATCGTTAGAGATGGAGAAAATCCGGTGGTCTCGTGAGTTGTACTCCCGTATGCAAACAGAAGCGGTGAAAGTTTCTGATCCCCATCTTGCTCGTTATATGATTCTGAGATTGCGTCCGAATCATCCGCGGGTGCAGCTGATAGATCCCGGGACCTCCGTTCGATGCTTGTAACAGGAGCATGGATGTCGATTCCCTCTTCACTGACTTTGTCCATTTCCACATGAACCACTTCCTGGGAGGGTTTCATCAACGTCGCTTTCTTCGGTTCTCTTTCCGAGGCTGGAGAGGTACTTTTCATAGATGTGGACTCTTCAGCATTCTCTATGACATTGTCTTCATGAGCTACAATCTGATATACGCACAGCTCTTTCGTGTCTAGATCGTGCAAAGGAACTTCGCCTCTCCATGTTTGCAGCTTGCTTTTCTCAAAATTCAGCGTAATTCCTTTTTTCTTCAAAAAGTCTAGTCCAAGAATGCACGGATCTACAATTTCGGCTACATAAACGGTGTGCTTGTAGGTGTTAAATCCAAGGGCAATGTCCACTTGCAATTTTCCATGAACAGAGATATTACCACCAGACACAGTTTGTAGAGAAACAGAGGGCGCTGTGTAGAGGAGTCGGCTGTTCAGGCGACGAGCCACGTCCGTCCTTACGATCGTTACGTTCGCTCCCGAATCGACGATTAGACGACATGGAGTTCCGTTGATCTCCCCCTTCACGAATAAACCCTGGTTTCCTCCTTGTTGGGATGAAACGTGGAAACGACTGGTCGGGGCTTCACCTGTTCTACATTGCAGCTTCTGCCCTGCGAGATGACATCTTCTTAGATTCAGTTGTGGAGAATCCGTGGTAGTGTTATCCCTTCTCTTTTTCAAATCAAGGCAGTTTCGTCGTAGATGCCATTCCCGTTTGCAGTGCCAGCAAACGACTCTGGTCCTTCGATCCCTGGCTCCGGGATAGCTTCTCATCATTCTATCAATTTTGCTTTCCAGTTCTCGAAGCTTACTGGTGACAAAGTCAGACGAATCCTCGGCTAATGCACCACGCACATATCGTCGGTCTTTTCCAGAAGCAAGCTGCGCGGCTTCCACTCTCATGGCGTACACGAGGGCCGACTTCAGGTTTTTGTTTTGGGATAACCTTACCGCCTGTTGCACATCGGGATCTTGAATAGCGTCGATGAAATACTGCAGAGAAAGATCGTCTCGTACATCCGGGGGACAGTCAGGGAAAGCGAGGAGCGACAGTCTTTCTATATCCGATGCCAATTCTTGAAGAGTTTCATTGGCCTTCTGCTGTCTCACTTTCAGTTGCAGTCTGTTGTAATCCTTTAGATGCTGCTCCCCAAACCTTAACTCCAACGCACTTGCCAGCGCCACGAATTCTCCCCGCTTCCCTTCAGGTAGTGTCTGTAAAATGTCAGCAGCTTCACCTCGAAGAGATGCTGCGAGATGGAATGCCTTCGAAGTATCGTCCCAACCATTCGCAGAAGCAATAATTTCAAACTGCGTTTGATAAACGCGCCAAGGCGACCTCCCATCAAAAGTGGCTACTTTGATGTTGGAACGTGGCGCAATGAAGGGAGTGGAAACATTATCCCATTTAGGCGTTGCAACGGTCATAGCTTCCCCCGTTTCAATTTTCCGTAGCCTTTCCTCAACAGCGTCATGAAACTTTTCCTGTTCCTCTTTCATGGTGGAAACCTTTTCTTTGATTTCATTCCTTACAGTCACAAGATCTTCTTTCATTGTAGAAACCTTTTCTCCCAAGCAGTCAACTTTCCCATTAACCGCCTCAAAACTCTCACTGATTTCTTTTCTTACTTCACTCAGAACATCTTCTTTTACCGATTGTAGAACACTTGTAGTAGTCTCTATTATCGTAGATTCCACCATTGTAGCCAGTTCGGATTGCATTTCTTCTTTAATCCCAATTATAGCTGCTGATGTGGATTCTCGGCAGGTGGCGATTGCAGCGGCGAGTTCGGCATTTGTCGTTTCTTGACGGGCTTGACCAGCGGCGATTGCGGCGGCAAGTTCGGCGTTAGTCGTTTCTTGGCGGGCTTGACCAGCGGCTATTGTAGCGGCGGTTAATTCTTGTCCGGCTTTTATTTCAGCAGCGGTTGATTCTTCTCCGGCTTTTATTTCAGCAGCGGTAGCTTGTTGACTGGCTTTCATTTCGGCGGCGGTGGTTTCCTGTTGGGCCTTCATTTCAACAATCATTTCCATCAACTGCTTCATTTGGTCTTCCATCATTCCTCTAGTTGTCGGCATTCAAAATTACGAGAACCCCACTTCTGACACCACTGTTATGAATTTTTCCACTGAGGCAATGATGGCACAGTTTTCACGGTTTAAAACTATTTATTCTCTCTTCAGAAAACTCACAAAATTTATTCACAGGCGACAGTTTAATTACTCTCAAGCTTCAACACAAGCTTCAACAAAAATAACTTCGAATTCAGCGATTATACAAGCTCACTCCAATAGGTAAACAAAGCGATCAGCTTTCAACGAAGTCTGAAGTCAATCTGAAAACTTTCCCGTTCTCCAGTCCTTTATATACAAGCGCGTGAGACATTCTCGAAATTTCCAGCCAATTTATCGGAAAAGAAATATCTCGAAACTTCTCGATTACTTTAGGTGTTGCCACCTTTTTCTAACTTGTATAATCGCTATTAATTACTAAATAAAATAGGATAAAAATAAATTACAATAGAATTTTGAAATAATACGTCACTATTTACAATATATACAGACAATTTGTGCAACAATACCGTTTGGTCGGCGTAATTTTTGTAAGGGTTTTTATAAATGTTTATAGTGTTTTTTTTTTTTTTTTTTTTCTTTTTTTTTGTCTTAAGAAGTCATTAATATATTCTAAAAAAATTAAAACTATAAGAAGTTCATTAGCAACTCCGTAATATTATGCCATATTTGGATTTTTTTTTTACCAAGTTTTATAAATTATCAAAGAATGAATAGTGATTTAAGTAATGACAAGAAAATTACCGAAAAATGTCAATGAAATTACCAAAAAATTTTAAAGCAGAAGAAATATCAGATTTTTAGACTTAAAGGTAAAATAGTTAATATATTAATTTATACTTCAAAGGAGAATTTAATAAAAGCCAAACAAAAACAACATGCAAAATTTTGGGAATATCAGTTTTTTTTTTTTATCGTTCATAATCAATAAAACTATCTCTAAAACACCTCTCTATTAGGTTCATCATGTTTGATCCCCCTGTCCTTTCATTTTTTTCTTATTTTGACTTTTCGTTGTCAAAATAGTGAACACGCAAAAGACGTATTATGGGGAATGTATACCAACAAACAAGAACCGTTGAAACTACTTAAGTGTTGGAGCTCGAAGTTGAGTTTTTTATTATTGATACAAACTATAAATACGTGATTTATGACATGCAAATATGTATGATGTGTTCTCCCATGCACAATAATGAAATGAATTTAAGGTGTTTGAAGTATTCTATGACATGACAAAAAAGTATGAGTTTGTAATGAAACTTAAATAAACTAATAGAAGTACCCTTCAGAAATAACTTTTATACAGGACTATGGAAAATCATAAACTAGACATATAGGGGTAAACAGCTTTATCCATAGACTTTATCCTAAGATTTTTAAAACTGAAAATATAGCCATTATTCAGATTTGCGCTTACTGCTCTAGAATAAGTTATAGTGGCAATTTGTTGAACAGCAAAGACCATATAAATCTATCTATCGATCATTCAATCTATTTAATGATTATAGGTAAGCGTTTGATAAGCAGTCACACTTGTTTGTTGGTCATTGTCATTATAATGTTCTATAAAAGATACATGGCATTGAGGAATGGTTAGTCTCCAACATCAGAGACGAGTTATTTTTATCCCAAATATTGATTATGATATAAAATATGCCTCCAAAGTACTTTAATAATGAAGCACAATTAATTAAAATTTCCCAAATCAAAAATATTAATTCGAACACCTTTATTATATCTATATTTCTATTAAGATGAAATATATTCTCCTTTCATTAATTAGATGAGGAAAATTAACTTCATTAGGTTATGATTCATCTTAATTTTGAAGTGCTTTTAACTTCTTATTTGATGTTCAATAAGGATATCTGTAAGAGTGAAATATCACTCCACTTTATAAAATGCTTTTGCTATTAACTCACAATCCATTTAAACTTTATTGCAAATTAACTCTACATCGAATTACAATATATTTGTAGAAATTTTTTAATAATTATTTCATCATTTTTTGCACTTTGTAAGGCAGTTATAAGCTTATCTTTTTCTGAGGATAGTTTGTTTCTTGACTTCTAAATAGTTTTACATTTTCTCGTCTTATTATGACCCACCTGATGGCTGTGTGGTTAGAGCTCTGGCCTTTCATGCCTTAAGTGCTAGATTCGAATCCCGGGCTAGGCTTAGATGTCCGTCGTGGTTCGGAATTCACATTAAACTGCAGGTCTCAGCCTGATTAGCCGTCATTGTACATAAAAATAGATAGTTGAATGTATAAACCAACTTACTTACCCTCCGTATTATGAGTAAATTTGAGTCGATTTCAAACAAAAGTTCTTTCTGAAGTCATGCCCACATTGTGTAAAAAAAAGCTCTTAGTTATTTCCATCAAGATAGGTTATGGTTGTTATACAAAGATCAAAGAGCCGATTATCATCTTAAATATAACCCAATATAGGATTTATCATTTAAACACATACATTAATTAGCAAGTGATACACCTATTTCAATTAAATTCTATATTTTGATGATCAGTTTCGATAGAAGGGAATTCAAGAAGCTTATTCAAGTTTTAAGACAACAAACTTGGCAACAAGTTTCTGATCAATATCAAATTCAAGAAATCGGATAACGTACCTATTGGTTTAAAAAAAAAAAAAAAATGAATTCGCATAGTATTGAAAAATACGCTCTGGAACTTATTTTGTACAGTTTAAGAAACAGCGATATTCTTCAAATAGATGACATCAAATTCTCCAATTGTACATATCATATTGGAGATGCAATGGCGAATATAGCTGATGTATTCACAGACCAATTTCGCCAGAAAATTTCAATGCCTTTTTTGCGAAGTCTAGATGCCGAACGGTTCCCATCGTACGCTTTACCCATTTGTTTGAATTTGTCCAGAAAACCGACTGCCTTCAACATTCTTCTTGCCTGCTCGTTTTTAGTTGAGCTAGTCGTTTCCATCAGCGATCAGTACCAATGCATCAAGTTCCTCGACGCAGCCAGGAAATGTATTATCGTGATAATAAACAGAAAAACCAACGCATTTGAAGATTCGGACATTTGGAATAGATTTACATCGTATTGCGAGGCGATGAATTACTGGTTCAATAAAATGGAACCAGATGACGAACCGATAGACTTGGTATGTCCAAACCCTGCTTATAAGGCTTATATATTGAGATTGATCTATTATTCTGATGTGCTTGACGAACAAATTCACTTGACGAATGCTGAATATTTCCTCCTTGCCCCCGTGGACATTTTTTACGAAGAAAAAGAAAATATCGAGCCACCAGCATTTCCATGCAATTTCTGTCATCAACCATGCGAAGTGTTTGCTTTTTATTTTATAAAAGAGCACGTGAATAACACGAGAGATATCAATATAAATGTGTCATCGAGGAACTCACGCTTGTTTCGTTTAGTGACTAATAATATTCCTACTACACGAGGTTGAAGAACTTGTACGGAGAATTTTACTTGAAACTTTATATATTGCATTGCTTATTGCTTACATTGCTTATATCAAAAACTGCAAAGACAAATGTTTTTTGTTCATTAATGTTATACTTTTTTGTATTCTTGATATTTTGAAACTAAAGCGCTGTTTTTAACCGTTTTAATAATTGAAATTGAACAGTTAGAATGTCGGATTTTGGAAGATCATATAAATACATTTCTGATTTCCTGTGTATAAATATTTAATAAAAAGTGATTTACAAGTCCTAAGAATATAATAGTTATTATAAATATGTATTCTTTTCATTTTAAAAGATTTTTTATTCTAATTTCGTTGCATTATTATTTGTTCCAAACTTAAAATCTATGTGACGCAAGAAATCATGCTTTAACATTTTATAATTTCAGTTTAATTGCATTGTAAAACTCATGTAACAGCTAGTGAAAAATGCATTAGAAATGTATTTCTAAATTTTAATATTTTTAAAAAAATAACAATACAATTAAATCGCGTAAAAATGTATTGAAATAAATATGTTCATTAGAGTTTTTTCAGGTAACAGTGAATGAAATTGGAAAACTATGTAAAAAAATCTATAGTTTCTTAATATGGATTCGAAAACAGTGGCTTACAGGGTACTCAGCTGAATTTTTAGATTTAAATTGAGTTAATTAAAGGTGAGTAGAGTAACCTCACAAGTTATTTACATGCTACGTATTATTGACACTTCTAACTTAAATTTGATATAATAAGCGTTTGGAGTCAACTAATATTTCAAAATTGGTGCAGTTTTAAAGTCCAATTTATTAACCACCAAGTGGCATCAAGTTTGAAATCCTAGTTGGCCCCAAACGTTTATTATATCTAATTTAAACTAGAAGAAGTTATAAGCGTCAATAATAGATAGCAAGTCAATAATTGGTCTCATTACCCTATTTTGATATACTCAAATTTGCCTTTTGTATTCATATCTTATCAGGGGTGTAGTGGAGCGGGAACGCGTGGGAACGGCGATCCTTTACCTTTTTAAAAGGCGGAACGGCGTTCCCGCATCTAATGGTTTTTTTTTTCCCCTTTTTTTACGTGAGAAAAACACAAAGCCAAGTAAGCAAACGAAAAAGTCATTTCGTGAGAACTTTGCTTTCGTCTACACAACTTCAGAGCTGAGCAAGCAAGTTTTAGTTTTTTAAAACACTCGAAAGAGGCACGGCACACTACACATGACCATTTCTCCTTCATTAGGAATTAACTGACATGTATGTTTATAACTAGCTATGGTTCATTCAATGGAAATTATCCTCTTCAAGGAATGATCTGTGTTTGTAGATGAATTCCAAACTTCAAATGTTTATGGTTCGACATATATACTGACTGAAATTTTCATACTCAAATTAACGCCACTATCTACATTTTTAAAAAACAAAACTGTGGTCTGGCACATATAGTTCTTTGCATCCTTTCCTTGAAGAATATTTCCCCTCTTCTAATTTTAACCGGAACGCTAACCGATTTATCAACAAAAGTTATTTATGTATTTTTTTTTTTATATAATTTTTATATCACCGATTTCATAAATTAATTGTAAACCTCTCACCCTACCTAAGAAATTAATTCGTTCTAGAGGAGAAAACAAAGGACAGTAATTTAATTTTTTTTTTTTTTGACAATCCAAAAAAGTGAAGCAAACCTGCGATTCTGACGGTATAAACTGGTTGGTGCTAAAAATCCAGATAGGTAAGAGCAGAATGTTGATATTTTTTATTAGCTTTTAAGGTGTTTTGAGATTACGGAATTATGCATTTATATTTTGTCAGATATTGGGAAATATTTTAGTGCCAGATATTGGGAAAATCAAACTGATAACTTGTTTGAACATAAAAAAATTTGTTCAAAACAGTATTGATTTTTAAATCCATTATATTAACTTCGCTTTTGTATGTTTGTGAATTTGAATATGTTTAGTTCAACAAATAAAATTTTGCTTGAAAGTACAGTAAAGAGACTGGCTTCAAGCGCTCCGCTACGTTGTTTTGACAGAACTGAAAAGTTATTAACTTTGTTTCAGTTTAACTTGGCAGTACTGATAATACTATATTAGCCGAATTACAGCCCTTCACAACCCAAGGTTGCGAAAGGGAACCAAGGCTCGCGCTAAAAGCAGATTACTTCTATAAAAAAGAATGCGTAGCAAAAATCAGTAATTTTAATAACATGTATTTTATTAAATTCTTATAAAATTAATTTTATTACAATTTTTATATTTTATAAAAAAAAATTGTATCCCGAGGGTTCCTTAATAAAACCTGACGTAAAATAATGTTATTTAGGGCAGAAAACGCTACGATTTTAATAATTTGCACCCATACCATATAGAACACCCGTACCATTTTTGGAGGGTTTTCTAGACCCATTTTCATTGCAAGGAGCGCCAAAATTCATTCTTGCATACATAGAATTTTACTCTTAGGCCGGTCCTGTATATTTGATTTTCCTTAATATATAACTGCTAATGGTTTAGTAAATGAGTATAATACATCGAAATTGGTCTGTGAAGAGAGCAATTCAGGTGTACTTTAAAATGCAAAATTAAATTGCTTCTCGGTTTGAGAATGGGAAAGCTTTTACAATTACAGTTATTTCAGAGTTTATTTCAAAAATGTAGCAGTAGTTCCTAAAAAAAATCCTTTCCCTCGAGTTTAAAAAAAAAAAATACAGTGGCGGCTATAAGGGGCAGAAATTAACCCCGATCCATTTTAAAATCTAGTGATTTTAATGGCAATATCATATATATTATGCAGTTTGCTTTTTCCTTCGTAACATCCTCATACGATTCATACTCACTTTTGACTTTTATTGTCACATAATCGTCACCACTGCCGAAATGACAAAATCGAAATGGATAAGATTTAAAAAAAAAAAAAAAAAAAAAAAAACACAGGAATGTCTCAAGCAAATTTATACGTCTGGCAAGTAATGAGTCTACATTGAAATATCCAGCTTAAAATTAGAGATGATTGAGATGGTATACAAATTAATATTTTATCAAGAAATTTTAAATCGACTGAAGGATTTTAATTTACCAATTATTTTATTACTGAAGCAAATTCGGAAAAGAAAAGGAAGGGTCTATTAAGTAAGAGGAACTTCTCTACATTTTCTTTTTGAGAAGGAGAAAAACCATAAAACTCTCGATCGTCATCTGCAACAATCTCAATCTTTTTAATTCGTTTTGAAAACAGATTTCGAGATCTACAGAATCTTGGAATTTATCCGAACACATTGCATATAAGGCATCTCTGACATTTTGGAAAATTGTAGTAAAAAATGTGTTTCAAAATTTGTGTCAATAATATGTTTGAAAATTTCTTATAATCCATTTATAAAGTGTTAAACAATCTTTTAAAATGGATTGTGCAAAGCAAATTGTTTAAAAATCCAAATAACTTAATAGTTTTAAAAATTTATTTGAATAAAAAAATAAGTCGAAACACACATTTTTTAAATTTTTGAGGTGCTCATTAGCTGTTTTGAGAGTATTAAAGAAATATTAATAAAACTATTTAAAATTGTCATTTTCACTTTCCCCTCCCCTCTCCCACACACAGAAAAAAAATACGTTTGTAACGACGCGACATAGCGTTCCCACACCTTTTTATTTTATACTACACCATTGTATCTTATAGGATAACATTACAGAAACAGTAGGAAACTGTAACGTACTCTAAGAGCAACAGTGGCGGCCCGTGGTCGAATATGTTAGTGCAGCCGGAAGCAAGGGACTTCCTAAAAAATCCTCCCTTCCCCCTACCCCAACCACACACACACTTTCCAAAATCATCACTTTAACTTTTTTTTTGTTCTTAAATTATCATTTTGAGAACGGATTTTTTGCCCTTAAAAGTACATAAATATAGTAATGATGTTTACATGAAATATTTTTCTTTTTATTCAAAAAGTAATTAACTAATTCACATAGAACTCGTTATAATTAGCATATTTTTGAACAATTACTCGAGTTTTATGGGGCCAAGAAAAAAAATTATGGTTGGAAATTGTTCATAATATCATTCTTAATGTTATGATCACCCATCTGCTAGTTTCTAGAATATATAGTTTTAACATAATTTTTATAACATTGAAAAGAGAAAAAATCGCAATATTTCTAAAAACTTATGAATTGAAAAATCTAGCAAAATTCATTTTCTTTTCCAATCAATTTGACTGCTGAGGTCCAAAACATATAATAGCCAATGAAGATTTTAATTCTCAAACAATTTTTCATAAAGATTATATCAAACTTCAGTTATCACTGTTTAAATGAAGTTTTACTGTCCAAAAACACGATTTTTTAGATAACGAGTTTAAATATTCAAATTTATTTTCTGAACAATATTGTACTTTAAACTAATAAAATAACTCTTTAGCCTTCAGACGATACCATTACCTTGCAAAAATTATACCCAGAGATTATTTTAAAGCAGCATTTAACCTATTTTTGTGATATTTAAAAAAAATATATATATATATATGAATGCAAATTCTTTAATACTTAAATCGAAGTTTCGTTTCAATTTGTACAAAATACTAACATTTATATCATAACACATTATAAAATAAGAGCAATTAATCAAATCATTCTGTATCATCAAATTATTCTGTAAAAAAAAAACATCCCTCGTTTTGTCCTCTTTATGTAAGTTCTTGTATACTTAAAAACAATACTGCTTTGACGAGTAATTGCAATAAAACACACACTACCATAAGGCTCCTTTCACATTATCCGACTTTTGTCGATCCGCAAAAAGTAGGAAGACGAAATTCTTTTAGTGGGGTGAAGAAGTGAATTGCTCCTTTCACATTATTCGACAGAGTCAAAAAGTCGGAAGAATGCGTGTTTGCAGCCGTCGGGTGCCACTGAAACGTCCGGCGTCAAACCGTCTGCGGATGATTCAGTAGACCACGTAACCAAATGGGCGCTTTCACATTAGCCGACTTATGTCGGATGACGAGTTGGCATTGAGCCACTGAAATTGCATTTCGATTACTTATTAGTTTGGTTATTCATCAATTATATATAAATAAGAAATACTAATAACTTTTACATATAATTACGCAGATAAAAACAGATTAATTCTTTTTAATAAAATAATAGAAGATATTGATTTGGAAGTTTTGATTACGCTGTTTGAAGTCGGACATGTGATGTAGGACAAATTTCTTGACGCCAACAAAGAGAGAAATGCTACGAAAGATGCTTGACATGAAGTTTGCGTTGAACTACACCCTAAATTTAATGCTTTTGATGTCAATAATAAAAATGTGTTTGGCAGACAATATTGATTTTGGTATAAATTACTAATTATATGTTAATTCATTATTTTAAAAAATTGACCACATTGAGTTTATTTTTCTTTCAATTTCCAACGTCTTAACATATTTCACGAGCGCAGTACAATTAAATACAGAGTGTAAATGACTGGACTGCCCCCCCCCCCCCCCCTTACATTTTTAAACTTGAATAAAATAAGATTCGAAATAGGAATGTACCTTAATTTTTATCTCGAAATTGTGTTTTAGTATTTAAGTTCACTATGGGTCGGTCTTTTAATGGACATCCTCTACGAATACAGCATATTATATGTATATTATATTTCTATTATACTATAACACTGCTACTATTTATATTTACCTCAATGTAATAACCAGCATCTCAATTATTTGTATGCAATTCCTAAATTGTGTGTTTTGGCGCTGAAGGACATCCTTGAGTTTTTCATGTAGCTCAGCGTTACTTAGCTTACTTAGTTGTACTTCACTTAGTTGTAGCTTACGCGACCCGCGAGCCGTATTTGGCCCGCAACAGATTTTTATGTGGCCCGTCGACAGCACAGGGGATTAAAAAATAAAATTTTACGTTGTGGACTTCTTTTTACATAACTGTAAATTTTCCGAAATAGCATGCGTTAATTATGTAGAACAGAGTTTTCTACTATGTTTCCGAAGAATCTACATAAAGAAGCTTTCAGCAAGATGGTTTTCATCAAGAATAAACTACAGGAATAACTTAACTGAATCTCATTCGGCCAATTTATTAAGACTGACTGCTACAAATACTGCAACAGACCCCCCCCCCCCCCAATCTTCTCTATTATAAAATAAGCTGAACGATTTCGATCACCATCGTCTCACAATTGATATTGGTTAAAACAGGGTGAGTACTGGAAGCACAGTTTAAACACTTTTAGTTTAAAAGTTAAACCAAGTCCCATTGTTACGTTGGAACAAAAGATTCACTTCTTTTTTAGACTTTAAATTACTAATAACGATAATAATTATTTTTTAATTATTTGAAATAATTACTGATTGCTATTTTATTAAGATAAAAAAAAAATCAATATTTTTTTTCAGTTGTCAGAAATGCTATATAATGTTAAATCGATAATAATTAAAAATACATATATATTGGTGTATCCGGACCGCGAAAAGCTTCAACTTAAATCTATACGGCCCGCCTCTAAAAGTAAGTGGCAAACGCTGATGTAGCTCATCAAAGGAGGCAATGGACATTCGAAAATAATTGAAAAACTTTTATCATTTACGTGAAAAGGACTTATTTTCCTCATCTCGTAAATCCTCAAACAAAGTATAAAATAAACCCACTTCCTCTCTTCTTTCATTCATAGGATGCACCCAAACACGTTGTTTACCTTATTGCCTCTTTCAGCGGCGATTATAAAACCATAATGCAATATTTTTTAATTTTTTTTGTGATTCATAGTAAATTAAATTTCGTAAGCTCTATAATAACCACTCAAACACAAACTGAACTTGTAATGGAAAAAACGTGCATATAGTGGGAACGCTTTGCTTCACTCAACTTTTTTCGTCCGACGGAAATCGGATAGTGTGAAAGGAGTCTAGTGTGAAAGCAGGTGCTACCGAAATTGTCTTCCTACTTTTGCGGATCGACAAAAGTCGAATAATGTGAAAGGAGCCTAAGGCTCCTTTCACATTATCCGACTTTTGTCGATCCGCAAAAAGTAGGAAGACGAAATTCTTTTAGTGGGGTGAAGAAGTGAATTGCTCCTTTCAGATTATCCGACAGAGTCAAAAAGTCGGAAGAACGCGTGTTTGCAGCCGTCGGGTGCCACTGAAACGTCCGGCGTCAAACCGTCTGCGGATGATTCAGTAGACCACGTAACCAAATGGGCGCTTTCACATTAGCCGACTTATGTCGGATGACGAGTTGGCTGTGAGCCACTGAAATTGCATTCTGATTACTTATTAGTTTGGTTATTCATCAATTATTAATAAATAAGAAATACTAATAACTTTTACATAATTACGCACATAAAAACAGACTAATTCTTTTTAATAAAATAATAGAAGATATTGATTTGGAAGTTTTGATTACGCTGTTTGAAGCCGGACATGTGATGTGGGACAAATTTCTTGACGCCAACAAAGAGAGAAATGCTACGAAAGATGCTTGGCATGAAGTTTGCGTTGAACTACACCCTAAATTTAATGCTTTTGATGTCAATAAAAAAAATGTGTTTGGCAAACAATATTGATTTTGGTATAAATTACTAATTATATGTTAATTCATTATTTTAAAAAATTGACCACATTGAGTTTATTTTTCTTTCAATTTCCAACGTCTTAACATATTTCACGAGCGCAGTACAAGTAAATACAGAGTGTAAATGACTGGACTGTCCCCCTCCCCCCCCCCCTACATTTTTAAACTTGAATAAAATAAGATTCGAAATAGGAATGTACCTTAATTTTTTATCTCAAAATTGTGTTTTAGTATTTAAGTTCACTATGGGTCGGTCTTTTAATGGACATCCTCTACGAATACAGCATATTATATGTATATTATATTTATATTATACTATAACACTGCTACTATTTATATTTACCTCAATGTAATAGCCAGCATCTCAATTGTTTGTATGCAATTCCTAAATTGTGTGTTTTGGCGCTGAAGGACATCCTTGAGTTTTTCATGTCGCTCAGCGTTACTTAGTTTACTTAGTTGTACTTCACTTAGTTGTAGCTTACGCGGCCCACCGGCCGTATTTGGCCCGCAATAAATTTTTATGTGGCCCGTCGACAGCACAGGGGATTAAAAAATAAATTTTCATGTTGGTGGACTTCTTTTTACATAACTGTAAATTTCCCGAAATAGCATGCGTTAATTATGTAGAACAGAGTTTTCCACTATCTACATAAAGAAGCTTTCAGCAAGATGGTTTTCATCAAGAATAAATTACAGGAATAACTTAACTGAATCTCATTTGGCCAATTTATTAAGAATGACTGCTACAAATACTGCAACAGACCCCCCCCCCCCCAATCTTCTCTATTATAAAATAAACTGAACGATTTCGATCACCATCGTCTCACAATTGATATTGGTTAAAACAGGGTGAGTAAACTGGAAGCACAGTTTAAATACTTTTAGTTTGAAAGTTAAACCAAGTCCCATTGTTACGTTGGAACAAAAGATTCACTTCATTTTTAGACTTTAAATTACTAATAACGATAATAATTATTTTTTAATTATTTGAAATAATTACTGATTGCTATTTTATTAAGATAAAAAAAAAATCAATATTTTTTTTCAGTTGTCAGAAATGCTATATAATGTTAAATCGATAATAATTAAAAATACATATATATTGGTGTATCCGGACCGTGAAAAGCTTCAACCTAAATCTATACGGCCCGCCTCTAAAAGTAAGTGGCAAACGCTGATGTAGCTCATCAAAGGAGGCAATGGACATTCGAAAATAATTGAAAAACTTTTATCATTTACGTGAAAAGGACTTATTTTCCTCATCTCGTAAATCCTCAAACAAAGTATAAAATAAACCCACTTCCTCTCTTCTTTCATTCATAGGATGCACCCAAACACGTTGTTTACCTTATTGCCTCTTTCAGCGGCGATTATAAAACCATAATGCAATATTTTTTTATTTTTTTTGTGATTCATAGTAAATTAAATTTCGTAAGCTCTATAATAACCACTCAAACACAAACTGAACTTGTAATGGAAAAAACGTGCATATAGTGGGAACGCTTTGCTTCACTCAACTTTTTTCGTCCGACGGAAATCGGTTAGCGTGAAAGGAGTCTAGTGTGAAAGCAGGTGCTACCGAAATTGTCTTCCTACTTTTGCGGATCGACAAAAGTCGGATAATGTGAAAGGAGCCTAATAGGGCTCCATTGTTTCAAAATGACATTCCGTTTGAAGGGATATTTATTTTCTCTTTCATTTTGCCCAACCCATACTAATTTTCGACCAATCAGTTCATTGAATTATCAAGGTCTGCCGAAAGACGACTAGTGCGTTCACTGGCAAACACTCTATATATTTTGTGGAGGGAAATGATTTGTTGGCTTATATCAGTTACCATTTCAACGGGTGGTAACGTCGCAGCCGAAACTCTGTTCCGGGGACACTCGGCTGCTCTTCGGAAGAAGATCACCAGTATAAGTTGATTGGAAGCGGGTTTTTTTCTCGTGAATTGAGTATTGAGGCAACAAGTTTGCTATTTATCGGATTTTTTTACACTTACCGTTGAAATTGGATCTTCATTTTAGAAAATTCTAAAATATATAATTTTAGTTTTGAACTAATAAATTTAAATGCAGCCCGGCTATATTGGCTGCAGTGAACGAGTCGCCACTGACCAGCAGAGCAAAGAGCTTCTGTCAATATGTGTTTCCAAGCTCTATAACGGAAGGCAGTAGCATTCTACCTTAAAAAGTACCACTTACCCACCAAAGCCCTTTATAATGCAATAAATTTAATACAAGTTCTTATTTGTCATCCAAACAATATTTTGCTGCTGTGTATCACAAACATAGCTCCCACTAGCGTTTCTGCCCACCAAACGGTATAGTGGTAAGCGTGCTAGCTTCTAGACCGCGAGGTTGCGGGTTCGAGTCCCGTGTTAGGGTGTTTGTGAATGTATGTTGGCTTGTCTAAGGACGAATGTTTCGGCGCATTATAGCCCTCGTGTTGCTGACGGTGCCAGATAATCTGAAAACAACCAACCCACTAGCGTTTTTTGTTGCCGTTGAAAGAAGATTAGCCCCATTTTCGGCAGGGGATTTCAGAAGAAAGACATCTGCTCTTTATAAATTTTAAACTCTAATTTCTTGCATTCACACCCCAATTATAAATCGACGAGTCTTATTGTATATAACCATCATCAACCAGATTTTCGAGTGGGAGCTATTCTCCTCATTGGAACAGTCTTTTGTTTTGTTTTTTGGTATCGCCAAATCAAATCAACCCGTCATTATTGTTTAGCTAAAGTGCATATATACTCTCAGAGGAAATACATGATTTTCTGGAGTTTAGACCTCTACATTGATAAAAGCTTAACACTAAATTTCTTTATAACTCGTTATTATTAGTTCAATTCTATTAAGGTTTACTAGTTCCTGCCTTGATCATCATATTTTAAGGTGTTTTTTTTTTCTTCTTCTTTTTTTTTTTTTCTATATTGTACTAAAACAATGAATTTGCGTTTAATAATTTGGTTTTCATAAGCAAATTTTTTTTTTATATTAGAGCTTTAATAGACACAATCTCAAAAATTGAGGAAACGTAAGTAAAGAAAAATGTTTAAAAAAAAAGGATGTTTGTCAATTTTTTTCAGATTTTTCCTGAAAACGTAAAGTTACTGGCCAAACTAATGCTCACAATCTCTAGAAATGGTTGATTTTGTCCTTTCATTGTCATTGCAAATCATTCTGATTAGTCAAAAAAAATACATTGCAATTCTTCGTTAAAACTAAAAAAAAAAAAAAAAAAAAAAAAAATAAAAAAAAAAAAAAAAAAAAAAAAAAAAATAGTCTGCATTAAAAAAAAAAAAAAAAAAAAAAAAAAAAACTTTCCTTTTCAAGAGAAAGTATTTCTTAGTACTATTTTGGCAATTGGTTAGTGCTGTGCATTCTAGAATATATAATTGAGTTGTTAAATTTTTGCAACTTGTGGAGTAGACATGTATTATGCAAAATAAAAAAAATTATATACTCATATTTAATATGATTTTGATAGCTTTTGTGATTGAATTTGAATAAGTGTATCATAGAGATGATGTAAGAGATACTTAATTTGTAGAGCTTATTACAAAATCTGTGAAGCAGTTATGTTTGTGTAATATTTGTAATGGCATTGAATATTTTATATCGCCATCTATAATTTTTTTAAGGTAGGTCTCGGTACTGTGAAATAACCATAATTTTTCAAGTTAAGGGTTGAGGGAATATATTGTTAAGAATTTCTGTATATTTGTAAATATTTCGTAGTATTAATTATGTAAAAAGAAAAATTTAAGTACATTTCGCATAAGACAGTGCAAGAGTTTGTTTTTACTTCGCTTTCCTGCAATGCGTCTCTTAATGCTGGAAAACGAGTTTTACAAAAAAGGCCATTTTACATTATGGTTAATGGCAATCTCGCTCCCCAGGCGAGAAATCTCCAAATGTTGCCAAACTTGGTGACCATTTGGCGACACTTTCCGTCCCCATGTACCTGTATAGGGCTTTTTGACTGTGATCTGGAAAATTCTCCAAATTTCTATCTCTAGAAGATTCGCGAAAGAATTAGCTTTCCTATTAGCCTATTCGCGAAAGAATTAGCCAAGAGAGCAGGAGATCGAGTTAGTGACCTAGTTGTCTCGCAGCGAGCATTCAGAGTAGTTCCGAAAATGAACTGTATTGCATTGGCTTTAGCGTCGATTTTAACAGTTGTGTATCTGGTTTTTAACTGTTGTTTGTGCTCCATTGTTGCCTAAAGAGATGTATTGAGTCTATTAGAATGGAAAGTTCTGGAGTTGTAGAAGAATCTGCGAAGAGTTATATCGAAATAAATTTCTTTAAGTTTTAATCTGCTTTGGCTTCAAGTCTTTCGAACCCATCCTCGCGATAATATATTTAAAAATGTCCAGGGTAGCTAGAATATTGTGCAAAGATGTTTACAATTTTATTGTATTTTTACAATTTGTCTCGCAGATATTTTAGGCATACATTATACAATTCCTTGGAAGTTGATATCCAGAAAGCAGTCTGTCATCACATGTTCAAACGCTTTTTTTTACAGTATCACAAATTTGTCACATGTTCAAACACTTTTTTTTTCACAATATCACATGCTTATCACATGTGACATTACTCATTTTAAACAATATTTTTAAACGAGCACATTTTTACAACCCAAGTCACTTTCTAGTTTAACTCATGGTGAAACAGTCGGATCTAGCTCTTTTTTGATTTCTAGCTATCTTTCATAATTTTTTTCATCAAAAACATAAAAGAATAAATATGAAGCATTTAGTTTTTTAGTTGTAAGTTCTTTAGTTTATGGTTCGCACCCAGAGTTCTTCTATGCGAGTTTAGAGTGATAATCTTTTACCCATGATTTAATTATTTTCCTGGGTATTAATACTGTCATTTATCTAAAATTTAGTTGCTTCACATAAAGGAAAAAGGAGAAAACCATTATGGATAGTCAAAACTATAAAGGTTTTGAATCTAGCACCTTAATTTGTAGAGCATAACAAACTCACAGCCAAAAGACCTTATGCACAGCGTTATTAAGATTCAGGATCCGTTGAATGGCTACACTTGTGACCTGCTTGTGGTGAATCTCAATACATCTTTCAAAACAAATGAGTATTTCTTTAACTACTCGGAGAAAATTGGTGATACGTTGGTGCTTTTTTGCAGAGTTAAGATATGCTACTTAATATGTACAAAGAAAACTAGGGCTTGCCTGAACTCTACGTCTATGGTGAAAGCAGTAATGGATATGTATAGCTTTTTTTTTCAGTTTTTTTTTTTTTTTTTTACTTCAACCTGTTCCAGAGAGTTGGTTCTCTCACATATGTATGCAGAGGCATGTGCTAGTTCACGAAGTCCTTTCTTTCGACCCCCAGACAGGGGTTCAACCAACCAAAACAAATGAGAGTTTTCAAATTCTATTAGCTAATCACAATGCGTGTTTCATTTAGTCTCTAATTGATTATGACGTCGTCACGCATAACTTTCTTAACCACAGAGTTTTTATTAAATCTAAAAACTTATTCATGTATGAGAACGATTTGAGGTGCCAAAATGACTTAATACGAAAGCTTTATATCATTTAGTAAAAAAAACCGCAAAAAAACCACTACTTTAGTACGAGAATCTGCTTAGCCTACTCCCCCCTTCCACTCTACTTATTCTGTGCTCTGGCAAGCGTACAGCGTCTTATTCTCTTTTTCTTTTCTTTTCTTATTCCCCACTACCTGAGATGAAGTAGTAATGACCAACCCCTCAGGAAAGCACTACAGAATTCATTTATGATCTAAGTAAAAAAACAGCAAACAATATAAACAAGAGCTACAATCAAATAATAAAATCCTAATGGGTAATAGTGATTTACCTTTTTAAAATTTGTCTAAATCATTAAGTTTTAGTACCACATTTTACCTCCCCGTGTTGATATTGGTTTTCAATAATGATTAACGAGTTCCCATTGTACTATATAGAACTCTGAGCCAATAAAGGGTCAATTACACGGGGTGAGTTTACTAGTTACTAGTCGGCTAGTTTGCCAGTTGATAGTAAACTAACTCCATCTCATTCAATCAATAGAAGAGCTAGCTGCTAGTAAAAAATCTGGGGGAAAGTTGAAAGTCTGGCTACTTTACTCGCTACTCGCATGTGTTTCAGAGAGCTAGCTAATAAATTAGCAGTGTGTCATCAGAGTTACAAGTACAAAAGCGGCAAGTAGGTGCCAAAGAACAAAAACACGTGGTTTCTACACACAAACTAGTTGGCTAGTGAGTGTGTGGGAAGCTTTTAGTGTCATTTTCAACTAGCGTACTCGCCGCTGACTAAACTAGCCGGGTAGTATCTAGTGAATTCGCACCGTGTAATTGACCCTTAACTAAACTCTAATAAGTTAAAATTATGATGAAAAAACTTATTTATCGAAGAAAATTTGAAGACATTCGCTTTAAAAAAGCAATGAAACGAAGTGAAAAGTATGTGAATGCTTATAAGTGTACTTCTAATGTACGGTTTTATTTGAAACAACCAAATACTCTTTCGTTTGCTGCTTGAAATTGATGGTTATGACGTGGAAAAATGCGCGCTAGAGCTAATTTTGAACTATTTAAAAGACACGCATGTTCTTCAACGCTCTGTTATGCTAATTAATGTCAACACAATTTATACAGGAGATTTCTTGGAAATAATTTCCAAAGCATTCTATGATGAGTTTCACACCATATTTACTACCCATTCTTAAACACATCTTAATCCAGAAGAGTTTGAATCTTGCGTATTGCGTATTTGCATGAAGATGTCCAGAGAAACCACGCCAACTTCACTCAATATCATGTTAGCATGTGCTTTTATTTTAGAATTAGTTTCCCAAATGAGTTATGTACATAAGTGCTTCCTTTTCACCGTTTCTGCTTGGAAATGCTTGATTATACTTCTGAAACGGAGGTTTAGTGATGTATTTCAGAATTATAGTCTTTGGGTTCATTTTATAGGGTCCCTTATCTTTTTCAATGAAATGACTGTGTCAGAAGATGACCCATTTCTTTATTTGTGTCCAAATGATGAATCTGTACAATACCACAAGACAATCGTGAATAACTGCAATGTGCTTGATGAAGCAATTAACTTGACGCTTGAGGAGGAAGAAATCCTGGCAACTGAAGACATTGAACATGATAGAGGGAATGTAGAACCGTTGAGCGAGTGTGATTGGTGCGGTCAGAAGTGCGAGGTATTTGCACTTTTTTGTTGTAAAATGCATCAAAATGCTAATGGAGCGAATTACTGAAATTTGGGTCAAGAAGGCGTTTTGAATCCAGTTTATTTACATAATTACACAACACGCACGGAAGGAGCAGGATAGTTTTAATTTCATTTAAAAATATAATTTAAGAATATTTATTTCTTATTAAATGGACGAATAATTTTTTCAATGTTGTAACTTGCAAAACGTAGCGAACTTTAATTGGTCTTTTATTTGGAAATTGGTACTTTGTGAATCTAATTTTGTAGTAGATACCGTGAAAACTGTTGTCAACATTTATATACATGGACACTTTTATATATTAGCTAATATTTTGCTTGTTATATTTTAACGTATACTTGAATAAAAAAAAAGTTGTTTTAATGTATATTGGAGTAAGAAGTTGTTGTGACTTGTTGAAAAATGTATAGAGTATTAGTGAAACGCGGCTGCGCCAAAGATACTATAATAACCCTTCGGGTTAAAGATGGCAAGCTTCCATAGAGATAATGTAAAATACTTGAGAGCACATGACGTCATTGCAGGGTTTCTACATTGGTAAGCTTATCGCTCTTTTTGGTTTCACTTGGCGATTACATTTTATGGTTTTCCAGAAATCTTTTATCCAAAAAAAAGAACAAATCTGCCTAGCTCATTAAACTTTCACTTAAAAAATTTACACACCCAACCAAATTTTTGTTAATTTATATTTTTAATTAAAATAATTGAATACTTTTTTAAACAATATTAATATTATATTGAACCACTACAGCAAAAGTTCCATCCTGTAATGCAATACGAATCCTAATATTAGATTTGGGGTTTTTACAGCATATTCTAATATTGGTGAACTTTTAGTAAGTTTTCGTAAAAAATATGAACATCAAGAATTAACAAAATTACTAATTATAAAATTATTGAAACACATTCTAGAAGAAAATGATTTCGATAAAGTTTCCATGCATTCTTCGAAGCAATACATTAGGAAACTAAAAAATATCTAGTTATTGAGTGCAAGAATTTAAAAATGACTTGCAACTACAAAAACCAATATCATTTAGCATGTACTAGTTTAGAAGAATTTACTAACAGTTGACAATAATCATTTAGCTTTATTAATTCACAAAATAAAAACCGCAATGGTAATTGAGATTGGGGTCAAATTTCAAAAATCATAATAAACACATAATAATTGAGTGCATTTATGCAACTAACAAATGATAAACATTCTTTAAAGCGATGTCAAAGTAATAAAAAAAGAAAAAGCAACTATATTTAACATAAAAACTAGCCTGCTGAATGAGACGAAAAAATAAAAACAAACGATTAAGAACACTAACCATCAAGTTTCATCACAACCATCAACACTGCAAAAAATGTCCTGTTAAAATTTTCTTACGAAAATTTTATAATCTTCAGAATATTACCGAAATTTATTATGCACAAAAGCGAACAATTTGAACAAACTTGAATAAATAATATGTTACTTTGCAAAGTAGAATCCTCCATTTTTGTTCTGCTATTTAAATCTCCCACGAATTCGACGAAATAAATCTGATGTTCTTATTTGTTTGTTTAAAAAGCACGATCGCCAAAGTAAGAAAAAAGCTCTGCGCATGTCTGGAAATCGGAGCAATTTGGCAAAAGTTTTGTGCTCTCAACTCTGAAAATCCGCGAGATGGCAGCACTTACGTATCGGCGAAGCTTGCCTTCTTATAGTTTTAAGTTCTTTGGCTGCGCATTCAAACATTACATTTCATAACATTTCTTCACCCATTTGATGGCTGTGTGGTTAGCACTCTGGCCACGCATGCCAAAGGTGCTGGTTTCGATTCCCCGATTAGGCATGGATGTTCGTTGTGGTTCGGAGTACACGTTAAGCTAAAGGTCCCGGACTGATTAGCAGTCATTGTGCATAAACCAACCAACCATAACAATTCTTTGGCAATTATTTACCCATTTTCGATTTTGGCTCCTAAAGGTGCAGAGTTAGAATCCTGGATAACTTGCTCACGTGTTTTTCTTGTGCCGCTAAACTTCAATTAACCAACCAGCCGTATTAAGTTGAAGACCGTACATTGTTTAGATGCTATTGTGCATAACAATGTCTTTGAACATGCAAGTCGAATCTATTTAAACGCGGTTTTGATTTTATGAACACTATGAACACATAATAAAGACATTAAAAATTTCCTCAATTTTCTGAAACGTGCATTTTTTAATAAAAAAAAAGTTTTCTATTTTTCAAGAAGTTGGACGCATTCAAAGACATTCACTTAAACTTGTATATTGGATGATTTTATTACTGGAAATAAGTTTATCAAAAACAATCATAACGAAGTCAAATAATTTGCAAATATAGTAACGTTAATTATGGAATAATCCCAAATATAATTCCTAGAATACTTCTATCATAAATTTTCAACTACCAAATCCAAAAAAAAAAAATAAAAAAAAAAAAAAAAATAATAAAATTTTTTTTTTAAAAAAATGGGTATTTCAAGAATACTGTAGATATTTAAAGACGTCATTGGATTAAAATCTAGCACATTAAAGGGGTTGGTGTGCGCAACTGATGCCTTATTGGAATAAAGTTGAAATTGTTTGCTTTTGAAGGTAAATTTACTCGGTATTTAACTTAAACATCTATTTTTTTCTAGGCATTATGTGAACTCATGAAAATATTAGTCCTTACATTTCTTGTTTCGAGACTTATTTTTTTTTTCTTTTCTATATTGTTATAAGTGCATTTACTTGTTTCCAAAAATACTAATATTATAACACTTTTTGTATTCTAATACTTTTCTGTTTGATGCATAAATGCATTTGTTAAAATATTTAATATTATTAGACTTGTAATGTTTTTGGGTAAATAATGTCTTAAGAAAATGGATAAGAAAATGGAAAAATAAAAAATAAAAACGCCCTGCGAGAAGACAAAAATTTAATTAAAATATTTGCGCATATTTAATGCATAATAAACAACATTTAAAACATAAAAAATATTCTTAGTGTAGTTAGAATAAAAATTAAAAAATTACTGAATACCGAAATGTTTAGTTTTAGAAAATATAAAAATTGAAAAATATGGAATATTTCTTCATTTTTGTGAATTTACACACTGTAAGTGTCAGGAACCCCGGCCGGTAATTAAATATGAAGGTCAATGTCATGCGTGGACACGACAGAACAGCTTTTGAGCTACCAATGCGACGTTTGTTGGTGGTTACGGGAGAGTGCAGGTTATTAGATGACGGGAGTTGACATGTAGTAATTAAAAATTTTTTGATATACTGAAGCTGGTTGGTGTGCCAGAGGAGATCGCATCACAAACTGGTTTTACATGGAACTGGAATTATGCGCTTACACAGTGTTAGCACTGACGTCACATGATTGACAATCTCAACTGGTAGCGTGTAAAACAGCCTTTAGTAAGACAACTTAAAACAACTCTAATCTCTCATACAATAGGATAAATTAACAGTTTTAGGGAAGTTGCATATCTTTCCCCCTTTCATGGTGGTCAAATTCCGAAAGTAATTGAAGGACTTTCCACCAGGAAGAATAGCAAACTTGCTTGGTTGTTGTACAGAGTAGAATCTAAACTAATTGTTAAAATGGAACAATTTCGCTATGTGAAGACTTGAGGAGTAAAAAGATCTAATTTTTTTTTTCATAAAAGAGAAGGTATGAATATCAATTGAACACAGAAACAAATCGTGAAAAATCAACACCGTGCTATGGCAGAGGTTGGCTAACTGCAGTTCTGTCATGAAAATAACTAGATAATTGACATTGACAATTACTATTTCCAAGCAACAGTTTTAAATATGAGGAAACATTTTCTATGGTAGTTTCAGGAATTCAGTTATAGAATAACGACGTTAGCCTTTGCGAAAAAATATAATCAAAACGTCTTAGTGCTGACGTAACACCTCCCTCCACCCTCTCTAATATTGATATTCGCTCTTTAGGTTGGTTGGTTTGTACACTCAACGATCTACTTTTTTGCACAAGAAAGGTTAATCAGGCCGGGACCTACGGCTTATCGATTTGTGCTTTTGGAATTCAATTACTAGGGTTATGGGGACTTGGTACCCCTTATTTTCACAAAAAACTGTAAAAATATCAATTCTTTTTTTTATGTTTATAATCTTTGAAACCTTCTCCTTATTCAGGAAAGCTTTTGAGATGATCCGATAATTATATTTTTATGGAGAATTTAGAATAACTGAAATAGCTATTTCGATGTTTCGAACCCATTTTCTCAGTTAGTGTTTTTTGGAATTCCTACTTTACTCAAAATGCTAAAACTTCAGCAAATATGAATAAATGACTTGCAATTGATTGCGTTAAATTCTAAAGATCCATTTGACGAAAATAGGCATAGATTTTTGAATAAAATATTATTTTTTTTACAAATTTAAACGTTAAAAAATATATATATATATATATATATATATTTTTTACGCTTTCCGATGCGTGAAAAGTTAAATTATACTACTAGGAACTTTTTTAAAAAATCAGGAAAAAATATTAAATATTGAAAAATGAAAAAGAAGATAGAATTTTAAATTCTATGAATTTTTTAAAAAATTTTAAAATTTTGAAAATTTAGAACACTATGTGAACTTCTTTTCAAGTAAATTTTAATTATTACTTAGTAATATTTCCAAATATGCAACAATTGTAATGCCGACCAAACGGTATAGTGGTTAGCGTGCTAGCTTCTGGACCGCGAGGTTGCGGGTTCGAGTCCTGTGTTTGGCATGGGTGTTTGTAAATGTATGTTGGCTTGTCTAATGACGAATGTTTCGGCGCATTATAGCCCTCGTGTTGCTGACGGCGCCAGGTAATCTGAATACAACCAACCAGCAACAATTGTAATTTTAAAGGTTATAATAAAAAAAAAGTTTTAAGGCTACTAAGTCCCCTTAAAATATAAAGATTTTAATGCTGATATGCAAAACTAGGAAAAAGTTAATGTTTTGTCGTTGTTAATAGAAAAAATTGACTACTTTGATATGCCCAGAGAAGGTAAGCAAGATAATTTTCAAAACTGTAAATAGCATTCCTGATTCAAATGATCAATTAAAAAAAGCTAGCAACTGCTGCAATGTGTCAAATTATTAGTGATTTGTAAGTATTTTCGTAACTTTAAAAACTGATTAAAAAAAAATAAAAAATGAGTTGCATGCATTATTGCTTTGAAGCACCAACAGATTTTGATTTCGGCAATTTGAATACAAAAAGCAACTATATGGCCATAGGTTGGTTGGTTGTTTTCAGATTATCTGGCGCCGTCAGCAACACGAGGGCTATAATGCGCCGAAACATTCGTCATTAGAAAAGCCAACATACATTTACAAACACCCATGCCTAACATGGGACTCGAACCCGCAATCTCGCGGTTTAGAAGCTAGCACGCTAACCATTATACCGTTTGGTCGGCCATATGGCCTTAGGTACACGACTTGGTAATTTCATATGAAATGTCTACTACTAAAAATGCACATGGTAAAAGGACTTATTTAAACATCCCATTTAGTACTTAAGGTTACAAACAAAACAATTTTCTAGAATTCAAAGAAAAGTTTTTGACTTAACTTTGTAAAACAATTAAAGACATGAGCTGCAAAATGTTACTGCAGACCATATAAAAACATTTTCCACTTATCACTTGCCACAGCTTTCTCCTCTAAGATTTCAAAATGGATGCTAAAAGCGCAATTAGGTGTTGCCACTTACCCAAGTGAGTAAAAAAAATTAGAACTAAACATTATTCAATAAAAGTGAGGTAGCCCTAGGTTCACAAGTTTCCCCTACATTTGAAGTAAAGTAGCTTTATGTTCTTCAAATTTTTTTTGTATATGAGAAAAAGTGGAACAAATAAAACACCAAAGAAATGAAGTCGCAAATGAAATACCACGCTTCTTCTGTAAATTGTAGGATAATCTGTGTAAATAATAAAACATATATAATACAAAAAATATTTTCAAATATAAAATAAATAATATGAAACTCGGATACACAATACAAAAACACTATACTAAAAATAAAAAATATCAAACGAAGGAATTTTGATATTCTGGGTAAAGGAAACGAATTAATATTTACCTGGAGATAAAAAGAAAAATTAACAAATGTCGAAATGATTTGAAAGGGGTCGGTGAATTTCAGTAATTTTAGGCGATACGTTTACATTCAGAATATTAGCATTACGCTAAAACAGCGCATGTGCAGAGCGTCGATTTACAGTAAATATATGGAAAATTATAATAATATTTGAACCTCTTATCGGACAGACGATTGTATTACATAAAAAATAATCAGAAAAATAAGAGGAACTCATTAAAATAATTTTTGGTTTTATTCTGATGTAATAAAAAAATATCGTTGCCATTCCAAGAATTCTTTTTTCATGTCATTAAATTTTAATAAAAGCGACTTTTAATCGATTTTAAAAGTTGTTCTCTACAATCTCCGTGTACTAAAGATTTTATGTACCAAATTTCGTACCTCTAGAGGCAAAACTGTCGATTTGTATAAGGTTCAGATGTACAGACAACTCAGTTTTATATATATAGATATGCATTGCAGAATGCTGCACATTCCTTTGCAAGACCTTTTCCCAACATATTCCCCACTCATTTTTTTCAAAAATCTTGATACTGTACAGTTTACACACAAGTCAATTCGCATTTGTCTAAAGATCTCTAGAGTATATTCACCACTCAATATCTTGCTGGCATGTTCTTTTCTAACAGAATATGTCTCACATCTTGCTACAGACACAACTTGTGAAACTGCTTCAAACTCAATGTCAGAACTTGGAAAAGTTTGATTGTAATAAAAAATAGGAAACTAAAAAATGTATTAGAGGTTACGAGTAAAGAGCTATTTATGTTGTACATTATCAAGTTCAATGAAAGGAGAACATAGTATCACAATATGCCCAAATGATGCGTAAAAAGAACTCACACAGGCAATGGTGAATGACTGCTTTGAAATTGATCAAGCGTGTGCAATATTCGTAAAGCTTTGTTTGAAGAAACATAAAACTGTCTATGCAGCAAATTGCAGAATTTTGCAATAGGAAAATGTTTTACATCCACTTCATTTTAATACACCTACAGCATCAAGCTATTTTTTTTTTTTTTTTAATATTATACATAGTTAAAAATATTTTTGGATTTGGTGATTTCTTCTTTAATGTGTTTAATAGTTATTTAATTATATATTGAATACGTAATATTTAATTAATTGGACGTTTCTTTGAAATTGACTTTTTGTAAAGGGATGTTATAACTTGTTAGTTTAATTTTTTTTTTTTAATGCAACAGAAAAAATATGTAATTTTTTTATACGATAATTTTACAGTTCTGTTTTATATTTACACTAACATACATAAAAATGATAAATGTATTGTTTGGTGAATACTTTCGAGAGTGGTTATGTCTAAGCATAAAATCCTTGGCACAAAATATTACTCTTTTTATCACTGAAGTTTTCTACATTCGAATATTCATTGATACTTATTTACTCAATTTCTCTTTATGAAAGAGAATTTGTCTTTGAGAATCTAAGTTTTTTAAGGAAATTACTCAATGTTTGGTTACTTGAGTGAAGGAGTTTCTGAAACAAGTTTGACGTTCTGAGTTTCAATAGGATATATAACTAAAATAGTGTTACGCTTTAACTTCGGTCAGCTGCAACCATAACATATTGTTACGAGTTTCCCCAGAAGAAATGAAGACGCAGCTTTTACAAAATAAAAACTGATATTATATTCTTCGCCTCAGAGATTCACAAAACTTCTCTAAACAACAGTGAATTCGACACAAAGATAATTCAGACACAGAAAAATAAGTGCAGAGTTACTTATAAAACAGCTCTAAACTTCCAATTGAACTCAAATTCCATTTCTTGCGGTTTTTGTATCTTACGTGGGAACTTTTCCGAAAGATCTGGAGAAACCTAACTGGCGATCAGCACGCGCTGAAAAAAACTCGAAATTTCTTGATTAACTCGGATGTTATGAACATTTTCAAATGTATACTATCACTGTTAAGAAATAAATTTAAGAAAACATAACTTTAAAAATAAACGTGCATGAAATTTGCAATTATATATAGGATAATTGCTTAATAATACACATGTACTACATAAGACAACACTTCTTATATCATTTTAAAATTTGCCCACCTGATAGTTGTGTGGTTGGTGCACTGGTCTCGCATGGAAATGTGCCGGGTTCAAATCCCGAGTTGGACATGGGTGTACGTCGGAATCCACGTTAAGCTGTAAGTCCCGGCCTGATTAGCAGTCATTGTGCATAAAAATAGGTCGTTGAGCATATAAACCAACTTCTTTAAAGTTTTTTTTTTTTTTTTAATTTCTTGTAAATAATTGTTTACTTCTTTTCAGCTTGTCATCTTAACTTTATAATTTTTGTATTAATAAAAGTATACATTTTGAAATGCTTGAGTTACAATAAAAAGCGTTTTACCTTAACGTAATGTTTATATCGTAATTTATTTGAATTGATATTATTTGTGTTGTAAATAAAGATATAATGTAACTTTTCTAATACTTATTCATTCAATTAGAAGAAATTGTATGGCAATAAATGTATAGATACAGAATTTATTTTAAGAGAAGGAAACAATTAAGATTAATTGAAAACTTAGAATTAAATGTACCCAAAGAATATTTCAATAAATTAATCTTATGCGTAACTTCATATGTACATATCTGATCAAATTTCATAATGTATATGTTACGGTTAATTTGATTAATTTAGATATTTTACATAATAACTGGTTATTTTACAAAATAACTATCACTATTGGTTAATATGATACATTATTCACAGTTTCTTAATATTTATCATATATACCAGTAATTACATATAACAAAAAATCATCTTGTTATTATGATAAATTGTTTTCATTTATCTCAAATTAATCACATGGTTGGTTGGTTGTATTCAGATTATCTGGCGCAGTCAGCAACACGAGGGCTATAATGCGCCAAAACATTCGTCATAGACAAACCAACATACATTTACAAACACCCATGCCTACACGGGACTCGAACCCGAAACCTCGCGGTCTAGAAGCTAGCACGCTAACCACTATACCGTTTGGTCGAATTAATCACATGAATCAACTATTATGTATAATAACTCTTAGCTCGTGGTTAATATGATGAATACTGGATTCTGCTGGTTAATTTGATAAATATTGGATTACGAAAGTATGTTTTTGAAAACAATTAATTATTAGAATAGGACAAACTGTCGTGACATTTCGAATTACAAAGAATACCATTCTGTTTGCAATGCATTTTGACGATAAATACTTTACTTTGCAGTTGCACTCAGTGGCGGCTGGTGCAGGGGGCCAGGGGGGGCCCGGGCCCCCTCACTTTTTTTGGTCGTTTCCCTCTCTATCTTTTTTTTTTTTTTTTTTTTTTTTTAAATAAATTTTGTAGTTATTAGTTAATATACTGATTTAACTGGTTTTTTAATCTTGAAACTGTTCACTTTCACTCAACTAATAAATGTCCTTATGGATGGATATTTAAGTCGCCTGATCGAGCTTCTTTTTCTTTGCCCGTAGAAGAAACGGAATGGAAAAAAGACGGGGGGGGGGGGGGGACTGATTTTCGCCACCTGCAATATCCTGCGAGTCTGTACCCCTTGTGTGGTTCTCAAATTACAAAATTCCCGAGTTTCGTGTTTTGACACGGTTTTCTGATCTATGAGTAGGAGGCAGGCTCGTAGCCAAGGGTTAGGATAAGGAGATCCCCAACCGAAATAAAAGTTAATCTCATTAGATCAAAGACCCAATATTAATGTTACGCATCGATATTTTTTATTTTGTTACTAGGCTCATAAAGTTTAATGCTGTAAGTCACACTAGAATTTATTGCTGAAAGAATGGATTTGAAATCCCCAACTACGATATCTTTATGCACATCTGTGTTTGAAAAAATAAGTTGAATGAAAATAAATAATTTATTTCACACAAAAAATAGGATGGTCTTGTGGAAAGAGAGAAGACCTCACTCTAGCGAAGAATCCTTTTGTTTCTGAAAACTGAAAGTGTTATTTTGAAAGTAATTTCCAATGTAGCTGTAACTGACTATTCAAATTTTTCTACAAATCTGGTCGAAAAGAGTGAGTAAAATTTTTACATCAGATAGCATTGTGCAATCTTCCTCTTGATGAGATGCCAATTTGTTTTACTGTAATAGCGTTAGGATACCCCTTAAAATTTATTTGATATAAAAAATAACGCACGTAAATAAATTACAAAAATAAAAGCCTAATTCATAATTAAAAAAAAAAAAAAAAAAAAAAAAAAAAAAAAAAAAAAAAACTTGAATAATCGTACTGTAGTATTATTGCAATTCCACAGAATATTATAAGAACCCACAATTCCGATTAAAACTCTAACTTGCCCTCTTCAAAGGATGTTAGTTTCCCTAGACTGTGCTTGGGGGAACAAAATGTCCCCCTAATTTGGACGACCTTGAATTTGAAACCTAAAGAGATAAGACAGAAAATTCTATAATGTGACGAGGATGGCCCTCGTCACATTATAGAATTGATTATAGATTGGCCATTCCTTCCCTTTCACGTGACATCCTGGTTTTTTGTCATAACATGAGTTTCAAATTACCAAGACACCTCCTGGTCCTGGGATTTGCAAGGAAATGGTCAATTCTTACTTTGAAGTCAGGGATCGGACGTTTATCTTTAGTGTCTTTAACTTGTACGACTGCGAAAGAATTTACACCAATAAATAACAACGGTAAGTTTTTTGTTTTAAATTTTACTCTTTATTTAGTAAAATGTATGAGTTAATAATAGGTTTTTGTTTTGATATATACTCTTTGTCTCAAAAAATAACTGAGTATTTAAATTTCGTCCAAATAATCAGAAGTGTTGATTTGTCCTACCTCTCCCACTGATATATGATATCGTATGGAATCATTAACGTAACTCTCCGATACGATTAATAGAAGAGTTTCTATAAAGACAACAAAACATTCCTTATAAAAATAAATGGTTTTACTAGAATTGGATTGAAACGACATTTATCCTTTTATTGGGTAGTAAAAATAAAAGAGAGAGGATATAATTTTAGAAAAAATTCTGTAATAAATAAGTAAATGTACAGTACTGAAAAAATTTTTGATTGAAGGATATTCCGTTGCAGTATAACTCTCCCTTAGCTCTTGCGCCAAAAAAATACACAACGAGATATATTTTACTATTCAAAGAATATCAAGTAATTCAATTTAAAACTGTTGAACTGGTCAATATAACAATACCTTCAATTTTGTTTGCAAAATTGTAAATATTGTACTTTCAAAGGTTTTGTCACATTTTATTAACTGTTATATAAACCAAATTTATTTTGCATGAATTAATAATTAAAATATCAGTGACTGAAATATTAGTAGCATTACTGATGACTTTAAAATATATATATATATATATATATATATATATATATATATATATATATATATATATATATATATATATATATATATATTTCAATTACTTTTAAAACTTATTTGCTGTTGTAAGCAAGCATTTTTGTAATAGTTTTTTGTCTTTCATGTATATGTGATTTGTATTTTAATTCTTAAATTCATGTAATATTTAACGAAATTTTTGTTCTGTGCATATGCTGCAGAATTTTTAATCGAGTTATTAGATTTGTATAGTTTGTAACTCGTAAATCTTTATTTTCTTTTTCTTTTGTACAGAATAGTGATTGAGCAATATCGGTTTTTATAGTTTCACATATGTTATGTAATTGGTATTTTGGTTAGTTGGTTTGTACGCTCAAAGACCTATTTTTATGTCCAATGACAGCTAATCCGGCCGGGACCTACAGCTTAACGAAATTTGGTATTTTAATTTACTATTATAATGTCAAACAGAATTTTAAAGCATTGCTTAACTCATTAAGAACCTTATAATTAGGTAGTTTCAAATTCCTACAGTGCTAGCTAAAAGTACTAAAAAAATCTGATCCTATCAGCTTTACTGTGCTTAAAATGATGTGGTATGTTGAAAATATTGATAATTTATCTTACATTAAAATAATTTCAGCTTCAAAGTTGTTGAACTTAAACATTTCGCCCGATCAACATTTTAGCTCATTTTAAAATGTTCTTAAGTATTCTTAATCTAATAAATATATTAAATATTTATAAAAAAATTTTATTACATTTTTAATGCGATTAGGTTATATGAAGACAAAAAGTTATGCTCCATACGTCTGTTCTTTTATCTGTCTGTTCTTTTATCTTTGAATCCCGGAATATAATTAAGCCCCACCCCCTTTTCTCCTAGTAAAGTTGCAAACAATGTCCGCCTCTGTAAGCAATCTCACATAATCGCACTGCTATTGTTTGACCTCAAAAACTCCGCCCCCCCCCCCGTATTTTTCGACCTTCTTGCAATTTTCGTAAAAAACAAAATCCTTATTTTAAGTTATATTGCTACATAGTTGCATGTTATAAGTTGCATCGCTCGATTGGTCATAGTATGAACATTGGATAGCGAATGAAATATTTCTTAATTTTGCTGAGCAATTATTCCCATGATTGTTTTCTCATTTCTGGAAAAAGGTTTAGTTCTAATTTTAGAATTCCTTGAAACATTTCTTGCCTCATTTTTTTTTTTTTTTTTTTTTTTAAATGGGATTTGTAGGCAAAACAAATAAAAAGTCTACAGGCAGTCAATTGAAAGTAGAGTGAACTTTTGTCAAATACTATAAGCACATTTTTATATATAAAAGAAGAGATTGAAAGGAAACTTCTTATCTTTCTGGAGCATAAGCAGGTTTTTTTTTAAGCAAATGACTTTGAAAAGATTTTCACAGTTAAGGACTAATATTCCTTACAGAGGTTTCTTTTTACTTGGAAAAAAAATTGATCGTGCTTGCTAAATTTTCTAGTAGAAATAAAAACATTTTGCATTTATTGCCAAAAAAAAAAAAAATGTGCAAATGTTTCGTATTAATATTTGTAGAGACCAAAAAAAATACTTTTTCCCACTTTCTTAATATACTTTCTTAGAAGCTCAATATTCAAATTACAGAGTCTTTGTAACCTTTTTTTTTTTACTTATAAAGATACGTTTTTACACTTTAAATTACGTACTATGGTTCAATATATATATATATATATATTACTTCGCAAACTCCAATTTTTTTTAAATTTTTTTTTCCATCGGGCCCCCCCACTTTTCCTGCCCACGAGCCGCCACTGGTTGCACTTCATAAACACTTAAACACCTGCGATTGACAGCTTCCTAACACAGGAACAAAAGCAAGGGAGGACTGCACAGAAAATCCAATATTTATCATATTAACCACAGGCTAATAGTTATTATACATAATAGCTGGTTAATGTGATTAATTTGAGATAAATGGAAAAATATCATTATATTAACAAGATGCTTTTTTGCTATCTTTAATAACTGGTTAGTATGATACATATTAAGAAATTGTTAATGATTTATTATATTAACCAATAGTCATAGATATATTGAAAAATAATCAGTTATTATTTATAATATTATATTAACCAATAGTCATAGATGTTTTAAAAATAATCAGTTATTATTTATAATATTCAAATTAATAAAATTATCTGTAACATAAAAATAGATCACGAGACCCCAGCCATGTGTGTCTAACAAGCAGAGAAGGGTAATCTTTGCCACTCCCCCAAAAGCTAAAAGATGAAAACTTGCGAATGAAAAAGAAAAAATCTTTTGGAATGTACACGTTGTTAGAAGTTTTACACAATGGCAGCAAGACGATTGCTTAGTTTTATGCGATGTTGAAAGTTATTTTTAAATTTAAATGGAATGTTATTGAATGTAATTTAAATAAAATAGCTTTTTATTATATATTTATTTGTTGGTTCGATTCATATTTTCATTACGAAAGGGCTGTATTTCTTCGAAATGTGAAACGAAAAATTGTAATTTGCAATAATCGTTTTATTTCATTCGGCTGCAATTTTATGCCAATCCAATCCAAAAGCACACATAGTACTGGAATTCGTCTTGGTTATGAGAAATAGTTAATTTAAATGAATGCATTTTGATAATATGCTAAATATTGCCAACACGCCATAGGGTGGTCAGCAGCAAACAAGTATTGATGTCTCTCTCCTAGAGTACACCCCCCCCCCCCCCATTGAAAATGGGACTCGTATTGTTTCCATTGCAATAGACAACGCTAGAATACTTGGAATAAGTTGTTCTTACGACAGATAGTACATATTGGTGTTCAAACTGAATTTTGTATGAGTGGTGTACTGTTGAAATCCTTCTATGCGAATTATTTACGGGGGGGGAAATCAAAATCGCGCACTTTAATCACCCAGTGTTAATTTTAGGCAAATCACAGTAGATTTCTCAGGATGTTAAAACATGTTTTGTTTAATTTCAAAGAAATTTTTTACACGCGTTTTTATTGCAGTACATTCATAGTACAAGTTTTAGTGGTCATTACCTAATGCTGTACATTAGGCAATAGCCACTATGAAATGATCCAGGTAAACTGCGTAAATATGAAATACATACAAAAATTTAAACTTCGTATTAGCTGCATGTGATACTGTTGCATTGAAGTGGAGATTCTATGATTAAACTTTTTTTTTAATTTAATGGAAATTAATATAAACTTTGACGGCATTTGGTAACAAATACCGTTAATTTGACGTTTCTTGAAATAAAAAGAATTTTAATTCGATGAGTTTTGAGATAATAATGGCAACCAAATTTCTTCCGCCTAGCTCGTATTTAGTAGTTTTAGGCCTCGGGTATGATACGAGTGGAGAGCGAAGGGTAACAATTCGGGAGAGCGCCGCCGCTGTCCTTTATGTTTACATTGATTACAACGGAAGTATGGGGTCGGCCGTCTATGATAAACACCACTGATCTCTAACTGCAACTTCTGGATAGTGCATTTTTGGTTAAAGGTCAATTACACGGGGCGAGTTTACTAGCCACTAGCCGGCTTGTTTACTAATTGATAGTAAACTAGCTCCATGTCATCCAATCACTAGCAGGGCTAGGTTCTAGTTAAAAAGCTGGGGGAAAAGTTGAAAACCAGGCTACTTTACTCGCTACTCGCCGGTGTTTGAGCGAGCTAGCTAGTAAATTAGCAGTATGTCATCAGAGTTGCTATTGCAAAAGCGGCAAGTCGGTGCCAAAGAACAAAGAGCAAAAACATGTAGTTTCTACACACCAGCTAGTTACACCTAGCTTAATTAAACTCTAATAAGTTAAAATTATGATGAAAAAAATTATTTATTTATGTAAGAAAATTTGAAGACTTTCGCGATTACAACTTAAACATAATAGGTTTTTACTGTTATACACACTGAAATTCACTGTACATTCACACTTTGGGAGAAATTTGGGATCTTAATTTCCAATTTGGTATCATGGACACAATTTCGCATCTGAAGCGGTTCTAATGAATGCATACAATATTCCGTTATGTTGTTTACTAAATCTTAATGAGAAACAGTTAAGTAATACACAATATATTATTTCTTGAAGAATGTTGGAAAATATTTTATCCTAATTTCTTTAAATCTGTTAACAGCGGGTTTGGTTGTATTCAGATTATCTGGCGCCGTCAGCAACACTATGGCTATAATGCGCCGAAACATTCGTCATTAGACAAGCCAACATACATTTACAAACACCCATGCCTAACACGGGACTCGAACCCGCAACCTCGCGGTCTAGAAGCCAGCACGCTATCCACTATACCACTTGGTCGGCTGTTAACAGCGGGATTTTCTGTTAATCTAGAGAGTTAGGTGCTAGCTCTGAAGAAGACTTAGTTATCTGACCGAGTTTAAAATTACAAAGATGTATTTTCTGAGTAAGTTTAAAATTTCCAACTGGTAGCTTAAAAATGATAAGGGTTTCATCTAAACAAACATCAATCAATCAGATCTCGACTGTATGCTCTTGCACTAGCAGAATATAGTGAATTGGATCAATAGCAGACTGCTGTATCTTACAAGATGGACGTATCTTACACTGTGGAAAAATGTGCCCTTGAACTAATTCTATACGTCTTAAGAAACAGCTATCCTCTTCTAACAGTCGGCATTCAACTTACTAATTGCACATATGACATTGGAGCTGCAATATCGAACATTTCCAGTGCGTTAAAAAAAGAGTTTGAATACCTCATAGACCAGCGTATATTGGAGTTTCGCAGTTCTAACGAATTCCCGGGTGAAGTGTTGCCCATTTGTATGAAGATAGCAGAGGATCCAAGAGCGCTTAGATCCCTAGCTGGATGTGCCTTTCTACTGGAGGTGATTAAAGTCATACATGTAAACCACAAATGTTATAAATTTACCGATGTAGCCAGAAAAAGCCTGATTTTATATTTGAACAGAAAATGGGACATAATATTCAAAGAACGCGAAACATCCGAGAGCTTTATCTCTTATTGTAAAATGATAAATGCAAGATTTTCATCCGCGGTTCCAGGTACAGAAAATATTGATATCTTATGTTCCAATACAAATATTAAGGAACGCCTTCTTCGGAATGTTCATGACTGTTACAATTATTTTGAACTAATAGTCATGACACAAGCAGAATATGCTAGTTTGACAACTAACAATTTTCTTGATCAAGATAACGAAAATCCAGGAGAAACATTTCGTATTTGCACTTTATGTCGTCGAAATTGTGAAGCGCTAGTAAAGAGCACTCTGAAACTTTTTACAGCAATCTCAAGCAATATAATAGAGAATTTACATTTGTTACGTACAGGGACTGATAAAATTCTTGTAATGGAGAGCTAATTAAGAGTTTTTCTTTGGTTCTTTTTTTCTTAAAAATTTTATGCATGTATATTTCTACACGATTTCATACACCAGAAACTGGACAAGAGCATCATAATTTATATGGCTTGAATTTTATTGTGTATTTATAATATGCTTGTTGTGAATTATCTTTTTAGATTTAAGTAAAAACTTTTTAAAACTGTTTCATTATAAAATTTAAGATATAGTTTTTATAAAAGTGGTTGCTTCCTTTTATTTCACACATTAGCACATATTTCACACCACATTAATTCGACACTTAAATATATTTAACAAGTTGAATTAATTAGTTTACTTATATAAATACTGTCTATCGGGGAATAACTCTCACTAGATAGTCTACCGAAACTACTCTTCGATTTAGAATAGGATTTGTATACTATTAACTAACATTGCACGACAACATTTAAATCATTGATAAATTTAGAGGTGGATAAAAATTATTCATAATTGTTTATCTAGAAAATTTAAGATTGATATTCATCTATAAAAGTAAGTTGGTTTGTTGAAATTTACTGGCGCTAAGTCAACGCTAGGGCCAAGCTGCGTCTAACAAACGGTTAGTCTGATCAACAATAATAAAAGAATGGACTAAAGAGAAGAAAAGGTTTTAATGGGTTAAGATTAGGCTGGTTTAAAAGTCTCGGACAAGTTAGAGGTAATTAATTTCAATGATTTTAAAATTAAATAATTTATTATGCAATTTCGTTGAAATGCAGAGTATTTTTCTTCTACACTAAATTGGATTATACTTTGAATTTCACATTTGCTTAATAGGATCAGGCATATAGCACTGCACTTATTAGATTCTATGTTATGCTTAAAGTGGCTTTCTTTACTATTAAAATTGACCAATCATACTGTCAAGTTGCTTTGATTTTTCAGATATCGAAGGAATTTGAAGGAACCAGTCAACTTAACCCTGTAGTGCCATAGTATAGAACATATGCTATATAACTTGGAAGTAAAATTTAAATAACAATATATTTTATTGCAATTTGAAATGACAATTATATCAGTCGTACTAAGATGGCTTATAGTGTCAAAAAAGTATTTTTATTAGTATACTTTTTTTTAACAAATACCATCTATATGACCGCTATTTGAATCATAAAGAAAAAAAAAATCATGCACTAGTGAGTTGAGCTCTCTGTTGTTTTCAAAAATAAAAGTATTATGCACTATTTTTCCCCCAGAATGTTAAAACTCCTTTATTTGTGCTAATTGTTTACTTTGTAATTGTTTTTGTTCCCTTAAATTCTCATGTGTTAATTGTAGGAAAGTCCCAACAAATTTTCTACGGATGTTGAAATTTTTTATTTATTTCAACATTTTTTTTATATGCACTTATTTTTGCTGTACATCAAAATTATTCGCTTGTATCGTTTCACATCAAAATCTTTCATTAGCACTTAGCAGTCTTATAACACTTTATAATTGCTCGTAAATACATAGAGCGGAACCTATCAATAAAAATATATTTGTCTTTGTGAGGAAGCAACCTGATTTTTTTTTTATTTTTTTTGAGCTTTTTCTTGAAAATTGCATCTTCCTACTTACGAATGTCCAAGATTATTATTAAGGTCCTATTTCTTTTGTCGTATTACTTTTCTTATTATTTTTGTCCTATCATTTTTGGACCTTCTTACATGGAGTGATTTTCAAGCACCTGTCTAAGAGATTGAGCACCTCATAATATTTGAAAAGTGCTAAAATAAATTTTGAATCAAATTTCTATTGCAGATGGGATTGTCCCTTGTGTACTAGAAAGACGGCCTATAGCTATGAGCACCGTGTACTTCACCAATTAACATGACAAGATGTAGAGCCAGAATGGTGACGAAGAACACTGATATGTTTAGACCCTAGAAAAGTCGTTAACAATTTCTAAATCATCAAAGGAAATGGAGAGGAAAATAATTTGAAAGCCGACATTTATTTAGTCCTCTCATGGTTTTGACTAAAACTAGGCAGGTTTTAAAAGCAGAGAAGGACTAAAAAATTCGAAAAGTACCTCACCGAAAGTAGCATGGTCGATAAAGTTCTAAAATATTACTTCGCCAAATGATTGCATTTCTAATCATTGGGGTATTTTGCATCCAAGAAGCTTAAGTAAGATAGTTAAGAAGTACCTTTTAATCTTCTTTAGATCTTTTACCAGAAAAAAGTCTTGCTCAATGTAGGCCAAATCAAAGACCTCATCCTTGATTAAATGGCACATTAATACTTCCAGGAAGATATTTGTTTTATAAAGGATTTATGGGAGGAGTGTAACTCTCATTTATCTTTATAAAATGAATAATATAAAAACACTTGAAAGCCGATGAAAGCTTTGGTAGAAAATGTCAGAGGAAAGTATATTATGGAAGTCATTAATTAGATAGGTATTAGTATAGAATAAGGAGTAAAAACTTTTAGTTGAAGAACTGTTTAGTTTCATTTTGTATTCTTGAAGTAGATATATTTTAATAGGATTAATTTACAACAAAACTTTCATTGGTTGCTTGATTTTTAAATAATTTGCATTTTTAAATAAAACAGTCATTAGAGTTTTTATTAACAAATAATGAGTCAGTGAAGAAATTACTCATTCTCCGTTCTGTTTGTGCAGTTATTAAAGTTTATATCAATTTAATTTCACTCTTTCTCCTAGATTGAAGTTTAACCGACCATATATATTTTGATTATGCATGTATGAGTTAAATTGCTCGTTGAAAGTAGTTTTATATTTGATTTTATATGCGTTAGCAATATTTCTTTTGTATGTTTGAATTTTACTTATATTTCTACGAGTAATAGGTATGTAAGTGATTTGTTTAAATCAGTTCGTGTATGAGTGTATATATAAGTTAAATACATCACTTGTTTAGATATTAAACTAATGTAAATTAGTAGTATAAATTGCAGTTACAATAATCTACTAAAAATATTATCGGTTGATGCATAAAAATTACGAAAGTCTTTTACAACATCAAGAGTTTAGAGAGAACAACATAATAACTTAAACGAAACGGGTTGTTTTTAAAAATAGTCTTTTTATTGTAGGGAAATATAATAATTTAAAATAGCAACTATTGAGAATGTATATTTTAGTTTTCTTCAGCAATCCAAAAGTATTCTTATATTATAAAATAATAATCTGAAAGTTTTTTGCTATTTCCCAAAAAAAGTCACCGCGTAAAATGGACAGTAAAATCTTTATTTCAGTAATATACTAAAAGCAAATATATAAAATATACCGAGCAGTCTTAAACCAAGAGCTATTATTATTATTATTATTTTTTATTTTTTTATTATTATTATTATTATTATTATTATTATTTTAGTTCCTGTAAATATAAAAGTTATTGTTTATTTGAAAATTAATCTAATACATAAAAGAATATTAATAATAAGAATTTCGAACTTTTCAATTTAATTAGTAGCTATTATGAATTTAGTTTATGAAGTTTATTTAAAAATATTTAGAGTTACGGATTATCCCCAGAGAACTTCCACGGAGCAGCCAACTGTGATCAGTAATTAGTCATGAAACTCCATTAATCAAGATTGGTAAAAAGCATACCATTAAGTATTAAACAAAAGAAGTAAAGATAATAAAATCCTAAAGAAAACTTTATGCAAAAACAACTAAACCTTATATTTTTAGTACCTACTAATTTTTATGCTTTAAATTGTTGTATACTAAAGAAATATTTATTTCAGTTTAAGTAAATTGAATACAATTTGTGCATGCAAAAAACCCTTTTTTTTAGTTTTCTTTAATATGGATTTTGACACAAAAGAATTGAAAACTTCAATCGCAGACGGCCCTCGAAAACAAAGAACTTTCATAAAACGTGACTATGCATGACAACTCCTCAAAGCTCCTAGTTATAAAGCCAAATTCCACAACAGCCCAGTTTTTATAAGTAGTTTCAGGTTTTTTTTTTTAAATTTCATGTTATGCTCTAATGAGTCAAGTTTTTGAAACTAGTGACCTTCAATGTTTGAGTCGAAATATTTTTTCCATTTGATAAATAAGTTGATGTTGTGCTGTAAATAATGTAATTTTATAAACACCTCATTTAGAATAAAATAATATATATAACCTGCTTTTCAGAAATATAAAAATCATAACTGTATTTTAAAAAATTTAGTTTTAAATGCATCACTTGAACGTTACTTTGATATTATAATAATTTTTATGTATTATTCTGAAGTTAAGATTAAAGTAAGAAAAAAAAAATCTTCAAGAAATTTTGTTAACTATTGGTATTTAGTTTTGTATTGTGGTTAAAAAAATCTCTGAAATTTCCAAATTTAGTGAGAATTTTAATCGAATTAAAATCATGTTAAATACTTTAAACGTAATTTTTTTTTTCTAAAATTGCTGCTTTTGAAATCCACCTTTATATGTATACATATAATTTAGCAAACAAAAATTACTTGAATAATTAAGTTAGCTTTAAAACATTGGAAACCTAAAATTAATTGATAATTTCTAAAAATTGGGAATTTGCGCAAAATTGTAAATGCTTCTATATATATATATATATATATATATATATATATATATATATATATATATATATATATATATATATATATATATATAAAAAATGCTGTGGAATTTTTAACTATATTTTTTGTTGGAAAACTTATCGAAGCTGATGTAGTTTTACTTTAAATTATTCTATATGCAATATGGGAAATAAACGTTCGGCCAAAACAAGTATAGTATTTTTTTTATATTTTTTTTAATATTTCTATACTTCTTGAATCATACTGAGTTAAAAAAAGGGGTATAGAAAAAATGTTTGTGCAGACGTCTCGTCTGTATGTGTGTTTGTGGTGTCAGCCTAAACCCTGAAAGTATTGACCTACGATGTTGGTTCATGGGACAATAGGACCTGCTATTAAGATTTTGATCAAAATTGAGCATGCGCATAAGGTAACTGCAAATTAAAAAATTGATGCTTTTTAGGAATTTTTCCAAAAAAAACTGCTCTAGCGATTTTGATCAAAATTATTGTGATTATGTTTTGTAAGGTGTTTTAAACATCCCTACCTTCGAATTTTTTGTAGAAATTCAACAAAAGCGTCAAAAGTTGCAAAACGAATGTTTTACCACATTCTTTACCTTGAGCATTGACAATCAAAAACTGTTTATCTTGTTTACTTACTCGAAAGGAAAATAAGTAATTGAAAATCATATAGTCAATTTTGATATTTTGTTAAGTTGTTTTCTTTGGTCAATTTAATAGTTATTGTTAAAGTACCTCTAAACTGACCATTTTTTTAATTAATGAAAATATGAAAACAAAAATGATAAATTGAGTTCTCATTCATGCTAAATTTAAATGAAATACAAGTATAGTGTAATTGAAAGTTGAGTTCAAATTATATTTTTCATTCATTACTGATTTTAAATTGCTTTCTAACTGTAGCCTGAGTTTTTAAAATTTAGGCAAAGGCGAATGTTTTTTGTTTAATATTTCATGGTTCCCTCTATACTTCTTATTCACTATAGATGCATTTGTTTCTTCATATTTCCATTATGATAATTTATAAAATCGAATTGTTTTCAAAAGACTTCAACTAAAGATAATATTGATTGGATTTTAATAACGTAATCTCTAGCTAAGATAAAGTTGTAGGGCTCAAGTTAAATAGTTGACCTCAAACAACTTAAAACTATTACGGTTAGACTTGAGGTGTATGAGTAAAAAGTACAATTTAAAAGAAGTACGAAATTTTTGAAAGGTATAAATCATGCTCTAGTATATAATTTAAAATATGACGGATTACAGCTTTCCCAAAAGACTCCACCAGATTGAAAAAGACTAAAAATAATGAAAGTAGAAGTTAACCCAAAGTGTAAAACTAAATCGAATTGATGTAGTTTAAAAAAGTTTTATGGGTGTGAGTTTTATAAAGTTTTAAGGTGGGAAGAAGTGACTAAAATATGAAAGGTGAGAGGTATTTAGAAATGATAACAAGTTTAAACTTTTCTTCCACCAATAAATATACGTGTACTCTATGCATTATTATTGGAAATTCGGAGAAGTATGATATAAAACCTTCTAAATGTCAATGATGGTAAGAGCTAAAAAGAAGGACTTATCTTAAAGTGCTTATAGTTTTTTTGAATGCTTTAATCTCTGGTATAATTGTCCAACAGCAGTTTAAGAAAAAACTTCAGAGAATATTCAACAGGATAAAGGGATTGTTTTATATTTCCTTACAAGATCAACTCGTTGTTCATAGCCAAATAATCCGATGTGGCATGCATAGTGTAAGAACCATAAAAAATATTGTAAAGTAGGGAATCTAAAATACTTTATAACATATTTACGCACTCCAAATAACTTTTTCTATAATCACCATATTGAGCCAAAATCCATATTATCAGAGGTACGTGTAGTGTTGAACAAGTAGACAAAACTATAAGTACGATTATCGAATGCTGATTAAAGATTAGAACTTTTTTTTTGACGAGTTAAGTAAAATTTTATTCTTCAGACCTTTTAAAATGGCATATAGAAGGCTTAAATAATCGTACAAACAAAATACCATTTTAAAAGACTGTTAGGAAATATGGAATGGTATTACCATTACCAAATGTAGCATATATAGCATTTTCAAAATGGAGGTACCGTTTGGATTCAGTTGTAATAAAAATTGTGGATCTTGTTGTATTGTCACAACTAGGCAAGTAGAAGAAAGAATAAACGCAACATCAACCCTACAGAATCTGAAGTGGACTAAATGTGTATTATAAACTGCAGCTTTTTTTCGAAGAGTAAACCAAATGAAAAGGGAATTCAGTGAGACAATTGTGTGGCTGATTAAAACTGCACTCTTGGAGAATCACTATTTGTGTGTCAGAATTGTGAATCTGATGACTAAATGTGAATGAAGATATTAAATGGATATAGTTGCCCACTCAAGTGGGTAAATAAAACTATTTCTTCTAAGGTTTTCTCATTGTTACCCCGTGTTACAACATGTATAATCCGTGTAACATTTTTCTTTCATCAGAAAAGCTTTTTTCCTGAAATTTTTACTCATTGAAAATTATAGCCAAATATATCAGTATAAAAAGGAAAAATTGGTCATTTTCCTATTATTCAAACTATATCAAATCATCTGTAATTCAGATGCCCCAGTTAAACGTGTAAAAAATTTTACTTCTAGACCCGGTCTCTTCTACATTCTTAGCTTTATCAAGAAATACTTATGAACTTCGAGACATGATGAATAAATTTAAGTTTCTTACCAATGTTCTAATGATAAACAATGAGTTTAAAACTCGGAAACGGGGAAATAATCTAATGTAATGTAATTCAATATAATTATATTGTTATAATTATATATAAATATATTGTAATATAACTTTATTATAATGTAATTTAAAAATGGAAATTGTAGCTATAAATGTAACTTTTATGTACTAACTATAAATGTAATTTTTAAATAAAATCTATAACAAACCAGATCAAATCACAATATTGCTTGTTTTTTTGTTTTTTTTTTACAGTGCCTTTATCTTAAAAAAAGTGTAGAAATATACATTAAATCTATGAAAAATATAAACTGTTTAAATTAACTCTTTATTTACCGAATTGATATACAAACATAAATGTAAAATACTCAGATTAACTACTGAGTTCTCTACTTTATTTCTTCGAATTTACGACAATATTTATCTTTAAATTTCAAATACATAGTTTGTTTTTTTTTTGCTCTGAAAAGTACAGTCATACCTTCCTCTGTTCTTAAAAGGAGTTCTTAAAAAGTATGAAAATATATCTCGTTCAAATTCTCTCTTTAATGCTTTTTTTCCTATCAATTTAAATATAAAGCGAAAGTGAAAATTTATGCAATGAAATTATCATCAAATAAATGATTTACTCACATTTTACAACACATTTATAAATTTATTGAGTTTTAGTGAAATGCTTTAAAATTTTAATAAATTAATTGCAATTCTTTTTGCAGTCCCTACATTAATAATTTTTTCGGAACTAATCATTAATGTTGACATACCACAGAAAAAAAAAAGAAATCCATAATGTTTCATGTCGTTTCTATGTAATTTTTTTTAATTATATTTCTATGCTGGGGAAAATATCATCAAGGGCATTTTAGCATCAATAAAATAATACTAAATGATTGAGTGATGTTGGCTACTGGCCATTATACATCGATTATCAAGTAATACAACTGTTAAACAACGTATTTGACACATTCTATCAGAATCTAGCTTCAATCGATAGCGTGCAATTGATTACACTAAGTCAATATTATGCCCACTAGTCCCGAGTTCACTTAATATGGTAACACTCAGAAGAAGTTACTGTGATAGTACATTTGTCAAATGAAGGAATTTGTCTAATGAAACTAAGAGCCACTCCATGTCAAGTGTGGGACACAAAGCTCGACTTTTTTGTTATAAATTACATTGTTTTATGGTTTTGATTTTTTTACATTTAAATTTACATGATAAAAGAGCAGTAAATACGGGTTTGCTTATAATTAAAGTAGAAATTACATTAATATTTTAAGAGTTAATAGTAAAAAGATTTATGTATAAGAAATTGCTACGAATGGGACAGAAACGAAATGGAAGATTTATTGCTAATCTAATTTCTAATAAATTTCTGCTAATTTACAAAAACTATTATACAATGAGATATTTTTTACTTTGAAATATAGACTTACTCTCTGAATATATTTATAGTATTTACATTACGTAATATTTTATTTCTATACTAAATTGAAAAAACTTTCAAGCACATGTCAAGTGTGAATATTTGAATATAATATGCAAATGGCAATTGTTTCCCAAGTAACAGGTGAAATGAAATAAAAAAATTGTAGTGAAGGACCTCCATTGAAGAAAAAAAATGCATTAATATATTTTATATATTAAATATTGGTCAAGTAACTCATAGTAATCTATAATATGAACAAAGAGTACAATCTAAGGAAAGTGAATTTGAGGAACCTAAGGAAGAAATCTAAGGAAGAAATTTGAATTAACTATTAATTAATTTTATGGAAAATAAACTCGTAACCCATATTTATGTCTTTAGTAAGAGCTATTTATATATTACTTTAAAGAAAATGAATGGAATACAGTCAGCAGGAATTTACTTCTTAAAAATGCATAATTTACCTGACTGGAGTATTACAAAAACTTTCAACCTCCGGTTGACTTGGAGTGCTTATGTTTCGTGGAAATTTTATACCTAAAGAATGTTGCCCAGTCTCAATTTTAAGATTAAGTTCTGTAGGTTTTCTTTTCAGCATAATTATAAACATTTCTTTATAAAAATATTTTGTATATTCCAAATTTATTTTTCAGTTGCTAATTTTAAATGAACATTTGTAGTGTTACTAATTGCATGCGTTTTTTCATGATTATTTTGTTTAATTGTTACTGCTGTTTATTTTTGGAAAATAAGCAACCTTTGTGAGAATGATATTAGGGATATATATTATATATGCAGATGTTGAAATTTTTTTGAAGACTGATCTATTATTTCGTAGTGATCTACCATCTTAAAGCGGACCAACCATTATATATTTCTGACTATTGTACTAATGTACACATACCTTTCAAAGCGCTCCTGTTCAAATGTACAATTTTATTTATGTGACCAGCCATTCAACTAAACGAGCTTATCTTATAAATTCAGAACTTGTATCCTTTTTCTCTTAACATGAATTCTCCAAGAAAATGTGTATTCTCTCAACTACGATTAATTTTGATATTTATATAGTCTTGAAAAAAAAAAATAACTGCTGAGAATTTCAATTCATATGCTCTACTCTTATGTGCAATGTGCATGTGCATTTTAAAGCACAATATTAAATATTAACTTGTTAAATTCATGTATTTTAAACGCTACGTTTAGAATATCTATTCTCTTTGTCTCGTAAAATTATAAGGGATAAATACGATTTAAATGTACACGCTTGTTCATTAAATTTTTAATTTGAATACTCATTTCATTGAGGTTACCAGAACATTAAACTTTTGTAGTTCATTGCACTCTATATTTAGCTTAGTCCTAAGCTTATCAAAATATTTTATTGTTACATAACATAGAAAATCTTACAATTTGTATTACGATTAATGTTTCTAGCACTATGGAATATTTTTCTACATTTACATGTAATACACATGTAATACAACACATAACAATACCACACATGTAAGGAGGCAAATAAACATACCGAATTTTTCATAACGAAAAACCAACTTCAATTCCTTTTGAATTACTATATTATATAAAGTTTATTTCTTATTATGAAAAAGTTCCAAGATCATTTAAATAAAAATAATTTTGAGGTCATTCAATTAAAATAATTTCGAGGTTATTTTTTTAAAAGACTTCTTGCACTGTTTCCTATGTTCTAAAACCACTTCAAGATAAAATAGCAATAATAAATTTTGCTATTCAAAAATTGTATTATCCTATCAGATAAAAAAATTTAAAAAGAAATGTATTAAATTAAATGTGTTTTTATTTAATTTCTTTTAAAAAGTAGTTCTATAATAAAATCAAAGTTTCTTCCAAACAGTGCATTATGACCAATAAAATAATGTTATAGTCTATCTAGTAATTCTAGTAAAATACTTAAAATTATGGAAAACGTCCAATACCATATCCTTACAAACCATAAAGATATTTACCGAATTTCATTATTTCCACTTTTTTTACCAGTTTGCATCACAAATAAAATATTTTTTTATTGATTAAATTATAAACTTAAGATTTATTCACTTAAATAAACGTTAAACTATGGTTTTATAACTTTTTATTTTTAATACTTTAACATGTAAAACTCTCGATAAAATATAGTATAATCTTTATAAAACATTCTGACAGTTGCAATGTATAAAAATGCAGTCCACAAATATGTTGTAAATGGTATCTTAATGCCTATGGGGCATGCTGTACTCAAAAGAAAGTTTGTGTTTCAGCCGTTTTTCAAACATATCTATATCTCTACAGAGAAAAAGGAATTTTTGAGATACCTTTCCGGAACAATGTCATTTTTTGACCCTAAATAAATTTTAAACCATTCTCTAATGTCAACAGTGTCATATCAGTTAATACCTTTGAGAGCCTATGTTTGGTATTCTTTGCAAATACGTGTATAAAAATGACATTTCACACTTCACGCTAGACTTCATTTAGGACTGAATGTCATTTTAAGTAAAATGTCAGGAAACTATGCATCCGTTAAAAGCATAGCAAATAGAAATTTATATTCAAAAGGTTTGAAAAGGATTAAACCAATATTATATACAAGAACATTGTAGTTTGCATTTTTTTTTTTTTTTTCGTTTTCATTTTTATGAGTTTTTAAAAATTAATTTTTGGAGTTTAGTAGGTTAATTATTTATATTTTATGTTTAGCTTTAAGTGAAATAAAACTGGGGATACTTGAAAGTGAAAATGTACTCTTTTGTGAAGAAACCTATTCGATTTAAAAGATAAGATGAATTTTGGAAATATGTAAATTTCGTGTATTTGGTATTTGCTTTAATTTAAATAAAATGTTTAGTAGTACAAAAGGAGACCTTCTTTTACTAATCATAATTTACTAAATTTTATTCCATTGAAAATGTGCAAAACTTATATGACAAAACCAACCAATTCAATGAGGGAAATTATAAACCTTAAACAACATTTAGAAGGCGCATCGAAAATATAATACAAATACTGCAGCTATGCTTATCTGAATAAAGTATTCATCTATTTTTGCTGTACTCATTACAATGCTATTAAGCGCAGAAGTATCCAGTTCAACTGAATCATATTATTATTCTATATCATGGAAAGTTATGGAATACATAAAAACAACCCAGAAGAAATATAAACACACGCTATTTTTCATTATGCTTTATCTTTCAAGCAGTAATCTATACAAAAGTAGGATTCATTGGGGAAAGAATCATGACACCAGAACTCAAACTTGAAACCCTTATGATTACAAAGCAAGCATTCAGTCATCTGATTAGTCTAGGAACTATTGTATATTTATGAGAGAATATTGGAGGTCTTTATTTATAGTTCTAAATAGTTTAGATGGTTATACTGCGAATTGAATAATTTATTACTTAATACACTTTCGTATATTTATCAGTTCATAGGGAATTTCAAGTGTCTGCTGGATCTTTCTCATTGGAAACCTGTAATTAAAAGTAAAACTAAACTAAAATGAAAATGAAAAAGTAGAATAATTTTCTTGGTCACAAATTATTTGTATCAAACACACACACACACACACACACACACACACACACACACACACACACACACACACACACAAAGAATTGCTATAACAAATAAGATACATTTAAGAAGTTTCAAATTTTAAATTCATATTTTAAAATATGATAATGCATTGTTACTTACACTCAGTCGGGCTATTAAACTCTTAACGAGTGTTTTAAATAAAATAAATTTATTACAGATTAGTAATATTCGAGAACACACACTCATTCAAAAAGCTATGTGTGAGCATGTAATTAAAGGCACCATAATAACATAAACATGAAGGATAAAGTTATAATATTATCATGAAGTTAAGGATAATTTTCAAGTCAAATAAATTTTAAGGTACGATCCATTATTTTATAATACGATTAAGTTTTTGACTTTACGCACAGTTTCGTTCAGTTTTGACATATTTCAGTAACAATTTGCTTCCTATGTAGAGGGATGAAGGTTCAAGCCCTGATAACTCGTATCGCCCACTACTATCGAAGGTTTACTCATCCTCATATAAATGAGTACCAGAAGATATTCTGCTAAACAAAGACTGCTTATGAGTAGTGCTGGCCACTCTCAGTCTCCCCTGCTAAAAACTGTAATTCTTTAAATCCTAAGCATAATAGAATCTTATCATGCAGTTGTTGGAGTAATTTCCTTTAGATATAGAAGGCCTAATTGACGTCAGTTATCAAATTAAGCTTAATGTTTTTTTTTCACGTATTTTATAGCAGTCAAGAATTTTGACTTATACCGTCATCTCAATACTATACCAAATTAACTGTAATGTTAAAGTGTGTTACTTGTCTAGTTGTTACATTAAGGTGACGATATACTATAAAAAATTTAATTTTATCCTATTCCCAACAACATTCTAATTGGAATATAAGGCTTTGCTACTTTTAAAATCGTTTTTTAAACGGAGAACTGCATTTTGTATATCGGAAATAATTTCTTTTCCCAAGTATTTTATTACGAAGAAACTTTTTCATACCCATTTCAGAAAATTTGTAATCTACTTTAATCCCACTCATAATTTTCAAGATAAGCATTTTAAATATTTCAAACTCTTAAATTACTTTTTAAATGACTATAATTTATCTTATCCTTAAATATATTAATTCGGTCATGGAACGTATAAGACTCCGAACCAATTCTAAATTGAGACTTCTTGCCGCTTCTTATATTCTGGAACCACTGCCATCGCATCCTACTCCCAAAACAGATGCCGTCAAAACACATAAAACTATTATTTACTATCTGACTAAATCCCATAAAGAGGAGGGAGGAGGAAAAACTTGCACTTCTAATTTCAACTAAAACTCCTCAACGTTTACTTTGAATGACTCCCCGCAGACTTCAGAATGTTCTAGAAATGTTCACAGAGTGGTGTCCTTAGGAAGTTCTTCAGACACATTTCGGAACGATTTTACAGCTGCAATTCCATCACTTAGAGATGAGTTTCCGGCTTTTAATTCGGTTTGAGTTTTCTTGCTTAAAATACTTTTTAGATCTGGTCGGAGGGATATGATATGAGATGACACGGATGACAAAACGTTTTAGAGACTTATTAAAGAATGCGCATTCACATTTAAATTTGTAGGAAAGAAATAGGAAAATAGTTTATGAATATGTAAATTAAAATTGTGAGGATATCAAGGGTATAATTTTTATGGCTATATTAACTTTTGCTTTGGGCTGTTTAAGCCTTTTAATCAAAAACTCATTTTTCAGATCATGGTATTAAAAATAAATTGGAATTTCACTGCTTTACACGTGACTTAATATATTTTAATAATTAAATCATTAATAAAAACTAAATATTCCAAAGAAGTATTTTGATAACGTTGGGGGGGGGGGGGGGGGTTGCGATTGATATTTTTGTAAAATTCTTAATGGTACAAGAGAAATCAATAATAACTATACTTTTGGTGGCTGAACTTTAACGTAGGGCATGAGGAAAATAACTGCCCATTTGTAGCAAATTGTTCAAACTAGGTTCCAAAGAAATCGTTTTTCAGTAATGATGTATTCGTTTATACTTTATTACTATACTTTAATATTAAGAAATAAACGAACAACTCGGTGAACATGTGGTAGGCGGCGTTTACGTTACAAATTATCTTTTGCAGAAAAAGATAATCAGTATAAGTAAAATACAATAAAATTTTCTTATAAATTCGGATAATGAAATGTACATTTGTTAATCTAATAACAGTTTTTAATTGAAATGTTGATAAAAATTTCTGTTGTTCTACCGCATGAGAGCAAAATACAAAAGAAAAAAATATTTCTATTTATGACATGAAATATTTTTTGAATTAACTTTGGTCCACATTGCATTTAAACCAATTACTACGTCAACATTTTCCTTCATTAAGTGTATAAAATGACACTGTTGCATAATCATCGAATTAGGTATAATACATATCCCACCACGTTTGACTGAAATAGGTTTTACGAGTAACAATTTGCCTTTTGTATGAAACAGACTGAGGACGTAATGTCTAAGAAAAAGAAATAGCACTTAGTGTCTGTAGATTGCAACGAAGCTATCCTAGCGATAGAAAGTACTGGGAAAGTAACACATGCTAAGAAATAGGATTGTACAGTTGGCGTAGGAACTCAATTACAAGAGATGTTATCTGAAATATATATGTGACAGGCTATTGAACTTCAGTTAAGACACAAGACAATCCAGCATGAAGTGATGACACATTAAAAATTAAATTTAATTTTGTAATCTTGATACATTTATATCTTAAAGTAGTATTAAATTATTTTTTGGTGTGAATAAAGATTAATTTTTCATAAGCACAAACATAATACAGGATATTGATTGAAGAGTTACTTTTATTTTAGAGATGCTTGCATAAATGGCTTATTAAGTATTATCTTATACTCAAAGGCAAATATAAGTAAAACTTTAAAACAGATACAGTTTTTAAAGGTACGGATAAAACAAATTTTTTGCAAAATTTTAATGATGTACCTTATTAAAGAATTTAGAAGTATGTCAATTTAAAATTATAATTTATTTTAAATTGCAACATAATGAACGTGCCACTTGACACAATTCTGTTGATATGCTATTATTTGCCCTTGTTAAACCACATCATCCACTTTTAAATCTTAAAGCTTCGTAACAAGAACTTGTGCTTTGTGAGTTTATTTTGTTAAAGTATACGAATTAATTTGTGTTTCTAGATATGGAAATTTTATATTCATGAGAACTAAAATATTTATTTTGAAATAATTAGTTTAGTTAGTAATATACGGAGATTAGCATTGCAAGTTTCTTTATATTTAATAATTAAAATTCTTATACTTGCATTATCCTAAATTATCAATCAAACATTTAAAAAAATCTCAAAAATAATTAATGAGTGCACACTTTTAGAAAAAAATCATCTTTCGTTTAGCTTTTAGTAAATTATATTGCAGTACTCTGAAGTTTCAATAATTAATGTGTTCAAAGTCAGACTTTAATACCGAATAAAAGTTCCAATATACCTTTAAATTCTTAAATGTTTTGAAAAAATATATTTAGAAAATTTATTCTAGTAAAATAATTGATACAATTACTTTTGAGTTATACTTACAAGAGCAAACTTATTTTTTGCTAGCAAACTGAGAAAAAATTTAATAATTATTAGTATAGTTAAATATTTTAATAAGTTCTAATATGATGCAGTTAAAATTAATGGGATTAAAATGTATTTCTTCTTATGTTACTAATATTTATTAAGTTACTAAAATGCAAGAAGTAAGAAACATCTTTAAAATACTCAGCAACCCCAAATCTTAGATAAATGTAGTACATTTCCTCCCATAGATTAAAATTAAAAATTTAATAACATTATACTATATGTAGTTCATTTTAACTGTTTAAATTATTTTATATTCAGTCAATATCTCATATACTAAAAAGTACAATATACTGATGTTATATGGAATTGAATTTATTAGGTACTGCCTGAAAATTAATTTCATATACTTAGCAAAAGCTTTTAAATTACTTAATTTAAAAATACTTACTTTATAAAATACTTACTAAGACACTTATGATGTATTCTTTTGCAAATGTATGATAATATTTTAAATGTGTACTAATATTTGAGAACTATTAAAATTTGTCACAAATGTAAGCACCAATAATGAAAATACAGACTTTAAACCACTGAAATTAAACTTGATGAACATTGACTTCAATATCTATGATTTTTCATATAAAGAAAATAGCAACCATACTAAGATTGTATTAATTATCGTATTATTAATAATTTTTTATTACTAATTTTTTGCAAAGGATATCTTCCTGGAACCAATACTAATTATTCCAACTAATCCCATAAGATTAGTATTTGATATTTTTTTTTTTTTTATTTATGTAAAATGTAAAAGTTAACCAATGGATAATTACTTCTTCTAATTTGAAGTAATTGGAAAGCGTTCCACCAAAAACGCAGAAATGAAACAGACAATAAATAAACTTTTTTTCGACGACTGCCAAACGATTAAAAAATATTATTTCCCCAAAATCTAATATTAAACAAAAATAAAACCCAAATATCTTCCCACGTGATGTCGATCACTGCTGCCACTGGCCAGCAAAGTTGCATTAGCTCTGCCCATTCACTTCTGACGTCACTGTTCTTTTGTGAGGAGAGAAACTGATTTCGGAAGCTCTAGTTTAAAGGGAGATCATCTGTAGCTAACTTAGTTTCAGAGTTGATAGATTCTCCAGTTGAAGTCAGATATTTTGTGTTGAAAATCAACTTTTTTTATTATGAAGATGGACAGCTCCTTTTTTGTTTTGTCTCTTCTCATATTGGCAGAAGTAGCAGATCTTAGTCTTCCTAGGTAAGTTTATTTTTAATAATTCACAAACATTATATATTTTTCTTTATTTTAGATTATTTTGAAGAAGTTCGAGAAACTGTTTTTCTAATATAAAACTATTACTTAAAATTCAATTACTAGTATTACCTAACATTTATTGTTTATAGACTATGAAAGTCATACTTCTGGTTGTTTTAAAATTATTTTATTTTAGTAAATATGAAAAAAGTACTGTTTATTGAATGGATTATCATTTATGCATCTATTCATTTGAATTTTCTATTATTCAAAGCATTATCTATTTGAATGTATTTTTTTTAAAATTTCAGCTTGATGACTGTGAATGATTTTTTTTTAAATCTGGAATTACTAAAACGCATTTAAACAAAATATATCGGTGAACATTTTTGAGATGCGTCATTTTCAAACTTTTCTAAATTGACTATTACATTTGGTGACTGAGTGAATTTTCTGGGTATAATAAGCAGAGTGACTGAACTGAAAAATAGCTTATTAATGTAAAACTATTGAAGTCCCACAATTCCTGCTACATTTAATGAAGAAATATGATAAAATATTTAAAATTGCTGGCAAGATAAATGCAAAATAATACTATTAAGGGATTTCCAAAAAAATATTATACTAGTTACAGTATAGGTTTCTTTATTATATTGTTTTCCTATGAGTAACTCTAGTTTATTTACACATTTATTATATAATACTAAGTTTTCAGACACTAGATATTTCTTTAATTTTTTGTTCTTAATGAAATTGCAACAAACTTTAAAAAAAAAAAAACTAATTTATTTTTAATTTAGCAAATATTTGACTAAGTATGAAATAATAAATGTATATAAATGTTTCTATAGCTATACATATAACATATTTATGAACATTTAATTTTGTATGAAAATTCTTATGCCCTTGCGAATACTTCCCTTTGATATTTATAAGTTGTTGTTTTTTTGCTACAATCAAAGAATATTGCAGTGAAATAAACTTCTTATTGAAGTAATGAATTAAAAGATATTTTGATTTATAAAAAATCTATTTATTAATGCATAACATTGAACATATGTGCAAAATATTTTCAATGTAATGTGATTAAAAAAAGCTTTTTATCATGCGCACTGTTTTCTCAATTAAAATATTCAGATAAAAATTTGCCTGCTCGTAAAGTTTTATGAAGAGAATATTGTACTGTATAAACATATGGTAGCATAGATTACTACACCATAATAATTCTTTCCTTACATAATTTCTTCATAGTATTACACTTACCCTTTTCATATTCTTCCTTGTGTGCGTCTGGGTGTGTGTGTGTGTTTTTTTTTTGTTTTTTTTTTAATTTGAAACAATATAAAAAAAGGGTGGGTACACTTGCAAAACCACTTTCAAAATTCTTAGAAAAAATTCAATAAATTAGGAGATTTGATTGAAATTTAATTAAAACTAATATATTAAAATTCATGAAATAAGATTTAAATAATTTGAAGTTTGCAGAAATTTGAAATTTATTTTAACTTTTGAAGAGAACAATATTTCTTTCTTTTTATACTATATTTAGCACACACACACACACACACACACACACACACACACACACACACACACACACACACACACACACACACACACACACACACACACACACACACACACACACACACACACACACACACACACACACACACACACACACACACAAATTCTGAAAGAATTATAAAACTATCGTATTAATGGTATATATCACGAATTATTAAGAAATTTTATGAAAGTGAGCATAAAGAAAATGATACCAAAATACTATTTTATAAAAACAGTTGAAATTTAAATTGTTGAAATATAAGTTTCTGAAAATTCAAACTTCATTTTACGCAAAAATCTTAATGTTGACATTTTTTTAACATATTAATTTATAATAAGTATTTATTAAAGGATGGAAGCTTTAAGTGATCAAAAATAAGTGGCACTGCTATTAATTGTACATTAACATATTTCAATTATTGGATTATAGGTTTATGAGTTTTTCACCGCACTTGGAATATCTGACAAATCTTTTAATTTCTTGATTCGATGGCAATATCTTCAATTTATTTTTATGATTTATATCTAGCGTTTTTATTTTAGTGAGATGATACCACAATAAAAAACAAACTAATATATAATTAAATTAAAAACATATTTTTTAGCAGCCATAATAAAATATATAAAAAAAAAATTCTTCTTAAAAGCTTTTAAGATAATGATGAACTTCGAAGTTATGCTCTTCATATTTCATTAATTCTACGATAAGAAGGAAGGTTATTTTTTATTATTTTCTCCAATGTTTAGATTTAAGTAAATACTTTTATGAAAATAGTTAAATTATTTTCGTATTTAACTATAGCATATTTTCTGAAATGGCTGGAACTGGTCACTCTTTGGACATAGCTTAGAATTTAGAACATCTATTTTAAATAAAAATAAATTTTACTCTGAATATTATTATATGTTTCTATAATATTAATAATATTATTATATATAAACCCCTATGATTTCTTGTACCGAGTGTTTCTAGAAGGTTCTAACAGCGTTTATTTTTGAATCATTAGAAGTATGGCATCAGTCTAAAGAGCAAAAATGCTCTATACAGAGCAGGAGAAAATGTCGATTAGAAAACTGCCCTTGAAGTCAAATTATACCTACACTCAAAAATATTTCACCTTTAAAACTAACTAAATTATTGCGAGTTAAATATCTATCATCAGTTAGTTATCTTTATTTAGAAAAAAGTTTTTTTCATTGTTGCTATAATTGTAAAAAATGTATTCTGATAAATTATGTCTTGATGATTAAATAAAAAATTTTGTTAAATGTGAGAATATTACATCTACGAAAGAATACTTCTATATATTCGTTCCTAGAAGTTAATAATTCCTCGTTTTTAAAATACATTGAATATGGGAATTAAAATAATCAATTTGATTTTGTGTGTGTTCTGAATTTTCCTTGTCTCATAGCTCCTCTAAATATGTATAAGGCACGCTTTCAAAACAATATAATTTGGTAAATTTAAAATTTTTGTTGTTGTATAAATGAAATATGACCTCATAATTTTTTTTTCTTTTAAATAACCTTCTTTCACTTTTTCTTATAGGAGCTATACAAAAATTTTAATTCTGTAACTTTTAAAACATCCAACACAGGAATCCTACCACTGTTTCATGATTACTTACTTTATTTCCAGTATTTCTAATTTTTTTACACTATTTTTCACGTCTTATAGTGTGACAAGAAATAAGTTGTCAGATAAAGAAGTGTTGTGTCTCTAAAACCACTGAACACAATGCGTCCAAATTTCACGACTAAACTAAACCAAATTACCAAATTTGATGTCGCATAGTCATTTTTTTTTAAACATTTTTTTATATATATATCTTTCCGGATTCGGCCAAAATATCATAATATTCCATTCTGGAGTGCATTTTCATCGTGAAAGCATTTCCTGAAAACAAGAAAAGTCCACTTACCGTTTCAAAAGCATTTGCAAAAGAGTTTAAAGTGTATTCTGGCTCTAACTGGAAAACAATCACTCGATTAATCAAAAAATTTGAACGACATATCGAAGCAATTGATGTGACAACACTAGAGTGTGTGATGGAACATTTTGCTCTATGCATGCGTCATGCAATTGACAATTCCCGCATTTTTTTTATTTAATTCTAAATGTTTCGAAAAGGCCTTTAACATAAAAATTTCTGGTCAATGCGTTTTTTTTTTTTTTTTTTAAATTTTTTTTTTTTTTTTTTTTTTTTTTTTTTTTAAATTTGCGATCAGAGTTACCTTGTTAGACATTGGCGAGAAAACGATTCATTCCTCTGGCATTGAATGTGACGTCACGGCTTCCCAAACATTTTATCTTGAAATGCAGCAGCAGAAACCAGATGTGCAAGTTTCTCGCAAATCAAGCCAACCTGTACGGAATATGGAAATGGTCTACCAACGCCAATTATTTGGCAGAAACCTCACGATAACCATAGAAACTGTAGGAACCCTTGACTTCACAGATTTTGCTGAGTGTTTTAATCGGACTGGTTTTGGCTCTGTTTTGAGGCATTTTCTTTTCTTAATATTTAAATAAATAATTTTTTAAAGAACTTTTGTTTTAATATTTAGAATCAGAAAGAAATTTTTCATAAATATAAACTAATTTTACTCGTTTTTGAAAAATGCGGGAATTGTCCATTGTATGTGATGGTATACGCATCGCACAAGTGATTTCTTAAATTTAGAATATATTTTTCTGTATTCTCTACTTGGAATAAAATATATTCATGCATCCGTTTGTTGGTCACTTCATTTTACTTTTACTTTCGGGACGCTTACTTTTTATTACCGTTTAAGAACACCTAATATATTTTGACATATTATTTTTTTATATTGAACTTTATCGTTAAAAATTTGCTAATTACTCATTTAGTTGAGAAGTTGCTCGCTACGAATGGGAAATTTATGTTTAAATTTCGAAAAACTATATCCTTCTTTTAACAAGTGTATTTAATGTAAAAAATTTCTAAAAAATTTTTTTAACAAAACTTTTAATAAATGTCATATTTTTCGTAATAATTATTCAACTCTGTATGGATCTATCAATTTATCTAACACACACACACACATATACTTTTTCAAAACTCTCTATGTGTCTATGTGTATGTAGTGTACATATATTTTAGATAAAACTTTTAATTATTTTTTAAGGTACTGTAATTAAATGTATCATTAATTTATAATTTGAAAATTAAACTTATTTAATAAAATATGACTCTATTTGATATCATATTTTAAAACTAAACTCTTATGATAACCTATTTTTTACAAGATTATTCATGTTGTTTTTATTATGGATGATGATATCTTTTAAACTAAATCTTATTTGAACTAATGATCTTCCATATGTGTCACTTTTATGCTAATCTACTTTATTTAAATCACTCAAAACAAAATAACTATTTCTAAATTGAACCCTTCTTTTTTACATGATATTCAAATCATGTTATTTTAAGAGCTCAATGTCTATAGTTCGATATAAAATATTAAAAAATAATAACAATCCACTTCAAAATATCTTTTTATTTAATAAGTTGTAAAATTGTCCTTATCTGCTATTTTTAACAAAAGATATAAAAGATCATTAATTTTACGCCACTATACAGAATCTCGTTTTTCGACATGATTTACTTCAATTTTCATTTTATTTCTTTTGAGGATGGATTTCAATTAAACTACTTGTTGATTTATTTGCATATTAAATTTAAATCAGAATAGTAGTTTAGTGCTACTTTAAGATAAATAACTGTTCATGGAATAACTTAATCTAGTTTATAATCAATTTCAGTATGCTAATATTGCATTAAAGTTACAAAGGATTGGATTTTTTAAAAACTTTTTATTTGAAATTATATGCTAAATTATTCTGCGTGTATCTTGTCTACAGCAATTTTATTTATATTCTTTAAAAATTGTAAAAGTAATTTTTAACTAAATAAAGTGAGGCAACTTAAAAGGTATATGCAATTTAAACTGTAGTTATTAAATTTTATATAAAATACTCATAATCCATATATTTTTACTGTTATATTAAAAAGCTAGAAGAATCAACATAATTGCCTGTATAATTGTTCAAATAAATTATTCTCAATGAGTCTTTAAGGGGGTCCGGTACCGAAAATAAAAAAAACTTTATTTATGTACATTTTTATGTCAAAAATTTATTTTATGTATGAGATACTATTTATGTATCTTTGAGAATTTTTTTTTAATTTTATGTTTAGTTATTTAAAAAAAAATTAAAAACCAAGAAAAATCCATAATAATTGACGTTTGCGTATTTTGATATAAGTCAAGAAAAAATAATTTTTTTTTTCAAAGTGAAAGCTTTCTGTAATACGTAATTATATAAAGAAAATTTGTCTTCACAGAATTTTGATAGGAGAATTAAAAAAAATTAAAAAAATTCTCAAAGTTAAAATATTGAAATTTTTGCTTTTTTTTATGTCATCTTTTCGCTAAATGTTATATTTTAAAACAGAATTAAAAAAATAAAATTCTGTGAAGACAAAATATTTAAAACTATATAAATTAAATGCTCCAAAAATTTGAATAGCCAATTGTTAATGGTTCTGGAGATATATCGATTTGAATATGCAACATCTGTGAAAAACACTAGTGCTCGAAAAACGCGCTTTAAGCAGACGCTTCAAGGTGTTACGCCCATTAGTGATGTTTAAATCACAGGTAATTTTGTGGCGTTCTAATCACCGGAGGAATAAGATAAAAACATCATTCTCTTCAGGAATTTATGAACTATTTTTTAAAATCAGAAAACAAATAGGGGATTTTTGAAGAAATTTCGGTACTGGACCCCCTTAACAATTGCTATTAATTATGTATGTAAAATGTTCTAAGAATATCCTACATCAGTGTTCGATGTCTATTGGTCTCTGAAAAGAATCAGAATAATTTCATACATTTTTAAGGTCTGCAATTAAAAGTTGGATAATTTTTCTTTACATTTTTTTTTTAAACTTTTAATTATGTTTTAAAACTTTAAATAATTAAAATAATAAAATAAACTTATGCAAAGTAAGTATATTATAAAGTAACTTTAGAACACATAATTCCATCTATTATTCTTAGAAGAAGTTTCACGTATAATTTAATAATTACAATGGAATTATTATAAAAGATTTTTTTCTCAACTTCGCGTCACTTTGCAATAAATTATTTAGGTATATGCAAGTATTGTTAAGTTCTATTACCTTAAGACTTATAACTATCATATTATTATATAAGTTTATTAGTATGTTGACTTGTTTGTTAATAGATCATGTTAACATGGCTCAATGAGTTTGAAAATTTTTAAATGTATTGAACTGTTGTACTTGGATGTGCTAAAAGTTATGATATTTTTCATTAAATTCAAGTAATTTCAACATCCCCGAATCAACCAGGTGTTTTTTTTTTTTTTTTTTTTTTTTTTTTAATTTCCTCCTTAAAGCTGCAGAAAATCAGTGAAAGGGAAGCATGTTCAAGTAACTAATTAAAAAGCAATTTTTAAAAAATGTAATGTTGATTCTAATAAGAAACACTTATTGAAACAATATCTTTAAAAATAATTTATTGAATTTAATAACATACTGATAAGAGTAGTTACAAAATAATATTACGGTTACTGAAAATCTTTAATTCAAAACGAATGAAAGAAAAAAAAAATGTTTTTATAATAATCAAAAGGCTACTGTTTAGGATATATACAGATTGTTCTAATTAATATATCTTCATAAAATTTAGTGTACATTCTATCAAGACAATGGGGAAATTAAATTCTGAATAATAAGTAAACTTCATTAAAAAAATTTGCCGCTAGACGGAAATATGGTGTTTTAGAGATTGGAAAAATTATTTTAAAGGCTGTAAGTAAGTTTTAGACATTTAGACAACTCCCCCTCCCCTTAAAACAGTGAGTTAAATCTTCCATTTAATATTTTCATAAAAGTATATGAGAAAAATTTTAAAAGATTTTTCCTCAATAATTTTGTATCACTTAGTAGTACTTCCGTAACTTGTTTAAAATATATTATGAAGATCTATCTTTTACTAAAAGTTACAAATGGCCCTAAACAGATAAAAATTAATTAGTTCCATTTGTAATGCTTTTGGAGTTCAAAAAACAGTATTTTTTTTTTTAATTATGTGTATAGATATAAAAAAAAAAAAATGGGGATTTAAAATGTTTGGTTCCTTCGGATTATGTTCAATGAATTTGGAAATGAAAACTTCTTCTAATCTTCCGACTCCACTTTTTATTTTAGTAATCTCATTTCTATATATTATTTTCAAAAAAAATGTTGATTTTGTTGCGAGATTACTAGTTCAAATAATAAATGTTTTTATCCGTCTCTCTGTGGCAATAATAATCTTTATACATGATCTTACAATATTCAATTAAATGGAATAGTTTATAACACTTTTTAAAGAATGATAAAAATGAAAAAAATATTTTTAAATAATTTTTTTACAAGTATTAAAGCACGTATTTAACAATATTGATTATTAACTAACATTAATTTCTAAATTTCCATTATTTTTTAAAGAGTTCAGAAATTAAGCTGTGCTTAACCTAATAATCAATAACCCATTAAAAATAAATTCACAATTATTAATCAGAAATTCCCTTAATAATTTCAAAAGGTATTTAAAAAAGGTAAAAGAAAGGTTTTCAAAAGGTAAAGGAAAACTAAAAGCATACGTTCGTAGATATATAAAAGATTAAAAATTTCAATAAATTCAAACATTCAAAACGTGCATCCATGCTGCAAATACAATTCATTTCACAAAATAATTCCAAAAACAGAATTCAAAGCAACAACATAAGTAAAAATCAATATGACTCAGTTTTAAAGTTGCAATACATTATTACAATTAGGTTGATTTATGTCGATCGATATTCCCAACAGTGAACTAGTGACAATTAATACTAGAGTTTTTTTCTTTACCCAAAAGTTCAACACATTAGTAAAATTTAATTCAACTTTGAATAGGTTTGAGTATGGAAAATAATAATAATAATAATAATAATAATAATAACAATAAAAAAAAAAAAAAAAAAAAAAAAAAAAAAAAAAAAAAACACTAGCTCATGCAAAGTCATTCTAGCACAAGCCAAGTAGAAGCAATACTTTACTTTTTTTATATATATTTGTTTTAAAGATAGATGAAGATGCTCATTGAATTCTGTTAATAATATTATGATTAGTACCTAAACTAATTGTGTATTCTGTCAAACCTGATGATTTATTTTTTTAAGTAATTAGAAACAGGAAAGTTCTTAATGAATATCCAACTAATATAGCTTATTCAACATAAATAATTAATTTGTATTTCATCTTGTTATGAGTTCTAGTCTGATAGTAATGATGGTTAAATTCAGTTAAAGTACTAGGTATCAATACCATCTAAGCTTTTTTTTCTGTCGATTTTTTTATTTAGCTATACTCGTGAATTTGTGATGATAGGAGTTTGTTTATGCTTTACTATGCATTGCGAATCGTAAACTAATAATATTTTTATGTAGTATTTGCATATCATGCTTTTTATTTTTCTCTACTCCAACTAGTATGAAGTTTAATATGAAATTGTTCCCATATATGTCTTTCTTCCGAAACAAATCGAGGAATCTGATCTCCAATCGGTCTATTGGAAATTCATTTGATACGCAGCTACTCAATTGTAGAGATAAAAAGTTGGCATGAAATATAAAATTAGTTTTTAAAATTGTACTCTTGTTTTAACTTACCCAATAATACTTCTTAAGTTAACTAAAGGAATGCTGTAATAACCTATTCCAAAGGGATTTTTATAAAAGGAGTACCAAAAAATAATTATATCACTACACTATCTCAGTAATTTGTTTAATAGTATGCATTTCACTTTTATGCACGAAGTGTTAAATTCTGTCATATTAATAAGAGTTAAATATATAACAATACTTTTATGCGTGCTTATGGTAGAGTAAACTATTAAATAGCGTAATGTGAGAGATTACAATATAAATACATAATTTTATTCTCATCTAATTTTTATTGCATACTATTACAAGGTATTTCTATACATCATCGAGGGGTTGGTAACGTTGATATAACCTCTAAAAAATATGTCCCCATAAAGACTTTAAATTGATCCGATATCATAATCCTAGATACTTCTTGTAATATAAAATAATACAACTCATAAAAACAAAGTTTTTAATATAAATCCTTAATATGTATTGTCAATTTTTATGCGCAATTGAAACTTTTTAAGCTCAGGCCGAGTTTTCATAATGTTTGACCTCTATGACCAAAGATCCATCCCGAACTATTTGCTAACTTTTTTTTGCTCCTAAAACTTCATTGAATATATTGTCATCTACAATGAGTCTATTTGACACGATTAAGCTGGATTGGAGTATGAAAAGTGGGTTAATTAGCCCACCGAAGATTTTCCTCTTCAACCTTAATAGGGGAAAATTTCAGTCATTATATTTCACCAAATTGAACATGTTTGAATTAAGCTTGGTATCCGGATAATATAACGTGAGTAAAAGTTGATACGTCAGACTTAAGGCAATAGAAATACATATCTTTTATTTATTTTGATTAAAAAAAAATTTGCAACAGGAAAGAGTTTCAACAATGTTCGATTAAAATTATTTCACTTATTGCGTTGCTACGCAACGTAAAATTGAATTGACTAAACTCCATAATGAATTTATGCATTTGCGTTCAATTACTTTTTATTTATTTTGATGAAAACAATTTTGGCAACTGGAAAGAATTTCATGATCGGTTAAATGGGATTTATTAGTATTCCGAAGTGATTATATAAGCGTATGTAAAAGCGACCTTTTATTGAGAGTGACAGTCCCCCAAAATTTGATAGAATGCAATGTCATCGACATCGAATCTATTTTCCATGTTTCACCCCGATTGGATTATGGCAAGTGGGTTAATTAGGCCTGCGCAGATTTGCCCGGTAGGGATAAACATACACACCCACCCAACCACCTACACACAAAATCGAAGTTAATAAAAAGGATTTAAAAAATTACACCCTGGTGTCTGAATATTATACTCTTATCAGAAAATATACTTAGCTGTTTTGCAAAAGGCAAATGTTTGAATTCTCAAAATGTATTCACAATTTTAAGTACTTTTTCATATTAGAAACAAATGCTATCTTCTTATTACTAACTCAGTTAAAAATCGATTTAATATTTGTTTAATAAAAATTAAAATTGGCAGTATTTAAATGCAATAATAAGAGAATTTTGAAGAAAAAAAATCTTAATAAATTTCTTCCACAATATTCATCTAGTCAGCTGGAATTCGTGATTTAAATTTTTTTAAATTCCAGCATTTATTTGTTTTAAGTATGGTGGGGACAATTAATGAAACATTTAAACCACATCTCGAGTATGCAGTGCAGTTATTGTTATCTCATTCTAGGAATACTATTGATTTGTTAGAAAAGGTTCAATATAGGTCAATAAAAATAGTAAAGAGTAACTTCAATTTAAATTATGATGTTGGATTTAAGAATCGAAATATGTATACACTGAAAAAAAAATGTATTATAGGTTATTTGATTCAATTGCTGAAGTGCATTGACAAAAAATGTATTATAGATTATTTATTCAATTTCTGAAAGGGATTTCAAGGGCTTAGAGTATAATACAGGGAGAAAGACAAGCAATTATGCTTATGAATAATTAAGATCGCATTTTAAATTAAACAATGGATAAAAAAAATTGCAATAGAATGGCGGAACAATTCGCCAGACTACATCGTAAATTGCATAGTGTAAATAGTTTTAAAAGACAGAGCTGGATATACATTGGAGAATTGTTAAGAAGGATTAAACGGATCAATCTGGATGCCTTGTGGTTGTAGTTGGTTGTCATTTTTTTAATTAGTCTTTTATGTTTAGAGATATCATTAGAAAGTTTTGTTTTACTGTTAAAAATACATATAAAATTAAAATATATATATATATATATATTTAAAAGTTTAATTTAATTTTTTTTGTCTCATACAAAAAAAAAAAAACTCGATAAATATGGTTACACTGATTTTGAAAAATTCGTCTTCAATTTTCTTCCTTGTTAGTTAAAATACTATTAGATTTTCTTCTGTTCTTAGATAGTAAATTTTTTGTGTAATAAAAAGAACTTGCAAATTAATATGTACATCTGTATCAAACCTAAAAATCATGGAGATTTGGTATTATTCAATAAAATGTAGTGTAAATGAAATGAAAGTCCGGTTTTACTTATTTTATTACTTATTTTTCATTTAAATACATTTGAGAATAATACAAGGTATATATTTTTATAACATGAAAAACAATCTTCATGATAAAAACATGATTTTAATACCATGTAAATATGAAAAATCTTAATTTTCATATAATGGTAATTGCAGGATTTTGTGTGTGTATGAAATCAGCATTTTTCTACCAATGGGAACAGATAACAAAGGAACAAAATTGAAGTAATTTACGACAGCCTAAAAATTAGATTTTAAACCATAATTATATGTGCGTAACATTCTGTGTAAAGTGCATGGACTTTATAATAATATCTTGTATATTTCTTTCGGATGCGATTAATTTATTCATGTGGTGAAATGAAAGATTTCCACTTAGCAAGAGTAAACGTTCTTTGAATTGACGCCTTATTTTCATGTAAAAAGAGAGTAAATAGCTTTTTTGCAACAAAACACTATCTGATAGCAGCAGAAAACTCTTTTTGAAAACTTTTCAGTTTTAAAATTATGCAAACAAATATCTTATTTTAGATGTAATAGTAGATGCTTCAGTAGTATTTATAACTCTCAAAACGAAAACTATCACGATTGCAGTTTAAGAGGCCTAACTGGGTATATATTACAAAAGATTCATATCACACCAGGAATAGTCAAAACTCTTATAAATGTCAAACTGTACTTATATATATATATATATATATATATATATATATATATATATATATATATATATATATATATATATATATATATAACTGTACTTATATATATATATATATATATATATATATATATATATATATATATATATATATATATATATATATATATATATATATATATATATATATATATACAGAGAGAGAGAGAGAGAGAGAGAGAGAGAGAGAGAGAGAGAGAGAGAGAGAGAGAGAGAGAGAGAGAGAGAGAAAATTGTAAAAATAAAAGTGTATTTTTAGTGGTAAATTCCGTAATTATAGTTGCGCCAGTAAAAAAAATTAAACTTAAAACATTTGTTTGAAATCATAAAAACAAAATTGTAACTTCAAATTACATAAAACCAATGTTATTTTTTAATACATATTTTTAATTTCTGCTATTTTTTTAGCTTCACACAGCCTATGCATACATAAAAATTCATTCAAATAAAAAATAAAAATTATGCCATTTAAATTAGATTTATTCGAGGACTCTTATTAAAAATTCGCTAGTTTTAAGTAATGTCATAATGAAAATGAATGTAATTAATCATAAAGAGTAGAAGGGAATAATTTAATAAAACTGTGTGAAAAAAAACCTTCCATTTTAAACAAGATTCAAATTCAATTAAAAATAGAAATAACAACAATTTGACTCTCATAAGTTGAACAATTCCAGATTTATTTTTGCGGAAGAGTGATTGATTCAAATTAAGAGTTTTTGGGGTTTTATTTATTTTTAACATTACGAACAAGACGGTTTGTTTCAAAATAAAAATTAGAAATAAAAACCAAGAAAGTATTAAATATACTTAACGCAGGCGATTTAGGTGTATAAAAGAAACGTATTATGTTTACTCCAACAATGTCCAACAGAAGTGAGATTTGCCCCAAAACACTTAAAGAAGAACAAATTAAATCTATTATAGTTTACATGTTTAAACATAAATCAAAATATATAGTGCTAGGCAAATTAATAAAACCATGACTAAATAGTGATCCTTGAATAAAAAATATTAACTACTTCAGATATTGGTTATTTGTTCTTAAAATTTTGGAAATAAAAATTTACACTTATTTATCAATATTATTATAATAGTGAGAACTAGTTGAATCGCCCGAGTTCAAACAGCTGTTGTCCGGCGTTACCTGGTACAACCCGGTTCAAATCGTCTCAGACGATTGCAAGTTATGAGTAAGCAGCACTTTACCTCCACAACCATAACACACAGTAAAAAAAAATATGTTCCTGAAAGTTTGTTATGAGTCAAGTCTTATAGAAATTCTGGATCAAATCAGTTCAGTAGATCTTAAACTACGAGGGTTTGGAAAGAAGAAAGGGTGTGGTATTTGAAAATCGCATGTAGATACTGACATACGTGTTACTTTGAAGCTCAAGTATGGGTTCAAAATTTCATCGAGATCAGAATAAAACTTCCGATGTTAAGCCATATCTCTTTAGAGGTGGAAAGAGAGGACGAGGAGGATTTGCGAAATATAATACAGGTGTGGCCGTCCTTTTGTTTTATAGAACAAATGCACAAACTATCATTAAGATCGAAATAAAACTATTGATTTGTATAGAAACTCGACACTATTCTCTAAAATATAGAATATATGAAAAAACTATTCACTCACGTAAGAGATTAATATTGAAGCTGAATTCACGTAAGAGATTAATATTGAAGTACTGAATTACTTATCTGAATAAGGAATTTTTTGTAAATATATTTACTCTTTTATTGTAACATACCCTTTTCTAAGTTTATATTTTAAATGTATAAGAATTTTAATTATAAACAAAATATAACTGAAAAGCATTGACTAATAATTGAATAAATTTAGTTATTAAAGGTTGATAACATATTAAAATAAGTATTTATACTGCTAAATAAAAAGGCGAATCAATAATTATTATTGAGTAACATGTTATTTACAGAAAAAATTGATCGCAACAGTTGGATTTTCATTCTTTCACAAAGGGATTATTTCTTCAAGTTTAAAAGAGACGGCTGTAATCTCAAAAAACTTTTCAATAGTGTATACTCTTTGTGAAATAGTACTTTTGATCTTCGAATCTTGTTAAAAAGTTGAAGGCTTTTTTTTTTTTTTTTTTTTTTTTTTTTTTAAAGATACCTAAAATATTTCTGTTGAACTTAAAGTCAGACTTCAGTTCAATGAAAACTTAAAATATACAAATACATTCAACGTTTTTTAAAACAGTTGTTCATTAAAAAAAAAATATTTGATGACTCTAAGTACTTTTAATAATATCTTTTGCATACAAGAGCCATCAAACTGGAATAAATTAAAATAGGTTATGAAGTATCTTATAATTTTTTTGTACATAAAAAAGGAAAATGGGACACAATTACTTAAAACAACAAACAATCTATATTAAAAAATCCCAATGAATAATTCTTTATTACTTCTAATTGACAGTAGAAGAACATATACATAATTTTAAAAAATCTAATTACCAGAGTAATTCTCTTAAAAATACGAAGCCCATTAAAAGTTCTATAATAATGATATTGTTACCATTATTTTTATAAGTATCTGTATGTATATTTAAAGTTTCATACATAAAAATACATTTCAATACTTTCGAATTGAATTAATACTGTTTTATTCATTTTTCATTAATTACATTCAATTTTGTACATTAAAAAGTGAATATTCAAAATTAATTACACTATTATCTCTTTACTAAAATGTTATATGTGCTCTAATATGGTTATTCATAACCTAAAATAATATTGTTCACAAATTATCCCTATATAGAAAATATTACTGCAAGAGACGAAATTATTCAAGTTTATTGCATCTAATAAACTTGCCCCACTTCATTCATTTTCTAAAAAAGACATAAAATATTACTTTAGTGTATAATTACTTAAATTTATTAATATTAAAATTAACGTATTAATATACAAATTTCAATCTTATTTAGCTGTTGCAATCACAAACAATGTAACCTAAATTCTTCATATCTTCAACCTCTCTTATAGAACTAATGACTCTTCGCTTATTTAAGAAGTCGGAATATGCTTTTAAAATATGCCGCAATCTACGCTGAGATTTATGATACTGAATGTTGCCATAATAGACTGTTAATTGTTATTTGTTATTCCTAGAATATTTTATAATATTTTTATGCAATGTAGTAAAGATTTTTAATTTTATTTTTTTAATTTATTACATTGCAGTTCTTTTATACTTTTATGACAATAAAAATGGCCTGTATGAAATCTTTACATGAAGTGTAAATTTTAGGGGTAGTAATTTGATGAATTTATAATTCTAACATCTGTGAGAAATAAATTTTCAAAATTTATTATAATTGGACAGATTTTAATACTTATTTTTCTTAATTATAACCTATATTTCCAGTAAAATGTTGCACAATTTTTTACTACACTTTTGTAAAAAAGATTTGAAGACTAATCCATAAGTACATAGATTTTAATATAATTTATACAATTTAATATTACCAATTAGGCAATTGCATTGGAGTTTTACACCTACTCTTTGATGAACGCATATAGACCCACTTTATATTTTATTTTTTTAGAACTGGAACTTATTATAAGTTAAGTTGTTTCGATAACATATCTGACCGGATTTGAACTTGGAAAATCGCCATTGAATTTCGAGTCCCAAAGAATTTTAATGTTAATAGAATCCATTGTTATCTATAATGATTATATCTGTCAAGTTTCAACTCGATTGAATGACAGTAGCCCATCGAAGATTTACACCGTCGGTGATCGACACGAAAAAAGTAGAAATAATATCAAGGATTTAGAAATATATATAGTTCAACTTCAACTACTAAAGTAAGGCAATCTAATTTTATATTATTTATACAAATTTATATAAAAGGGAAGTATGGTAATCTAAATAAAATAATAAATAGAGATAATCAATAAAATAGAGATGGTAATGACCATTTTTTTTTTCTACTTATTATTCCGACTAGTTTGTTAAAAAGTACTGAACTGAATATCTTATCTACTATAATAACAGTTGAATTGCTTTTGTTGGTTTTGTTTACTCAAATTGTGCAAAATATTAGACTTACAAAGTTAATTCCAATACAGTTAGCATTAGTAATAACTACAATTGCATATATGTTTACTTTTGTAGGCTTTCAATCAATTTACGTTTAAAGTAAAATTTATAATCGTTTTAAATTGATAAGTACTTTAGTTTTTTTTTTTTTTTTTTTTTTTTTTTAAGAGGTAGTACAATATAAAACTACGGCAGTTAGAGAATGAAAAGTACAATAGGCTTCATGTGATTCCTAGTAGTAAATTAGTGATGCTTATACAGTATGCAGTGTTACTGTGATAAACGGCTGGTTGGCTTTGAGAAATTAGTAATCACTGAATCACTGTAATAGATAGAAATTGAGAAACCTCTTATGCAATAACTAATTTTTAATTATTTTTGACAGAGTTAAGCAATGAGTTACGCAACTTCAGTTACCTAGTACAATTTGAAATAAATTATATTTAAATTTAAAGTGTCGAATATCTTTCAAACACTTTTTACATGCTTTGTTGACACAGACTTCACACCTTAGAAATATCTTATCGCATAGATAAGAAATTTTCTTTTCTCTTGAAAACAATTATTTTTAGGAAAGCTACTCTCACGAAGTGCTCATTTTCTGAAATGGCTAACATTATGGGTTAATTCAATTTTCTGCACCTATCTTGGAGTATTACAATTTTTTCAGAGATGATGATACAATTAGGTTATCAGAATTCTTATATATATGTTAGGTACCTTCTAGTACAGACAGATTTTGCCACCTATTACTTTTAAATCTAGGTAAAGTTATTCTAGTTTTTGTCCTTAAAAATTGTAATATTATGCATATGAAAAAATCAAAGGCTCTTTTTTTAATGAAAACAATGTTTCTTCATATAATTAAAGAATATATATGATGATTTTGAACAGTTAAATGACGGTTAAATTTTATACAACTTACTTTTTACTTTCATATCTATTTACTTACAAAAATTTCATCCAGGCACAATTTTTCAAAAAGCAGTCTAATTTAAAAATATAGAACTTATACATTTTTATACAAATACTTATACAAATATTGAAATATCCATTTTTCCTCTTCTACTAATATACATCACAGCTTTTATTAAAAAAATAAGAGTTTGAAGAGGTTAATTCATGCTCTTTAAAATATAAGTACGATAGTTATATAAGAAATATTATGAATGTGTAAATTTATCTAAAATAGAAATATGGGTATAAAACATTTTGCAAGAATGAATATATACTTTTTATCATTCATTATTAGGTGTCTGATGAGTATAGTTGACAGAAGTTGTTATATCCACAGACAGAAGTTGTTATATATATATATATATATATATATATATATATATATATATATATATATATATAACAACACATAACATAACATATATTTTTTTAAAAAAATAGCTCAATTCAATCATACTTTAATAGACTGTTAATTATTATTTGTTATTTCCTTATGCTTAGAATATTTTATGATATTTTTAAGCAATGAAATAAAGATTTTGAATTTTTTTTTTTAAATCAATTTATTACATTGCAGTTTTTCCATACTTTCAGACAGTAAAAAAACGGTATTTATGAAATCTGTACATGAAGTGTGAATTTTAGGGGTAGTACTTTAATGAATTTATAATTTTATTTTCGGTGAGAAGAAAATTTAAAAAATTTACTTTAATTGGACATATTTAAATTGATTAATTTTTATATTTATAGCCTATATTTCCTGTAAAATGTTGTAAAATTTTTTATCGTGCTTTTTGTAAAAACAAACAAAAAAAAACACTAATTTTCTTATTTATTTCTGTTTTATAAAACTGCTTTAAAATACATCAACATGGGGAATGCATATTTGCATGATACAAATTTTATTCAAAGTAGTTGCGTAATATAATTCAATAATTTAATGTACTTTGCATACCAATATTGTTAAAATATCAATTTAGGTAAGTGCTTCTGATGTCTTCAGATGACAACTTAAAAATATAAACGCAATAACGAAGATATAAAGTTGTTTTTTTGCAAGTTTGAGAACGTGGTAAAAACTTATTTTATTAAAATTTGAGCTCTGACAAAAGAAATGGTTTACTTTAATGATACATTTCTTTTTATTTCGGTTTGAAAGCTTTGGTGAAAGATCATTACTAAAGGAATGCAATAATTAAAAAATTATTTCGGAATGAATAATAAAATTGGGGATTGTTCTCAAATGGTATATTATATTTTTAAAGATATTTTTATGTCAAACTTTATGTATTGGTGATTATTTAAGAAATTTGATATGTATATAGTTGAATTATAGTTATTTATAATTCATATTATAGTTATCTTTTTTCAAATATGTAATTCAATAGCACAACAAAATTTGATTTATAAAAGGAATTAATGAAATTGCTTGTTTTATTACACCCTGTCTTTCAATAAAGAATTTAATTTTTATTAAATCATTGTTTTCAACAAAAATAAAATCTTTTGGAATTCAAAAAGGCACTTTATGCATTTCAAAAATTCAATAAACAAATAAAATTTCACCCTTTGCGAAGAATAATGCGTCATTTTCATCTTTTATGACAGTAAAACCTAAGTGTTATCGATTATTTTGTCTCTAAGAGGGTGCAACTTTAAAATACAAATGGAAGACAACCCATTTTGTTTTTTCGAACCAATACTGAATGGATTTCAAAATATATAAATTTCCAAGTGGCATTTTCACAAGAATCTTTCAAACTCGTGAATAAAGCCCCATGAAATTTATTGATTACTTTCCATTTAAATTGATACATCTATCACCTGTCAAAATAAAATACAATATCATTTTACAATTTTTTTTTTTTTTTTTTTTTTTTTAATACTCTTGCATATATTTGAATTTAAGGTTAAGATACTTTTAAAGGTTATAAATTTATTTTGTTTCAAATACTTGTTATTTTGAGACACATTAAATTTCTTTGTAAATTCTATCAACCAGTAGATAAAGTATAAAATATTGTGATCGAGTTTCTTTAGATTTTAAATTAGTAAATTACATACAAACAGTTGATAATAATAAAAAAAAAATTATAATTATAAAATAAATTTCTTTAGATTTTAAATTAGTAAATTACATACAAACAGTTGATAATAATAAAAAAAAAAAATTATAATTATAAATAATTAAAAATAGAAAAAATAAGTGTTTTACTATTAATTAATGCATATTTGACAACGTTACTTTTTTTTAAATATTAAGTCTTTTTTTCCTTTCATGTATTCTTGTGCTTAATACTCCTTTTACTGTATAAACTTTGGAAGTCATTAAGAAGCTCTTAATTAAATTAAAATCGCATGAATACTTATTTTTAAACTCGTTTTGTCCATTGCATCGTCAAAACCGTGTAACTCAATGTTAACCCACTTCCCAGTGTCTTATCATATTGAAACTTGTCTTGTATTCATAATCTTGATGAGAATACTACATTCCATTATAATAATTTAAAAAAAAAAAAAAAATAAGCTACGCTGTAACAGCAGTTAAAAAATCATTTGTAAATTTAATACATGTTCCACTAATGTACAATATTGATTTTAATAAATGCACAAATGAGTAGGGTATATTTTTTTATATCTTCACCTCATTTATAATGCATGCTGAACAATCGTTATTTAAAAAGGACTTGAGGTTTTTGTTACTTTTTATTGCATTTATTGGAAGGTTGTTTATGAGTTTCATATTTAATCCTGTTTTTTTCTTGTAAGGTTACATTAACAAATATTAGAAAAAATATCATTTATAATTTTCTAATCCAATATTGTTCTTGTATTTATTAAATAAGATATTTTATAAAATAACTCTCAAATAAATTTAAATAGCAAAATTTATTAAAAACAGCTACTGAATAGATGAAATATGAATGTCTTAAAACGAAACATGTTTCTTTAAAAAGCATGGTTGAAGATATCTATGAGGCAAATGCATAAAGGAAAGTTTTATTAACTAAACATAAATTTGCATTTATTTCCTTGTTTTCTTTAGAAAATGCACCTTAATTAAGATCTTAAAATTAGATAATTTATTAAAAATCAATTGAAATATTTTACAAAAACAAAATTAAGAAAATTTCTATTTTTATCGCAATTATTTCCGACAGTTCATTTGAGAAAACTAGCATGATTTATGTATCTCTAATTATTATATTCAGAATTTTAGTACAATTAAAAAAGTTTATATATTTACACAATTAAAATTTAAAGAAAATATTGAAAACGACAGATAAATACTAATTATAATTTCTTGTTATTATTAAGTAATTTTAAATCTTGCTCGAAGCATATAAAAGTAATTTTTCATTCCCTGTTTATGAAAGTTTCAGAAATCGAAAATATTAAATTAAAAATAAAACAATGCACCAGAAACTTTATTATTTATGAAATCACTATATGAGTTAAGGTTTCTCTTTCAAGGTTGGATAAGTATTTATATGTTAGACTAAACTCACAGATTATTTTATGTAAAGTTTCATTAATTAAAGCATCAGTCTCATGAGTTTTAAAATTAAACTTTTATAATAGAAAAATTGATTTGTTTCTTTTTATTTTGTTTTTCAAACTGCTTTTATTCCACGTTTAAATTTAATTAGACAACCAAAGTAATGAAAACCTCCTGGGGTTGTTTACTTGACAAACAGAATTAACCTCTAAAAAATAGGTAGAACTTGATTTGATGGAAATATTTTTACTTCTTAATTCTAACCTCTGAACATTTAGATCTTTCAAATTCTAAATTAATTTTTTTCAAAAAATAACTTTTAGTAACAAGTACCCTTTTGCAGCATCTATTGAAAATAATGTAAAAAAATCATATTCTTAAATTATATTTGTTTAATATTTAAATGAATAAAAGGTTTTAGATACTTTTTTCTATGTATCAGCATTTATTGAAAAACATAATTCTTTTTACTCTCTAATATGTAAGTATCAGAAAGACTATACTGTATCTGACTATTTCAAGTATATGGAAGACTTATTTTTAAAAGGATAAGCATTTGATTAAAAGAAATTGCATATCCTTCGTTAACATCTTTTTGTATATAATATTTTTAAACTACCAAAATGCACTATTTTCAAGTGTTAAATATTTAAATATGGAGCCTTGGTTATTTTGTAATTGGAGTAACCCATCCCATACGTTTACACATATAGACTAACCGTTTCAGATACATTTTAAAATGTTTTTGCCTCCCATGCCTACCTAAGAAATCCTCAATAACTATAATTTTTTTTAAACTGAAATTTTCAGTGTGGCATTTCTATAAAAAAGTTATCAAAAAATATAAGATGCTTTTGGTTAAAATTTCTTGTAATTCTTTGTATCCACACGAAACAATGCAAAATTTCTAATAATTTCATTTAAACTTTCTAAATTATTCATAATTTAAATGAAAACAAGTAGTTTTAAAAGATCCTGAGTAGGTATAATATAGCTTTTTGTATTGCGTTATTTTCAAATATTTCTAAATTATTTCCTAATTTATAAAACAAAATAATACTCATGAAACTTTTTTAAATTTTCTAAATGTTTTCAATCAAACACTGTTTATCGCCTTGGTTAAAGTTCCATCTATAAATGGAAGTAACGAAAAGGAATATCAATTGTTTTAACTACTCTTTCTTTTCCAGGGCCTTATTATTGAATGGGATATTTTCACTATACTGTAAACGATTATTTCTTACAGACAAACTATCATATCAGCTTTCATATTTTAATGCGCAGTAGTATTAAATTTTAGCATAATAAACTAACTACATTGCATCTGTATATCATTTATATGATACGAGTAAAAAGACACACTTAACACAGAGAAATTTATATGACACAAGAAAGCAAAATCCGAACTTTAATTGGACCGAGTGAATGTATTAGATTAAAAAAGGACGTAACTTAGACGTATCTGTATCTTTAATGTGACCCAAGCAATTAATTTTTTTTATATGTCTTCAATTATTTTTCAATTGGCTTCAATAAAATTTTGTTATAATTGATAAGATTCTTGTACTTTTTTAAATTAATGTATAGACTGCTTTATTATGAGAGTGGCTTGAATTAGTTCATCTATTTTTCTTAACAAAAATTTCTTTTAATGATAATTCTGAGAGTATTTTTTAAATATTGTATGAATGTATGCTTAGTTTTAGTAATCAAAGATCATTTTTGTTATTTTTTCACAACAGCCCTATAATTCCTCAGAGGTCATTAAGAGAAATTTTGAACAAAAGGAGACAGTTGAGCTACATCAAAAACTTACTTCAAGACCTGGATGATAAACTGGAGAAGTTAGAGTTCGTATTATTCTCTTATAGGGTTATGACAGTAATTGACTTCATTACTAAAACAAAGCTTATAGATTTAAAATTATGTTAAAAATATTTTACAGTGAGGTGTTATATTAATGTGGACAACTAGTTGTTTTAAAATTATGTTTTACATGAAACAAACCTAATTATTTTTTATATTACTTCTAAAATATATTGAACAATTCATAATAGTAACTCTATTAAGTAGTTTGGTTGTTATTTTGAGTTATCATCTGTGGGTTGTGTGTGTATTATAACCTAAGTTAACCAGCTAACCTAATAGTGTGAAGTTAGGAATATGAATTCGTTTTTAAAATATTGAGATTAAATCTATAAAACTATTTAGGAGCTCGGCAGTGCTCCCGCCAAGTTCACAGCCAGCCATCTTTTACCGGAAGCCACTCAGCGGTATTTTAACCTCTCATAATTGCGTATTACAGTATGCATGAGGGTTGAAATTTTTTTTGCGGGTAGCTGTTATCCACTTTAGTAAGACCCCTACGTTTCAAGTCGCTATTTATATTGGTTGTCGTGATAATTAAATTCGAAAATGTCAGAAAACGACGTATTTGAAATCTACAAAAACTCACTCACTGAACATCAAATTACTAAGGTACTTCTAGCGGAGCTAGAACTATGAAATTTGGTATGCTTGCAACATTTAACATGTATACAAAGAAAAAAAAATTAAAAATGGAGATTTTCCCCTCCGAATCATCTAAAAGAGGCTATGTTCGAAAATTTTGAATCTCAATTCTAATACTTTGTGGCTAGAATTATAAAATTTAGAATACTAATAGCTCTTAGCATATATAAATAGAGGAGAAACTCACCACACGCCGCAAAACCTCTAAAATCAAGAAATATTAATAATAATAAATGTACTTGGCATTATAAAATTGACCATTAGCGATATTTCGCCTACGAAATTATCGCCAACTGTTAATTTTTTTTTCTTTGCCAACTTTTTTCGCATTTCTGAATAAACTATTTAATTCAAATAATTTTATATCATCATCATTCATATTGAATCCATAAGTAAGCCATGGACTGCTGTCCGGTAAATTTAACTTTCTTAGAAAAATCTCGTGTAATTCTCCGCTAATTGGATGATGTTGAAAACATTTTTTAAAACTTCCTTAAAACCAAATAATAATTAAAAGAATAAAGGAGTCGGCTAATTATATAGTTCTCGTAGTTGGACGCCAACAAAAAGCTAGTCAACGGTCGATTGTATACAAAAAAAAAAAAAAAAAAAAAAAAAAAAAAAAAAACGTGTATGGATACCCTTTCAATCCCAGGAAGTTTTCTTGCAAGTTGAAAAATTATGAACACTATAAACAGTTTAAAACTAGTTATTGTTGTGCAAATAAGTAATATATTTAAAATCAGTACCTTAAAAAGAAGTGAAATTCCAACAAAAATATCTCTGTAAAAAGGCTCCAGGTTCTTCATGCAATGATTATGATCGGGAAAAGTATTGAGCTCTAAAGTCGAGTCAAGTTTAAAGTTGTTGTAAATTATGGGCAATGAAAATTAGTGAAATTTTCTTCTTAAAGTCGAAATTCCCCTGCATAGGTCTATATAACTAGCTACAAAAATGCTTGTGTGACTTGACCATTACGCGTCAGTGAACCAGAATATGTAATGGCCAAGTGTCACAAATATTTTTTCAGCCAGATATTTAGGTCTATGCAGGAGAATTTTGACTTTGAGAAGAACATTTTAGTAATTTTCATTGCACGTCATTTACAACAACTTTAAATGTGGCTCTACTTTAGACCTCGATACTTTTCACGGTCATAATCATTGCATGAAGAACTTGGAGCCTTTTTACAGAGATGTTTTTGTTGGAACTTCATCTTCAGGAAAGGTTATGATAGTATGCATACATATATCAATATATATTTTTAATAATTATAGTGACAATTTAAAAAAATTATGTTCATAATGAAAAACACTACAAATAATGCATACAAAACATTCATATAAATTTTAATTGACTTTGTTACAGTACAAATAGAAATAAATATATTTTAGTTTGCAGTGAGAAAATCAACAATTTTTTAATATTTATGTCTTTAGAATATTAACACATAAATAAAAATTGTCATTTATTTCTTAATCATGAATCATATGAACGTATTTACTTAAAATAATAGTGTGAAAAACTATAGCAAGTAGATTTGTTAAACATAAAAATGCCCGCTTAAATGCGAAGTATTATCATTATTTGTTTAAAAAGACACAAAGTCCTTAAAACCCTTAAAATGTAGTCATATATATAAAGTTTCCTTTACAGAGGCAATTGGAAGCTAAAATGAGAGTGCCCCACCTAATGCTTGTGATATTTCACTTCCATTCCCTATGATAGTCGTTTATGAATCCAATCGTGACAAATTATTCCGCTAGACCAATGTTAAGTTTCTAATATGTATGCAAAACTTTGGTTCAAACTTAATCTATTTCAGCTATTTAAGTAGATTACAAAGCGCAAGAGCATGTTTGAGAATACGATTAATTAGGGAAACACCTTCGAAATTTAAGTCTGATTGTCTTTCTAACACTTTAATGTAAAGCTTTAAATTTATATAAGCTATATTAAAACAGATATAAAACAATTAAGCTCATAAATATACTCAAACACTCAATACTGTTTATTAGCTAAATAAATGGTTAAATAAATATTGGTTAACAATATGGGTTACCTAAATTAGCTTGTTTTTCAGAACAATAGAGAATAGTAATTTAAACACAGTTTTGAAATATTAATTAATTGCCACCAATCACTGATAGCTTTTAAATAAATCCATTTAGAAATAAAATGTTTAAGTGTAATTATTCTTTTGGTTTCTATATTTAGGAAGCGTTCTTGTGCAATTAATATTCCTGGTATGGATTGCGACTATGGAGACATTTCAGGCACAGGCAAGGATCAAGACTTTTGGCTGAGTCGTGCAGCACCAGGAAAGAAGCGCAGGTAAAAATGAGATGAGGATATTTTTAAGCCAAAAATAATGCGTAATAGGAAATTAATTGATAGTTTATCACGCTACTTGAATACATTAAAGGAAGTTGGAGCACTTTAAGCAGTTGGGGGCAATTTAAAGCAATCATATAATAATTAAAATTATAAGAATAAATGCACTGTTGTTATTCATAACTTAAACCAGCGATTCTCAACCTGTGGGAGGGAAACCTCTAGAGGGGAGGTGCGAGAATATCCAAGAGAAAATATTATTTAAAAAATTGATTAACTGACTAAAAGGAAAGCACTCATATACATAGAAAACAAATTACATTTTGACATATTTAACAAATAAAGTAAAACAACTTACTAAATTAAAACTTACTTAATCAAAACATACTAAATTAAAAACAAATTCAATAATTATTACTCCTTCCTTGAGCCTGTCTTGCAGAGCAAAGTTTTTGGAATTAAGGCTTAATATTAGAAATAGCCACTCTCAGTTCTGTTTCTATATTTAGCCGAGATTTAGCCGAGAGTCTTCAAAGAAGCCACAGCAGGAAATCAAGTTTCACAAAGGTAGGATGTTGAAAATGGTAGTAGAATGCGAAACGCCCTTGTATTTAGTGCAGAAAATCATCCTCTACTCTTGCCCAAAATTCAAATAGTGATTTATTACTAAATTGTCTTTTGGTTTCGCCACTTGCCGTGAAGTCTATAAATTTTTCTTCCTTATCAATTGAGAGTCATTCGGGAGTCTTATGAAATAGATCCCTACTCACTCGTAACTTGCTATCAGTTAGTCATCAGCAAGTAAATACTTTTTAAAATTCTTTGCCAGCATGGCTAAATGATTTTAAATGGTTACAAAAACAACTTTTACATGTTCTTCTTTAGCCTTGTAAGATTTAGTGCAATCATCCACATTTGCAAACATTATTAGGTGTTTTTGCTTTAAATGTCTGCTCCGCAATTCCAATTTTTTTCAAAAAGCATTAACTTTATCACTCGTATCCGACATATGTGTATTTGCTCCTTGGATTTGAAGGTTCAAGTTATTTAATTTCTCGAATACGTAGACCAAGTAGCTCAATTTCATCACAAATAAACCATCGCGAAAATTCTCAACTTCCAATCTGTTTTCTTCTTCTAGGAAAATGGCGATTTATTTTCTCAATTCATAAACACGTTGCAAAAATTTCGCGCGTGATAACCATCTTGCCTCGCAATAAAATAGCAACGCTGAATGTACTGAACCCATGTCTTTACAAAGTGCGGAAAAAATTCTCGATTTCAGGGGTCTCATTTTTATATAATTTACTACGGTTACAACCGTAGTTAACACAATATTCAGACCAGGACTCCTTTCTTTCGATTTTTCTCTGTGAATCATGCAATGTGTCCAAACGCACTGAGGCGATTTTTGTTTCACAAGTGCTTGCATACCTTGGAATCTTCCGGACATTGAAAGAGAACCATCGGTGCATATTCCGAAGCAGTTTTTTCATTCTATGTTTGCCTTGTTCATAAAATCATTTAAAATAGCAAATAATGCGAGCGCTGTTGTTTGGAGTTCTATTGGTTTGTAGAAAAGTAGTTTTTCTACTACTGACATATTATCACAAAATCGAACATAGGCAATTAAATGAGAATCTTTATTACTATCTGTTGCTTCATCAAGCTGTATTGAAAACAATTTGTCACGCAACTTCGAGAAAAGCTGACACTGTACATCTTCAGCTATATCGCCAATTTGACGAGCAACAGTATCATTTGAAAGAGGTATGGACTGCAATTGTTTTGAAAAATTATTTCCAAACATAGTTTCTACAATCTCAATTGCTGCTGGCAAAATAAGCTCTTCACCAATGGTGTGAGGTTTTTTACATCTGGCTATTTTTTATGAAACTTTGTAAGATGCGATTAAAGCTTTTTTATTCACAGACAAAGTTTCTTCAAAAAATGATCTTTGCTTTTTACATGATTTTAATTTTAATTCGAAGAATTCTCTGGGTTTGTTGACGTACTCACTTTGAAGCGTTTCCAAATGTCGTTTAAGTTTATTAGGTTTCATGCTGTCTGCTGCCAATATTTTAAATCAAATGATATACGGGGGCCTTTCTTCTTCATTTACTTCAGTACTGGTGAACTCAAAATTTAAGTATTCTTGAGAAAATTGTCTTGATTTTATTTTCGGAACCACGCTCGTCTGTGTACTTGTTGATGCTTGCTTGACTATCGTCTAATGCTCGCTTACTTCAGCTTAAAAATTTATCCGTGAGTCTGCATAAATCTGCTGCCGTGAATATTTAATATGGTGAATTGCAATTAACACGAAAGCATATATAATATACACATTCACGATAGATTCGATAGAGACAGAAGGATCGACTCGAATGAGACTGGCTGAAATTAAAACTTGTGTTATCGAACATTTTCCTTCATCCTATGAGAAAATGAGCATGCTCGAAACGGCATCGGTCGTGTTCACCGCCCGCTTAACAAAATGCCAGATGTGATTTCTCGCCAACGTTGACTCGCTTTTACTCTTGTTTTGGAAGTTAGTTAAAAATAGTTTAAAAACAGAATCCAAAATACTCAATATACATTATTGTTGTATACATTTTATTGTAAGCTGGGGCGCGATGAAAATTATGATTGAAAACTGGGCCGCAAATACTGGAAGGTTGAGAAACGCTGACTTAAACTACCTTTTTGTCTATCCCGAAAACATTTCATGATAAAATTAGAATAATGAAAAAAGTGTGGATATAAAGTTGAATTTGGCATTAAATCAGTGAATCAATCTGTTCAGAAGTAAGTTTACTCCATGAGTTTCTGCCGGATCATTTGCAGAGGGTAGGTTTAGAATAAACATACTGTGGAGGTTATAAGACGTCTAATATTTTTGTTTCAATTTATTTTTTTCAAAATGGGAATTGCATTTCCAAACTATATATTAAATAGTGTTCATGCACTAATTTTCTGTTAAAATAGATTATATTTACATGGCAAGCGATTTAAATTTTCTGCGTTGAACCACAATTTTTTATCTTCAAAATCCAAATGGTGCTATGGCTTTTCTTATTGAAATCCCATAGTTATGACCCCTTATGTATAATATTATGCTCTCGTAAGACGATCGGGATGTTGTACCTAAGGGGAAATTTTGAAAGTTTAAATATAATGGAATGCATACACTCGCTTCCAAAAGTTAAGCACGGAGCGGTAAAATGCGAAAAAAGGACAAGTACTGTTTTGATTGACACAAAATACTTCAAGTAAGTAGCTCTATGTTTATTCATGAAACAAAACAAATAATTACAAAGAGAGATAAAATATATATATATTTTGAATTTCTATAAATTATAAAATGACTAGGGATGGAACGGATGTGAGTTTTGCCGGATACCGGATTTCGGATATCCGGGGTACCATGTCTATCGGATACGGATATCCGAAACGGATTTCACCGGATATCCGGCCGGATATTCGGTCTATATACTCAAAACGATAGTTATACGATATGCTATACGAAAAAAATGGTCATGATATGAAGTATCAAGTAAATTATAATTAGTGGTTAGCGCACTGCACTGCATGCCACAGGTCCATGGTTTGATTCGCGGACTGGGCAAGGTTGACTTATCTGTTTATACCTGAAAGAAATAAACTGAGGAGGACCATGCATGCTTGGGAACTAAACACTGGGGTTCGGCGTCAGAATGACCATCTGACCGGAACATCTGCTATGTGACACACAAATGCCACAGTCAAGAAAGCTGAAAAGCCGTCTTTAAATATAAACTTAAAAAGTTTCGAACCCAAAATTCATCAACATTATGTTATACCATATTTAAAATATATATTTAATATAAACAAACAAAATTAGTACTTAAATATTTTTGTGCTTAAGGCTTATGCTTTAGGATCATCTAAACTCCACAATTTTGGTACAAATAATGTCGATTCCAATGTTGTCTGCGTGCATTTCTTGTTTTGATTAATTGTTTTTTCTTGTCCATCAATATTTGATGCATTTAGTGAGTCTTTTAAGCTTCGGTGAATTTCCTTATGCACACTCATTAAATGGTTCCATAAGGGTTTTGTGGAAAAGGATTTTGGGTTTTTACCTCGCACAATATATTTTTTAAACGATTCTGTGGAGCAAGTAACACATAGGGCTTTGCTTTCGTCATTTCCCTTAATTTTAAAATAATTCCAAATGGGTGATTTTAAATGAGCCATTATTAAAAATTATAAATTGGATTGTAATTGGAGAAAACTATGATTCAAGACATTCTAGAAAGCTAAATATAATTCCACATTGTGGTGCTGCGTTAAAGACCTAAAAATTACAATACTTCATTTTACGTCAGAAAAAATATGTCAGCTTTCAACTTCTGCCAATGAAAAATCAGAAATTAGACCATACCATTCACAGCATAAAGGGGTAGGGTATTATCGTCGATAGAACAAAAAAACAAAAATTGAGTGCGCATTGGCTATTTATTGCTTTTTACTCGCTATCAAATGTCAGAAAAAAAGGAGGAAGTGATAATAACTAAAACTCTTAACAAGTAACTTATGTTATGAAAAAAAAGTACTATTTATTAGTATTTCGGTTCGCGTTTTATGGAGAAGCCTTCAAATATAACATCTAGAATTAATCAGATCATAAACTTGGAATGAAAAGAACATATTGCAAAACACGTATGAAGGATGTGTATGAAAAAAGATTGGACGAATGGTTTATGCTTATCAACTCGGCGCCAATAATACGGTGCCTCTTTCCGTGAATTGAAACTAAATGCACCTGCATCTTCTAGCTCATCTCTGAAGTTAGGGATATGCGAAAGCATAGTTCACACGAAGGAACTTTTTCGTTTTCTATCTTGACTGTAATTTATGTCCAAGAAAAAAAAATTTAAAAAAAAAAAAAAAAAAAGCGTAGGATGCGGTGTCCCCTTTGTCCGAAAAAGATCATTATTTTTTTGCAAAAAATTATTCCTTGTGGATAACTGGTGGCCGGATATATAGCCGGATATCCGAATAAAATTATCGGATCTCCGGTATTTCAAATCGGATATCCGACGGGGTTTCGGATATTGAAAAATCAGCCGGATATGCCGGATATCGGATATTTGCCGGATATCCGTTCCATCCCTAAAAATGACGTCATATTTGCGTCATTAACAAAATGATGCTTAAATTCAAAACAAACAACAAAAACTGACATTAATAGTCTATATGAGCATACAAAGTGTACAGCGTGTGATCATGCTTGTTACAAGGTGATCAACCACCGCAGAGTCCAGTAATCGCTATTCATCTTGCAGGGCAGTTTTTAGTCTGAGAGTGGCTGGAGGTGAGAAAAGTCTACATACAACTCGGCCGAGGGCATCCCTAAGATTTTCTATTAGATTAAGATCCAACGATTAAGCCAGCCATTCCATACGCTCAATCCTTTCGCTCTCCAGAAAGTCGTCAACAGTGACAGCTCTAAGGGACGCGCATTATCATCCATTAAAACGAAAGAAGAACCAGCTGCTACAGCGTACAATTTCACAATGGGGTCTAAGCAGTGGCGAGGCGTGACTTTTCGTAGTGGTCATCGGTAAATCTCCCCCCCCCCCATTGCCCTGTTCTCAATCGTTACTACATGCATTTGCATACAATAGTGATAGACAAATGTTCTCAAATTTTTCATGTAATAAGGATGTAGCACAAAACTTCGTGTTAAGCTAAAACACATTTTTCGAAATAAGCCCGACTGATATTTTAAATTTCATTCACTTCAATATTTTGCATTTCGCGCTTTTTACTAGTAATCTTCCTTTTACTGATAACTAGCCAACTTGGTTGTATAATTTTGCCACAAATGACTGAAATTAGTGCTTATTCCTGTAGCTAAATGTAAGTAATTTTCAGTAGGATGTTATGAATAAAAATAACGACATTTAAATGAAAATAATGATACAAAAGATTAATGGCATAAAAAAAAATGTATTTATCAAACTAAAACTTATAATAATAAAATACCTATAGTAAAACATTGTAAATTAAATATTATAATTTATAAAAATTGTGCGAGCATTTTTATTTATAATATTTTATATTTGGAGAGTGATTTAAAAACAATAAGAAAACGGTTAAAATAACCAATCAATATTTTGACACATATACATTGGGTCTGCCAATCCGACCACTATATCTCCCTATTGTAAAGTTTGAAATTAAACACTTATTTTTAAATATACTCAAGTCTTCGGGTCTTTGTTGCAAACTTTTCTATAACTTGGTTATAAAAATTGCCACTTTTTCGAAGTGTCACCAACATATCTTTTTCAATCGACAAGAGAAAAAGGTTGCTCAAACGATCTGGAATTTGAATAGAGCGAGTTCTTCGTGATTCTGTCCCACTGGGAATCGGCGAAAATTGTGATAAAGAACCACGAACATAAAGGAACAAATATTAATTGACTAGTTTTTTTATATATTAAATAATTATTTATAAAGAAGAAAAATAATCACTGCTTGTTAAAATCTATAAAATAGTAACACATTTTAATAAATTAAATTCTGATACATAATGAAAGATAATTATAATGAATAATAAAACATAATTACAATAAATAATGAAAACTTGTAATAAATTACAATAAAAACATTATTATTATTGTTCAAGTCCTTACCCCCTCCCCCATCTCCGTTTTTGATCAATACATACTAAATGCATTTACATACAATCATGATAAACAAATATACCCAAATTTAGTTGCCGTTCACGAAGGGATATGTAACCCTTCCTTTTCAGCTTCTCAAAATAAAAGTTTAAAACGTAACGACCAATTTTAATCCAGACCCAATTCATTCGATTAGAGAGTATGGAGTGTGGATTGAAATCGTTGACAATCATGAAATTGTTAACAATTAATATCAATGAAATTAAAAAAGTCACACAAGTACATAAAAACTTAAATGCAAACATTCAAAGTGGCCCATGTGAAGAATTTATAAAATTAAAAATAAAAGTATTAATTATATTCTCCCCGTCAAGTTCAAAATCAAATTTGAGGAATCAAAGTAAATTTAAATAATTGGATAGGTTCACTGGCAGGAGACATAATAAACGTTCTAAAAAATGCGCCAAACCGATGTCCCGGTTAATCTAAATAACAGTTTCAGATTTCTAATATTTTTAATTATTAATATACTTTCATCCTTATATTACCCAATCATATATGTCACTTAGTAGTCATCTAAATTGTATATGGAAGAAATAAATTACAATGGAAGTAATACATAGTATTAAAAATAAAAAAATAAAACACTTTAAAATCTTTTATCGCCGATTTGGAGATATTACGCCAAATGTCGGGAATACCACCTACAAGAGCTACCGCAACCCTAAACGTATTCGGTATAATCTCCGATGACCTGAGAGCCCTGTCGACGAATCAGATTCGCTGATTGTTGCCTTTACAAACAGACTGAAACTATAGAAAAGTTAGATTCGGAGAGTATTACCGAATCTCGTATAGAGGGCAGCACGAACGAAATTTCCTTTAATGGATTTTTTATCACTTTCTTGTGTAACTTATTAAGAAACAGTTATAAAAATGTTTTTTTAAAGAAATACTGCCCAGAATAATTAAGAATATTGTTATTAAATTGAAAAAAAACTCCAAAAAAAATTTTTTTTTTTTTTTAATTTTGTTTGCTTGAATTGTTAATTTTTTACATGAGATTTATGCACTCATCGCCGAATCCAACGATGACCGGGCCCCTCGCCACTGGGTCTAAGACTTAATCTCAATACCACACAGCCGTCACAGAACCTCGCCTGAAGATGTGCAGATCGGTACAATATCCCAATGAAATTCCTGCCTAGACCATGATGCTTCCACCACAGAATGCGTGATGTTCGGTGATGTTCTGGGGCCAATTGCGTATGCCTTGTTCCTTCCAGACTCTTACACGCTTATCATCGGGTTGTAATGCAAAATCTGGACTCATCTGTGAACATAATGTTGCCCCTTTCAGACACAGTCCAATTCACATGCTAGTGGCACCTCTTTTATCATGCCCCTTTGGATTGGATGGATTAAGGAGCACAAACTCGTGGTACAGACCATTCATGTGTGGCCTCCGACGAACAGTAGCGGCAGATATTGCCTTGTCAATGACCACTGCAACCATAGATGTCATTCGTGGGGAGGGCGATCTTCTATTCCACTTGGCTGATATCGATCTTCTGCGGGGGAGTTGTAACCCTTGGACGAACGATTACAGGTCTTCATACAACTATTTGGCTGGTTTGGAATTGTTTCCATAGTCGTGAAACTACGGAATGACGAACGTCGAAGAAAAGAGCAACATCTGTGATAGACTGCCCTGCTTCAATGCTTCCGGCAGACCGCCAGCACTCAGAATCATTTGTCTTCTGGAAACCATAGAAAGATGTCTAGCTGTAAAAGAAATCGTATGAATGTTCTAAACTCCTTTCATCAGCTCTTAACATGCAACTCCTGTAACCCTTCACAATGCTGGTTTCTTATACGACTGCCTGTTTTGCATATTTCTTGACGCGAAACCGTGATTGTCTGTTACCTAACATATTGTTGCGTGAATGGGTTCAAAAGACTTGAAGCCAAAGCAGATCAATACTTGCAGAAATTTATTTCGATATAATTCTTCGCAGATTCTTTTACAACTCCAGAACTTTCCGTTCTAATAGACTCAATGCAGCTCTTTACACAACAATGGAGCACAAACAGCAGTTAAAAACTAGATACACAACTGCTAAAATCAACGCAAAAGACAATGCAATACAGTTCACTTTCGGAACTCTCTGAATGCTCGCTGAGAGACAACTAACTCAGTAACTCAACTAACTCGATCATCCTCTCTCTTGGTTTTATATAGGGAGGCGAATCTTCTCGAATTTTCTAGAGATAGAAATTTAAGAATTTTCAAAGTCAAAATGCCCTATGCAGGTACATGGGGACCAAAAATGTCGCCAAATGGTCGCCAAGTTCGACGACATTTGGCGAGATTGCCATTAACCATAATGTTAAATGGCCTTCTTGTAAAACTCATTTCCCAGCATTATCTCTGTAAAACTCGTTTTCAAGCATTAAGAGAAGCATTGCAGGAAAGCGAAGTAAAGAACTCTTGCACTGCCTTATGCGAAGTGTACATAAATTTTATTTTTTACATAATTAATACTACGAAATATTTACAAATATACAGAAATTCGTAACAATATTTGTATACTTCCATCCAGGGACGACGGGAACGGGCGGCGTAGGGGGCGACTCGCCCCCCCAAAGTTTTAGAAAGTTGGACAGTCGGCAAATTTTCAAAAAATTTATCGAGATTTTTCTTTTTCTAAAGTCGATCCACAATAAAATCGAATTAAATGGGGGAAGAAATAAAAATGGAACAAATATCTGAATGTAGCGTGACCAGAGTTTGACGAATTGACATTTTTACAATAGAAGTCTATTATAGGGGAGTCGGTGTCTTTTTTTCCGGCTACAATGATTGACTGCGAACGCAAATATTAACATATAAATATTACCATAAGTTTTTAGAAAGGCTGGTAGTCGGCAAATTTCTGAAATTTCATCCCTTCTTTTGAAAATCCCTACTGACGGATGTTTCCAAATATATTGAATGGAAAAAGTACAAACAATTAAACTCATCATTAGTATTATAAAATTGTGATCACAATGCAGCTTCAGTTGACGGTCGGCAATTTTGAATTGGAGTAAGTATATCCTTTTTGACAGGAGCATTAAAATAATATCATCATTAATATTTTCACTGACATTAAATAACTTTGATGTGTTTCAGTAGATGATATACTTTTATTTGTGGTACGTCAGACAACGCCTCAAAAACCATGACATACACATTAAACGTCATTTACATAAAATATGTAATGTACATCATATGAGTTAAAGGTTTCATACAAAATTTCAAAACACCAAAATTTTGTATGCGAAAATTGACCCGCATTTTACAAAGTTATTGCAATTAATGTCAAGTAGAACTCCATAAATGATGTTATGTACAGGATGGTCATTAAGAAACTTTGCCGATATATGGATCTCTAAAGGCAGTCTCGTTCAACAGATCGAGATGAGATTTCAGGTATAGTTATTCAGAGATCTGAGGTCGGAATTCTGTGAATTTCGCAAAATGGCGCTCACGATTACCCCGGTTATAGTTACGAATAACAACGCCTGCTTTTTACTATCGAGAAATGATCACCGCATGCGAAAACCCTAAAGAGGGTTGGAATGGTACGTGTTTCACAAAAAACGGACGCACAAAATACAGATCTGCGAACTGCCAACAAAAACACGATCGGAGCAATGGATGTCGCTCACCAAATATTCAGCTTATAAAACTGATTAAATTGCCTGTGATGGCACTCATGTGAAATTTGGCCTCTGTCAAATGCAAATTTCCATCGTGCGCCTCAATCGCGTTTTTGTTGGCAGTTCGCAGAGCTTTTTTTTTTTTTTTTCTTTTTTTGCGAGCATAATGCGTCCGTTTTTTGTGATACACGTACCGTTCCATTTCTCTTTAGGGTTTTCTTATGCTCTGAGCATTTGCGACAGGAAAAAATAGACGTTGTCATTTGAAAATTTCGTGCATGTTACTATAACCATAACCGTGAGCGCCATTTGTTGAAATTCACAGAATCTCGAGCTCATGCCTCTGAATAACTATACCTGAAATCTCGTCTCGATCTGTTAAACGGAACGGAAGCTAGAGGCCCATATATCGGCAAAGTTTCTTTATGACCACCTTGTACTTCATATATTGAAAATGCATTCCCAAAATAATGCATGCCACTTGTAAACTGGAAGGCGATATCGAATTTATTCTAACAAAATAATCTTTGGAAAAGTATTGAAAGGTTTATTATACTATCTAAAATTCTTAATGTTCCCCGTGCTCAAATAGCTGTCGACCGACATTGTCCAATACAACCAGGTTCAGTGTATTGCAAATTGTGAGTATCCTTTCACTCTTATCCTCGATTTCTGACGCAATTTGGCCTTTGTGTTGCCCTTGCGCCTAATAAATTTGAAAAACAACCAGCCAACCTATCCTAGATTTTTAGTCGAAATACCTTTTAAAAATATTTCAAATTGGATCAATAAATCTCAAATTAGGATCATAACCATTACATGTGAGTAAGGGAAATGGGGGTGGGTTTTTGGAAATTTCATGTTGACAGTGGTGTTTCTCTTGCTTTGAAGATCAAATGTGCAACTTGTTCTTCCTCAAGATCGGATTAACATTGTAGATTTGAATACCTCTCCCCCTCCCCACACCTTTCCCAAAAATCCCCACACGTACTATTCCTTATACAGTTTGGTATGTTGTGCTAAAAATTATGGCATGCTTTTTTATAGAGTATTTTGTCACTAAATTCGAAGTTCAATTAGTTGCAAATAACTTACCTTTTTGCACATAAATATTATAGTTTGATTTAATGCTAAAGTAATCCATTTTATTTTTAATCCAGCTTAGGGAAAAAAAAACTAGCATTTTCAAGTATACTTTCCTTCTTGAATAAATGATTATTGTTCAAAAAACGAGTAATATTTGAAGAAATTATTGCTGAAAAACCATACAACATCAGTGAAAAACCACAAAAAAATCATTAAATTAAATCCAGCAATTTTGATAAAAAATATATACTCGAAGTAACTACTTTTAAGAAGTAGGTTCCTGGATTGAATTATTACAAAAAAAATAAGTTTTACTATTAATACACGTTACAAGAAAAATCAAAATCTTTTCTTTTTTAGTTGTGTGAAAATGTGTTAAAAAGTATTTAAAAATTAAATAATTAACAAATCGTTTTTAATAATAATTATCTTTTGCAATGCAACTTGTATCGAAATGAAGCACTTGTACTCCTCAGTTTACTGAATTGGTTTACAATTGTGGGTAAAAATTCTATCTATCTGCAAGGCATAAATGTCTCCCCCCCCCTCCCCTGCCCCCAAATAAAAACTCTTCCAAAAATAATCTCCTTTGTTTGGAGAGGAAGGGTTAATTTACTAAAAAGATATGAAAAATTATATGAATTTGAAGGAACTTTAACTATAATGTGATGGGAATTTACTTAAAATTTGACATTAAGTACGTATTAATAAAATGCCATAAAATGTTAAAAATTGTAAACAGTAATTTAAAAATAATTCAAAGTAATTTCACATTAAATAAAACAATTCACAATTAAATAAAAAAAATGCATTAACAATTAGTTTTACATTAATTAATAATTATGCCGGAATTATTCATATATTAATTAAAAATTATTTATACTTTAATTTTACATTAATAAAAATTAGTTAACAATTTATTAGCACCTTAATTTATATTTTCTACATTTACACCGGACATGCCTTGATTTCAGTCGGCAAAAGGATGTCTACGCCCCCAACCAAAATTCTTAGTGACGGCCCTGCTTCCATCTACCTTTGCATCAAATTTCAGCTTCTTTAATTCAGATTGGCTTACGGAAAATAAAATTTTCCTCTCCGTGCTTAACTTTAGGAAGTGAGTGTACTCTAGATCATAAAAAGTAGCTGATAAAAACAGTTGTTCGTTTCAGTAGCTGATAAAATTCAAACTACAAATTTTGCCAGTAGGTTAAAAAATTTCTATTATTATTTAACTTTGTCATTATTGATAAGCACGATAGATGAGAAACTAGGCTTTAAGCAGCGTTATTTTATTCAAACTTTATATGCTTAGAGTATATTCTAGTTAACTTAGATATCTTCATAAAATTTGCATTCAATTTGGTACCCCTTTCATTGAGACAAAGGAAAAGTAATCCCAGAATAAAAAAAATAACAAATAAAATAAGTCATTTCCCCCTGCCGCCTCACACCAGATTAAGTTGTGGTGTTCAAAAGTTTGATGGTAGTGGGTAAAAATATTTTTAAAAGGTAGTGAATAAAGTAGTAGATGAGAAAAATTATCAGCTACACGTTATTAGATAAATATTTTGAAAAAGTTTTTAAGAACAATATTTTATTCAAAACTTTATGTTTTGAAAAGGAGAAAGATGCTTTAGTAGTGCACATTTACAAGTCGAAACAAATATTTTAATGAAACTGTTTTAAATTATAGAAGTTTTCAAATAAATATAACGCTGATATTAGTTCCAAGAACATATATATATCAACACATTTTATTTTTTATTTACAGATATCGTCGATCTCTTCAATATCTGCTTTAATTTCGAACTTCCAGAAGAAGAAAGTTACGGTCCAGTTCAAGATTAAGACTTATTTTGAAAATGTTACTAATCTAAACTTGTCGTAGATTTGAAAATTAATAAATTGATGTATTCTGTTCCATACCTGTAATATTTTCGTCTTCAAAATGATATAACTGTCACTGCATGATTGATAATGTATTTTAATTAAAATTGAATAGCTTTGTGTAAAATTATTTGATATCGGATCTAGACATAATGTGTATTTACTATTGTAACTGTAAGTGCTTGAATTTCAATTTTCATTTCGGAAAGCGAATCAAAACAATTTTCATACACATTTAACCTAAAAGTTTTTAATTTATAAAAACTGATTTATTTTCTGATGTTTTTTTTTCTTTTTTTTTTTTTTTTCTATTTTTGAATAAATAATGATCATAATAATATTCTCAAATATCATCAAATGAAATTAATTTCTTTGTATCGTTTTCCAAGTTCAAATATTTTTTTTTAAATAATTATTTTTCGCAAAACTTTTTATTAAAAAAAATCAAACATTGCTATGTTCCAATAACCTCAGAAATTGAGAATTAATTTTACGATCTCTCAGTTTTCTTAAAAATTATTCATAATTTCTGACATGATGAAAAATTTAAAGTAATTAAGAATGATCAATTTTTAATTGTGTTAGTGATTATTCCTTAAAATAGTACAGTATGATTTTTTGTGTACTGCCAATTTATTATAAGTAAAAGAAAGTGTTGGATTTGGATCCTGCTTCCTCCTAGAAATACATTTTCTAGTAATCAGTGACTGGTAACTTTTCTAATCAAGATTTATTTCTGCAAACTGTATGTGAAATCAATAAAAGCATAAATATAAATAAAATATAAAATTTTATTAAGTATTTATGACTTTCATGATACTGTACATTGCATAATGTAATACATTTATTTAATAAATCAGTGTGGTGTATGTTAGCAATAAAATGTATTTTACACTATATCTTAGTCACATTTGAATATGAAATTCACAAAAAGGAGTTACAAAAAGAGATACTTCAAAATATCATCTCACATCTTAGATTAAAGAATATTTTCTTATTTTTTAGTTTGTTCAAATAATTAGTTCAATAATTTTAATGAATTTAAATTACTACAAACAGTTTATAAAGTATTATATATATATTTAAAATTAATCAGAACTAAAAAAGTTACTCTATCTCTAACCTCAGTGATACTAACTTCAACAGGAGATGAGACTCCAGGTTTTGTTGGTAGAAAAAAAAAATAACAAATATTAATTTAAATTCATTCACTTTAATCAATACAAAAAGGATACATTTAATTTTGCAAGAATTTTTATTTATACAATAAAGTGAAATTATCATTTATTAATACAATAAAGAGAAATTATCATTTATTTATATAATAAAGAGAAATTATCATTCATTTATACAATAAAGAGAAATTATCATTTATATCTACCAAAAAAAATTGTAATGCTTTTTTTTTTGCGTTACATATTTATACAAATAAAATATTTTCTAAAACTCTCTTTACTGAAAATACGTTTCCTCATATAACTATAAATAAAGTACAGTAAAAGTATTTTCAAATTGGATTGTATAAAAGAAATTACTTTATAATTAGTAAAAAAAAAAAAAAAAAAAAAAAAAAAAAAGAGTGAAATTGTAGTGCAAAATTTTAATATCTAAAAACGTGGCAGAAACGTAGATTTTGTTATTTAATGCAAAGCAATGTACTTACCTTTTAACTGATTGGCAACTTGGTTCCATACAGTGAAAAAAGGTTTTTCAAATAATATTAATAATAGTAATAAATGTGGTACAATTTAAAATATAATTTAGTTTGAACTATTTTCATTTACCAGAAAAATATTAAATACCCATACAAACAAAAAAATTTATGTAATATTTTTGAAATTATTGAATTTCCATTTTAAATTTTACTTAATTTGACGTTTTGGTTTAAAATACGTAGATAAATAAAATAATTTTCAAATATATGATCTCAAAGCTTTTTAATAAAACAAAAGTTTAAATTGTCTGAAAGTCTATTATGAATAAAATTAATTTTGATTTATCATGAGATGTTCAAACACATAATGAAAGAGCAAGTAATCTACATTACTTGCCCTTCAAATTTTGTAATTTGATCATGTTTCTTTTTTAATCTTCATGCATAGGATAGAAGAAACACGTCAAATTTTGTTCGTTTTTAAAAGAATGAACTCGCCTTAAACTTCAATGTAAAAGTTTGAGGTATAAAACCATCTTGATTAACTCAAACCTGCGCCAGTAAATGTAATAGTTTTTTCAAGCTTTCGTAGCTGTTATATCATATCATACCTTGCACACTTGGAAATATTTGGGAAAATTAGTTTTATATTTGGGAAATTTTGCCGATGTTTAATTTTATTTTCGAACTCTTCATTTGATTTATATTTTAATAAATTAGCACAATTAAAAGTTTACAAAAAAAAATTAATAGGCATGAACTACAAAAATGTATTGGTTAATTGAAAATTTGACTGTATTTATTCATAATATTTTCGTAATTCATAATCATTTCGTAAATTTCAAATTTTGTTGAAAAATCATCTGACTTATCCTTTTTTTTTTTTTTTTTTTTTTTTTTTGCGTGTTTAGTTAAAATTTATTCAACGTACAAACTTTCTTAATTATTCGTATATCATCAGACTAATAAATAATTTTTTAACTAGATGAGCTAAAGGGTCTATAATTATTTTATTTGATTATTTTAAATATTTATCACATAGAGTGTAACATATACTAGTGATTGACGGGTATCGGATGATCACAAAACTTGTTATGAAATTTCATATTCTTATATTTGAAGCAAAAAATTTCATACAAAAAATAATTATCTGACTGTGCAAAATTACAGGTTATGATGCACTGTTTTATTTGGATTCTTTGTAACTGTATGATACACGAGTTAAATTTTCTAGTGTCACTAAAACAATATTAAATAATAATTTAGTTTTGATTCATATTATTCTTTAATATAACACAGAAAATAAGAAGTTTAGGCACGGAAGAAAATAAAAATATCCTTATCTAAAATTTGTCAAAACATAATCGATTTTTTTTTTAATAAATCAGAAAAGAACAGGTAACACATATGCTTATTATTACCTCAACTAAAGGACACACAACTTAAAATTCAGAAACTTAACATAAATCTTGTATCTAAAGCAGCGTAGGTATGAATAAATAGAGAAAATTTTATTAATTAAACTGTAATTGCGACTATTTTTAGTACGATACATGTACGATGAATACGAGGCATTAAAACAAGCGAATTTTGAAATTTAGACACAACCATACTTAAGTTTCTATCATACAAGAAGATTGAGTAACTTAAAAATTGAAAGCATCCTTTAAATTAAAGATTTATTTATGGTTAGATAAATACCAGTTGATAGAATATAACACAACTGTCGAATATTAGAACAGATGTATTAAGTCGATTCCTTTTTATCTGGCAAGATATACTATTTTTAAACTGATTGAAAATAACTTAAATAAATTAACGCTTCAGTTAAAGTTCTCCACTTTTCACGTACTGGCAACTGGCATATTAATTGTTAACAGTGCTAGAAGTGTGGGTAGACGCGGGTGACGCGTCCCCCCACTTGTCCAGAAAATACCCATGCGTCTCCCCACTTCTAAAAACACTGAAATCCATCCCCCACTTCTAAAACCACTGAAATCCATCCCCCCACTTCTAAAACTACCGAAATCTATTCCCCAATTTTTAAAAACATTCAATCCGACTAAAAACTAAAAGGGGGGGGGGGGAATAGAATTAACCATTTTCATTACTTCTGCTTTTTATGGCTGTTTGTTATTTTTTATACTTTCATTTTTGTTTTGTTTAAAGCAGATTCAGTCAATTTTTCTTGGAAATGCGCTACGAGTTTCGGCGCCCATTGTCTGGGATTATTGAGGAATGGATAGAAAAAGATATATTTATTGCACTATCATTTCCTGTTTTGTCCTCGACCATTTACTTTAAAATGTTTTGCGTTTTGTTGATTATTAGTAGAAAACCGTGTATTTCTCCAATTTAACCATTAACTCTTACTTTTGATTCTAAACGACATTTGTATTCTTTATCCATCTGGTACAAAACATGATGAGATTGATATATTTGGCTTCAAAACTGTAAGAAAAATGACTCCGATACACTACAGAACGTTGAGGAAGGAGCAGTGAAAAATGTGCAAGTGCATCAAGTTGAAGAGACCATTTGGAGAGAGAATCTATCACGTGGCAGCAACAGTAAGCAAAAACGTACTGCAGTAATGATTATCCTAAGTATTGGACACAAGATGATACGTACCTTCAGAAATACAACTAGTATCCATGGCTTACTTGTGAACAATGGTGTAGTGTAAAATAAAAAGGTGTGGGAACGCTATGTCGCGTCGTTACAAACGTATTTTTTTTTTCTGTGTGTGAGAGAGGGGAGGGGAAAGTGAAAATGACAATTTTAAATAGTTTTATTAATATTTCTTTAATACTCTCAAAACAGCTAATGAGCACCTCAAAAATTTAAAAAATGTGTGTTTCGACTTATTTTTTTATTCAAATAAATTTTTAAAACTATTAAGTTATTTGGATTTTTAAACAATTTGCTTTGCACAATCCATTTTAAAAGATTGTTTAACACTTTATAAATGGATTATAAGAAATTTTCAAACATATTATTGACACAAATTTTGAAACACATTTTTTACAACAATTTTCCAAAATGTCAGAGATGCCTTATATGCAATGTGTTCGGATAAATTCCAAGATTCTGTAGATCTCGAAATCTGTTTTCAAAACGAATTAAAAAGATTGAGATTGTTGCAGATGTCGATCGAGAGTTTTATGGTTTTTCTCATTCTCAAAAAGAAAATGTAGAGAAGTTCCTCTTACTTAATAGACCCTTCCTTTTCTTTTCCGAATTTGCTTCAGTAATAAAATAATTGGTAAATTAAAATCCTTCAGTCGATTTAAAATTTCTTGATAAAATATTAATTTGTATACCATCTCAATCATCTCTAATTTTAAGCTGGATATTTCAATGTAGACTCATTACTTGCCAGACGCATAAATTTGCTTGAGACATTCCAGTGTTTTTTTTTTTTTTTTTTTTTTTTTTTTTAAATCTTATTCAGTTCGATTTTGTCATTTCGGCAGTGGTGACGCTTATGTGACAATAAAAGTCAAAAATGAGTATGAATCGTATGAGGATGTTACGAAGGAAAAAGCAAACTGCATAATATATATGATATTGCCATTAAAATCACTAGATTTTAAAATGGATCGGGGTTAATTTCTGCCCCTTATAGCCGCCACTGTATTTTTTTTTTTTTTTTTTAAACTCGAGGGAAATGATTTTTTTTAGGAACTACTGCTGCATTTTTTAAATAAACTCTGAAATAACTGTAATTGTAAAAGCTTTCCCATTCTCAAACCGAGAAGCAATTTAATTTTGCATTTTAAAGTACACCTGAATTGCTCTCCTACTTCTTCACAGACCAATTTCGATGTATTATACTCATTTATTAAACCATTAGCAGTTATATATTAAGGAAAATCAAATATACAGGACCGGCCTAAGAGTAAAATTCTATGTATGCAAGAATGAATTTTGGCGCTCCTTGCAATGAAAATGGGTCTAGAAAACCCTCCAAAAATGGTACGGGTGTTCTATATGGTATGGGTGCAAATTATTAAAATCGTAGCGTTTTCTGCCCTAAATAACATTATTTTACGTCAGGTTTTATTAAGGAACCCTCGGGATACAACTTTTTTTTATAAAATATAAAAATTGTAATAAAATTAATTTCATAAGAATTTAATAAAATAAATGTTATTGAAATTACTGATTTTTGCTACGCATTCTTTTTTATAGAAGTAATCTGCTTTTAGCGCGAGCCTTGGTTCCCTTTCGCAACCTTGGGTTGTGAAGGGCTGCAATTCGGCTAATATAGCATTATCAGTACTGCCAAGTTAAACTGAAACAAAGTTAATAACTTTTCAGTTCTGTCAAAACAACGTAGCGGAGCGCTTGAAGCCAGTCTCTTTACTGTACTTTCAAGCAAAATTTTATTTGTTGAACTAAACATATTCAAATTCACAAACATACAAAAGCGAAGTTAATATAATGGATTTAAAAATCAATACTGTTTTGAACAAATTTTTTTATGTTCAAACAAGTTATCAGTTTGATTTTCTCAATATCTGGCACTAAAATATTTCCCAATATCTGACTAAATATAAATGCATAATTCCGTAATCTCAAAACACCTTAAAAGCTAATAAAAAATATCAACATTCTGCTCTTACCTATCTGGATTTTTTAGCACCAACCAGTTTATACCGTCAGAATCGCAGGTTTGCTTCACTTTTTTGGATTGTCAAAAAAAAAAAAAAATTACTGTCGTTTGTTTTCTCCTCTAGAACGAATTAATTTCTTAGGTAGGGTGAGAGGTTTACAATTAATTTATGAAATCGGTAATATAAAAATTATATATAAAAAAAAAAATACATAAATAACTTTTGTTGATAAATCGGTTAGCGTTCCGGTTAAAATTAGAGGAGGGGAAATATTCTTCAAGTAAAGGATGCAAAGAACTATATGTGCCAGACCACAGTTTTGTTTTTTAAAAAGTAGATAGTGGCGTTAATTTGAGTATGAAAATTTCAGTCAGTATATATGTCGAACCATAAACATTTGAAGTCTGGAATTCATCTACAAACACAGATCATTCCTTGAAGAGGATAATTTCCATTGAATGAACCATAGCTAGTTATAAACATACATGTCAGTTAATTCCTAATGAAGGAGAAATGGTCATGTGTAGTGTGCCGTGCCTCTTTCGAGTGTTTTACAAAACTAAAACTTGCTTGCTCAGCTCTGAAGTTGTGTAGACGAAAGCAAAGTTCTCACGAAATGACTTTTTCGTTTGCTTACTTGGCTTTGTGTTTTTCTCACGTAAAAAAAGGGGGAAAAGAAGAAAAAAAAAAAAAAAACATTAGATGCGGGAACGCCGTTCCGCCTTTTAAAAAGGTAAAGGATCGCCGTTCCCACGCGTTCCCGCTCCACTACACCCCTGCTTGTGAAGGACAAAAACTTGGATGCAACACATACAAAAGGCTGCTAAAAAGCTTGGAACCAGAAAAAAACAAGGTTTGAAACTTTCTAACGAATGGGAAGGGTGTATCATTTTGCCACATGGAGAAAAGGAATTTGATTAACGAGAATCCTTAAGAAAGCAGATTCCTTAAGAAAGCAGATTTTTAAACACAAAACCAGTAAAACTCATAAATGTGCAGGAAAAATTATCCATGAAGCCAAACGAGAGAGCTGAAAAATGCAAACATTTCCTTTAAGAAGGTAAAATATCATTTCGCAATTTTTTTACTTTCAATTTTTGAATGCACAATACAGTACTTGTATATACTATCAATTAAGCAAGACTGGGCATGGGATATTAGATAGTACAAAAATTAATTAAGCATAGATTTTCTTCTTAAAAAATATACCAAGCACGTAGGGAAATGCGAAATGTAATGATGCTGAGAAAAAGTTTTAAGTCACTGAAAAAAATATTTTTGTCATAGTGTTATGAAAATGTATTATACTACTTTGTATAAATATATAGGTATAGGTCAAATTTTAACTTTGGAGGAACTAGAAAAAAATATAAAGACAAAGTATTTAAAAAAAAATTAGATTTCCTTATTAATTTAATTTTATGAAAGTGTGCTTATTTAGAGGCAATATTTAAATCTAAATAAACAGTTATGTATATAATGTTGAATTATTACTTCACTTCATCTCTTACTACCTAGTAAAAAAACTAAGTCGCAGAATATTCATTAAAATAACATTACATTTTGGACCGTTGTTCTTGTTGAAAATTGTTTCCTTTCTACTAGTTAATTGTTATTTATTTAATTGTTATAAATTTATTGTTATTAGAAACGAAATTATAAAATTTATCATGGGGGGGGCGTGCACTTCACACCAACTTTTGGCAGTCCCCCCACCTTTTTTTCCCCACTTCTACCACTGATTGTTAATAGTATCATATTGCCTTTAGCGAGGAACCACAGTTTTTAAATGCAAGTTTTGTACTTGTCTCAATTTAGAAGTTATTTCCTAAATAGCTATTAAAAACCCTAGCCTTAGTAAGTATTTTTAAGTCAAGCTGAGAATTTTTTTTTAATTTTAAATTCATTCTAAATTGTTTTATAAATTCAAATGACTAATATACAGAAAATATTTATATATTTTATACATAGATGGCGCAGAATATGACTGATCAAATGATTATTTTGAAATTATAAAAAAATACAAATTGAAGATACCTAATCAAACCAAACAACAAAACTGATCATTAAAGCAATTGTACAAACTGAAAAAAAAAAAATCTTTTTAAATATCCATGCAAAAAAGTTTCAAGAATTGATTGTTGAGTTACTCAAGAATCGACTGTTGAATTATTCAAGAATTGATTTTTGAATCTACTCTGTTTTGGTAGTGCCATCTGGTGTAAAAATAAAGAAAAGAAAACTTGTTGGAAAATACCTGTCAACGAATTAATATGTTAACAAAATTGTTTGCTAACTTTTATTGATTATCAAAAAAAATTATAGATAATAACATTTAAAGAAATTCTTATATCAATAAAATTCAATTTAGTGGAAAATAAGCAGAATAGTAATTAATTCAAGTAATTAACTCCATGGAAACATGCCCATTATACACGATTCTTATAGAAGTATTTCCCACGTTATGATGCCATTGAACACATAATGCTCATAAATTTCTAAAATTCCATAGAATTAAAAGGCTGATAAAAAAAAAAAAAAAAATAACAATGACTTTTTCTCAGATAAAAGCAATAAAAGTACGAAATCAGACAATTTTAAAAGGCAAAGCTAAGTAGATTTCAATCAATCTATATTTTTCCAAAATAATCACTTATATTTTTAATACATCAATTACTAAATTATTATAGTATTAAAATAATTTACAGTACTACTTTTAGAATTGATTTTTTTGTGGTTTCATTATGCTTAAAATGACAATGCGTAAAATAATGTTCATATATTTTTTTTGTTAAATTACACTGATTATGTTATATTTTATGTTCATAAATTATTTTTATAAATCAATGTTAACTGTAGAAACCAAAGTATTTTGAAATTTATTTTAAGACAAGAAGTTTGAAATTGAAGTATAAAAATATTGTGTTGTATAAAAAAATATTTAGTTCATGTATAATCTGAAAAAACACGAACTAAAATTTAAATTGAATTAAAAAAAATAATTACAAATTAAGTTGATCTCAAGTATTTTTAATGATGATTAATGTGATTAGATTTACCCGTATGACTTTTCAGAGTAAGTTGTTCATTTAAAAAGTACAATAGAAGGATTTAATTTCTCACATAACATTTTATTTTTATTTTGAATGTAAAATAACTTATTTCGCTAAAAGCTATTTAATTTTATGTGAGACTTAAGTTTCAACATTCAATTTTAATTATAATATTTTATTCTATCAGTTCAAAAAGAACTGTAAGAATATTAAATCAAGTTGCAATTTTGTTCAATATACTCTTACTTTTTTCTTATACAAAACAACTATTTTCCTTAAAAAACATATACATTTTTATACTCTAATAAATTAAGTATGACTAACTATATTAAATGTATTTCTTGTATTATATCGACATGACTATGTATAGATAATTTACGTTTTCTGGAAGAATAGTTTATGGATTGTTAAGCATTTAATTCTGTCTTATTAATAAGTACGTTATTAAAATAACAGATGGCGCTACATATATGTCAGATAAAGTATGCTTTTGTTTATTTTGTAAATATTTAGCAAACATGTTTTTTTATATTTCTTTTGTATTGTAGTACATTTTTTTTTTAATATTTCTAGAATTGTATAGTAAATATTCAATTTTAAAAATGCTTGAAGTAAAAGAAATTAATTCAATGACTTTTAAATTAATTAAAAAATATATGTAGTTTCTTTCTGTTACTTTTCCGTGATGTCATTGATTTAATACACAAATTTGAAATTAATATAGATCTATATCATTTGATTGTTACTCTTATTCAAATTCTTGAATGAATGTCTCTTTTTATTTTATAAAATCTTCATTAAGTATAATGAAAGAAATGTGTTTTAAACATTAGATAATCTTTTGGTATAATGATTCCTCTTAAACTAACAAACAAATGTAAATACAAATATGACGATTAAACTACAAGTATAACTTTTCCGAACCATCCTCAGCAGATATCCAGCTGTCTTCCAAAACTATTTTCTTCTGTACAATTTACGATTAGGTCTGGCAGATTACTCATCAATTGTTAAAGTAATACTTTCTATTCTCAAAGTTAAAATGAATTTAAATGACTTATATGCATGATCTCTTATCCTGTTCCTTGTAGTGTACTTTAAACCTTAGAACCCAATTTGATAAATTAAGACAACTGAACCAAATCCACACTAGATTTTCTTTCTTCAAATGCTAATGTATTCATATTTAAGTTCCTCAATCTGATACCAAAATCCAAGCTCCCTGATAACATCTTCATGACTCTACTCTGAATCTTTTCTTATAAATAAGTATTCTTTCTAAGATTAGGTAACCAGAATTCCACTACGTACTCAAGATGTGACTTAATCAGTTCTCTATGAAGGGGCAAAATAATATCACCAACTTTAGATGAGATAGTAACTAAAACCACTCTTCTAGATTCAGCAATGCTGCTTTTAAGTTCACTTTCAACGAATATTTCTTAAAATCAAAACGTGTAATATAAATGGTTTCCCTAGTATAATTAAATATAACTGACACAAGTTATTCAAAGCAACTATTTTTATAAAAATAATATATATATTTTCTTTATATTGAATATTTATCTTAAAATATTTCTTTTTATATGGAAGTGTTATATTCAATCTTTGCAACAGTATATAACATTATTTTTAATAATATTTTAGGATACGAAGGATATTTTAAAATAATAGTCTTCTGATTATTATGTTACTTTTTTTAACAAGTAGTTTTTTTCTAAAAAAAATTACATTGTTATTAATGTAGATAGCTTTAATTTTTGATGACATTTTTTGCTAGATGAATAAAAGAAACGATAAGATTTGGTTGACATTTTTAATATATAAAAGCTTTTGATTAAAAATTGTCCATCTTTTGTGAAGATTAAATTTTAAAATTTATAGGTTTAATTTAATGTTTACTTTTAATTTATGTGCATTGTATTTATGAAATTATGCAACATCAGAGTATTTTATTAAAATATTGTATCCTTGAGTAAACTTTTCTCTAAATGTTTAACTATAATTGTGTAGTTTATGAATTTATTCCCTTTTAATTAGTGCTGACGTTTATACTTTCAAAATGTAATGTTTATCAATTCATCAGAAATTTATAGTACATATTTAAATAAAGTTTATACTAAAATTAAAAATATTTATCCTTTGTTCAGAACTAAAACTTTGGTTTTCAAATCCTTTCCCAATGTGTATAAAAGTATAAAAATAGTAGGTTAGATCTCTTTGTCAACTATTCTACTAAGTGTTCATTTTCCCCAAAACTTCAACTGACATTAAAATATATATATATATATATATATATATATATATATATATATATATATATATATATATATATATATATATATATATATATATATATATATATATATATATATATATATATATATATTCATTAGATGCAAATATATATATATATATTCATTAGATGCATTAGATGCAAATATATATATATATATATTCATTAGATGCATTAGATGCAAATATATATATATATATTCATTAGATGCATTAGATGCAAATTCATTTGCATCTAATGCTACTGTTCATTAGATGCAAATGCAAAAAAAAATTCATTCATTTTAATCAATGTAAAAGTAGGCTTTGTCTATGATTTTTAAAAATTCACTAGTTCATTAAAATCTAGTTTCAATGTTAGAATATATTCCGAATAATGCTTTACACACTCAAACTTAAACGCTTTTGTTATGCGATTTAAAATGACAGCGTATCTCCATGGCGTAGGTAATGTATTAAATGTAGTAAAGGTAGTAAAACGAAAATTAAAAATAATTTTGCATTAGGACTCGAATTTTTTTGCTTTTTAGTACTTCAAATTTGTTTTTTAAACTGTTATTATTTATATTATTTATTATTTTTTTAACTACTTACTCTAAAAATGTGAATAGTTTCAAAATAGTTTTATATGCCTTCTTAGATTTGGTTGACTCATGAAAATAGGTTAATTAGGGATATATACTTACTTCTCTAAAAAGTAAAATTTGCCTAATTATGGATTTCTTAAAGAATAAAATGAACTTGTCTTTATTCTGAAGTTTTCATGTTAAATATTAAAATTGAATGTAAATTATGAGTTTCATATCTCCATGGAATTTTAACTTGGTTATTTTAAATTGGCACTAGAAAGGTTTTTTTTGTTACTAACTTTAACTTTATTTTAACTACATTCAATCAATCAAGTTTTTATTATAGCACAATACTTGAGGATATTTTTTTAAAAATATGTATACAAATTACATTTACAGTCTGCTGTTACCATATCTGTTGGTTCTAAAATTGATTTTTTATGATTTTGAAAGTTTCTAGTCATAAAAATTAATATAGAGCAATTATCTACCTTTAATGTAATTAGTCCTTACTCGCATTATTAAATGTGGTATCTTGGTGAATTTTGTCGAAAAATGGTTTTGAATAATATAATTTTTGATTTCATTTTAAAAATGTATTCATATTTCATGAAACAAATTCCATGTTTGATATTTATTTAAAACTACGATATCATGTATACTTTAGATTTTTAAATTTGTTGCGCCTATAGTGCTTGAACAACCAATTGGTTAACTCACTGGTAGAAATATATAACAGATTCTAATGAAACGATAGAAAACATAAATAACATATAACAGAAATTAAGCAATGCTATGTAGCAAAATAATTTAAATCAATGTTTTTTTATTTTACTTAAATTTAGATGAAAGGAAATCAGCTGAAAATTTGTTCATTCATACTTTGTCTTATATTTACACTTTGTATATTTTGATAAATTCCTTTTGTGAAAAATGGCCATTAGAAAAAAATAACATAGAAAACTGAAATAACCTATTGTAATATGTTCGTTTTATGATTCCATCTTAAGTAAGCCGTTGAATGCCAGAACGGACCATCCCACAATGTTTATTTTTTGGGGTGAAAGCTGTTTCTATCCCATTTTGTTAAAATCATTCAAGTCAAGTGTAAAAATGTGTCTAATGACCAATTTAGTTGGACATCTCATGATTCATGCCATTGATTGATACCAAATGTATTTTATCAAATGGCTAACTATGTTGGTCATTTCGTAACACTAGATAAACTACATTTGGTATGAATGGTTTTAAGAAAACGGAGTAGAAACAGCTTTAATCTAGAAAAATAAATATTGTTGGATGATCCGTTGGATGACTCATATTAACAAATAGTGTAAATAGTATATAAAAATATTCTGATAGGTTAATGAATTAGGTAGGTTTTTATCTGCATACTATTAGAAAACAATTATTAAGTATAAAAAAGGCCTTTTAATTTTCACCAAAATGAACATAATATTTAAACAAATTAATTGTCATTTTCAATTATAATATAGGATTATAGAAATATTATATTAGGATAAAAATATCGATCTCATTAACAAATGACACGTTACAAATAATAAATCAAAATCAATACCTTAACAAAATAAAATTTAATTGTAAAATATTGTATAATAACAAAAATTATTTATAAATAATACAAAAAAAGTAAACTTTAATGCTTGGTAAAAACATAAGATAGAAATTGTTATTTAACATTCATTATCCATTGTTTTAATTCTTTTTTAACTTTCAGTTATTTTCATAATGATCTATATCATTATATTTTCTGATTTAAGATTTTTTTTGTTACAATCCTTTTCATAAAAGATTATTTTCGAAAGTGATACAAAAATTCTGTTACTCTACCTCAAAGGAAATGTTTCTAAGTGAAATAAGCAGACGAACTAAAACACATTCTTGTTTTCTACTTTCAATCATCGAACTTTAAATTAAATCTAAGATCATATTTTAAACTTTTCTTTTCTGAACCAAAGATAAAAGAAATGCAGCATTTATATTTATTTCATATCTATTTGCGTAACTAAACACCAAATTGAAAGTGGAAGTCAAAAAGTTAGGGCTAGAGGAAACTAAACTATTGGAATAACATCACCATCTGGTAGAAGAAAAGGGAGGAAGAAACATAAATGTGATTTATATAAACTTCTGATATCATATTTCTGAAAAACCTTGTTAAAAATATATTAGATATTATGATGATTTTTGGTAACTAATGATTTTCAGTTAACTGAAATACTTAATACAATACATGATAGTAAAATTATTCATATTAATAACACAGATTTGTAATCTAAGACTTTTCACCGTAATTGATACCATAATTACATACAATAAGCAATCACATTATAGAGAGTTTTTGATACAGAATTTTTATTATTTTTAATATAAAATTAAGATGCATTCTAAGAGTAATATAAGATTAATTGTTTATATATAAAGTCCTGCTGTAAATGTAACCACAAAATATAAAAAATTCTTAAATCCTATTTCAACATAAGAAATACAATATATATTAAGAATCTTTTAACATTTTTTTCCTTCAACAACACTTCAATCCAAACATCATCACTGCATAAGAGCGTTAGAATTAAAGTTACGTAGCTTCCTTATTTTTAAACATTAACCTATAGACTATTTTCTAGATTATTTTGATGTTTAAATTTTAATCATGTGCTTTATTTTGTTTTACCATTTACTTTTATAAAAATTAAAGACAGTGCTGTATTTGTGTACCGAGTAAATTTTTATGTGGCTAAAACATAATCACGTTTGCTTCTGTTTGCTTTTTACTCATTTCTTGGTTCTATTATTAATTTAGGATGATTTCAAAAACTATTATTCCTTTTTTAAGGTATGCATTAAGTTTTTTCAAAAAATTAAAATTCGTTATGCTTTAAGTTGACTAAAATATAGAAAAAAAAACGATAATTGTTGATGACTAATTTAAGTTATCAATCCAATTAGTAATTAAAATAAACTTATTAACACCTTATATATTTTGTTTTATGTTTCAAAGTATCCATAAAATCTATTTAGCTTTTCCTTAATTAAAATAAATTTTCTGTTCAATTGAGCGAAAACTCAAATATTAATGGTAGTTTAACCAATAGAAAATGGAAAAGTACCATAAATAAATCTTTTAATATTTCCCTTTCTGCATTTTGAATTTTTTTGGATTATACGAACTCTCAGATTTTTTTAAACAAAAATACTCGTAATTTCTGACCTGAATAAGAATTTCGAATGATCAAAATTTACAAAGCAGGATAAAACTCACTTACTTCAGGGTTTTTTGGGACGCTCTAATATAGAGCACCCCGAATTTCTGGCCTTGGCTAAAATATCAGCCATATGATGAGGGATTCAACCACTTTGTATTTTTAAAGAAAAACCAATCCTACTGCTTCCTCTCTAATATTACTTTGATTTAATCAGAAATTTGTAGAGACAAAGACTGATTACTACGCTACATTATATAAACCAGCAACATGTCTTTCGAAACATCTCAACCACCCCAAAAAATAAATAACCATTGTAACTTCAAATGCTTTCATTGTTTTTAAAAATATGCATTAAGAAAAAAATTTTACTTGCAGAGAACATGATGTTTTTACCTTTAAAAATTTAAGTTTTTGGGTCTACTTTTATATTATGATTATAAGATGATTTAAATTTTGATTGATTTAAATTTTGATGATTTTAATTTTGAGTATAAAATATATTTAAATGATTAAACTCATATAAACATCTTATTAAACTCTTCATAATCCTTGATGAAGGATACTTGCATTCTTTTAAAAGCTAGATTCGTGAATACTGTTTACCTTAAAAACAACGAACAAAATGTTTTCTGTGATTATTAAAAGGTGAAGTTGAGTTACAAATACTAGAAACATCAACAAATCTAATATTTGAACACAAAGTATTTAAAAAAAAAAAAAAAAAATTAAAAAAAAAAAAAAAAAAAAAATGTCTCAGTGATTGCTATCAAAGACTTTGATTTCAGCATTAATCTTTTTGATTCTACTGTAAACCCCATCAAATCCATTGCAATTTCGTTTGATCTATTTTTAGAGCAAAAAGATGGCACATTTTTTTTTTTTTTTTATCAATTCTCGTTGCAAATACTAAAGACATCCATTTCATTATATTTCACTTTTTATTACTTAGAGATAAATTTCGACACATAATATAAATACTAACTGTTAAAAATACTTAATATGGAGAAACATATATAGAAATGTATTTGCTATAAAATTAAAAAAATTGATAGTTTATTTTGAAAAGTGTCATTAGTTGCAAGTATTACATCATTAAAAAGGTTAGACAGAAACGTATATTTCTTGATATCACTTTTTAAATAACTTTTGAAATTTATTATTAAATTATAGAAGTATTTTTTACATTACAATACCATTTACTTATTAGAACATTTTAATTTCTATTCTAAAAAGAAAAGTTTTATTTCGGTTTTACTTTAATCAAGATAAAGTGTTGGGATTTTGATTCAATTTAGAGTTTTATTTAATAAATTTATAGCATGATTTTAAATTTCAAAATTCTATAAAAAATTTAAGTTACATTTTGTTCGATATTTATGTTTCACATAGTGAAAATATATTTAAATCTTTCTGTTATATATAAAATTTAAAAGTAGGCAATAATTAGAATTAAAAGTATCGATCATTTTAATAAGAGATGGAATATCAAAATATTTTTCAAAAACACAGATTTTGCCCTTATATTTTTAAAAATGCCAACTTTGAAAAATTAAAAAAAGGTTATTGCTGCTAAAAACTCACCAAAATGGTGATTTTTATATTAAAATAAATGTAAATACAATAAATCTTTCCAATGAACTTCTTACCTGTTTTTTAAGATATATGAAAGTTGGGCAATGTTCCACACCAATAGTTTATGATGTTTTATACTGTACATAACACACTCATTGCAATATTACTATTTAGTTAACATACATGAAAATTTTGAGCATCATAAACGAAAGGATTAACAAATTATGACACAAACTTTTTGGAAGCCAAATTCGTAGTTCCAACTTTTAAAATAGAGAAGATAAAATATACATTTTAACAAGTTTAGATTATTCGCAGAAAAATAATTTCGAGAAGAACAAGCATTTATTTTTACCATGTTTCAATTTGCTAAAGACACCTTTTTCGATAAAATAGATCATGAAGCGGAAAAATGTCTAGCCAAACTAAAGCGAAAGACTTTAATGACTAAACTTGGAAAATCGTTGAACTCATGTGTTAACATAACACCTTTCTTGCTAATACTTAACATTGTTCATGAATGAGAACATATGAAGTTTATTCAATAACTTGATTTCCTTCTTAATAAAAATGCAAATTAATGTTAACTCTCCACTTCGTATTAGCTATAATCACATTTTCTTGAGGACCTTTTCTAAACTGAAATTAATTGTAGAAACTTTTCTGTCAAAGTGAATTGCATTATCAGTTTACTCCTTCAATACCAAATTCGTTCACTCCTGAATTGCCTCTGCCACTTATAAGCAGTAAAGAGGCATATTTGAATTAAAATTCTATTGTTCATCTTTATCTAATTTTCATAATTAACTCTAACCTGCATGTAGGTTTATTTAGGAATGAGTTTCTCTTTTTTTTTTGTCTTCTTTTTTTTTTTTTGTCGTAAATTTCGCATATAGTATGAACGGTTTTATGAAAAGATTATGAAAAAAATATTGTTTAGGGAATTTTACATAATTTAAAATAATTAATCATTTCGTTATTTATCATTAAGTAAGTATTGAATTATTTTAAACTAAGAGTATAATGGAACGGTAATAAATGTCTAATTCAAAAAATGTTTAATGTAGAGGTACAATGTTTTATTATTATACTTTGGTATATTTCTTAGCACTGCGGTTTATTTTTGATTATATACATTGAATTTTATAATCACCACCAATTGTTAAATATTTTCGTTGACAATACTTAAAATTTAACATGAAAATTGTTTGATGTTAGTAAATTAGTCAGATAAAATTAATAATAAATTTAACTTCTATATTAATTTAAGTTTTAATTTGTGTCCCATAATTTGTTTACACATTTATATTCAAACCAATATCATTTATTCGTAAAAAATAATTTTAACAATTGGTACTAAACAGTGATAAAGTTGTCATTGAAAGGCATATAAATATGCAATCAAGTAATAACTACTTGAGTTACGTGCCTTTTGGGAACCATAAAATAACAAAATTGGATAACTTAAAAAGTGAACTTTGCTAGGGATGTTAAGGTGTATCAATGAATATGAATTTTCCAAATAATACATTTTATGTTTTGTTTATTACTGTTTTATTACTGTTTTGAAACAAATAAAAAATTTATTCAAGTTTTTTTACTTGATATTTCATAGGACAGCAGTTTACAAAGCCTGCACTGCATCGAAACATTATTACAACAAAACTATTAAGTCTAATAGTAGTTCGAATTTTAAGACAGAGGCACCTTACCTAAAATATTTTTTAGAGGAAAGGGCCCCACATTTACGTCTCGATTCGATGAAACTCCCTAAAACTAACATGCTAACAGAAAATCGACAAAAGCCCATTTAATGTAATTACTGATGTGCCTATTCATATTCGAAAGAAGAGTTTGCAAAATGCCAATGAGCTGAAAATGCAATAAAAGTTTTCTCGCATACTAGATGAATAGTTTCTTAGCCATGAATTTGGCATTCTAAATTTTATATCAGTTTTTAAATGCTCTGGTTTATATACAAACTACCTTGTGTCAATTTTTCTCAACTCCAATCTGATTTTGACTTATTTGTACGGAATCTCAAAGAAATGCTGCTTTATTTCCTTTTATATAAATTAAATATTTTTTTTTTATCATTCACTAGCTTGCGGTATAAATTTTCTTCTTGCACCAAACACGGAATAGTAATTTAATTTAAGAATTTACAGTACTTCTGGTGTCTTTTTCGTATTTCTGTTTAAAAGAAACTGTTATAAAGCAAACCAGATATAACAGGGTAACTAATATAAAAAAGCTAATAAATACCAATTTACTTCAAAATTTGAAATAACTTAGCAATAAGTTACGTTTTCTACAAATGCGTTTTTCTTATAGGAAAAGTATTGCGGATCTATTATTATTAAGCTTTTTGAAAGAAGATTAGCAAATAATTCTTTATTGATATAAAGGATATTATGTATTGCTTTACTATAGATTTACTACGCCTAATTTATTTTCCAATGTAAATTTGGAACAAAACAACGAGTATTATTTTCTCCTTATAACTACTAATATTTTACCAGAAAAGTGTGATAATAAGAAACACACGCAGTATATAACTTAAGTAACTAAAAGATATTTGTAATTGTGTGTTTGATATGCATCCTTATCTAGCATAGATAATTTTCAAAGAGTATTTCTCAATTATTTTTATTTTTCATAAACTTTAAGTTATTGCCTGTTGTAAATTTATTTTTGAATCAAGAATTTTTAATTTTTTCTTTGAAAAATACCTTTCTAAGTTATTTTTTTACAAAATCACATTTTGGACGTCAATTTCAGCTTCTAAGAGAATTTTTGATGATTAAAAGTTTTTTTTCTTCTTTTTTTTTTCAATATTAAAATATCGAGGATCATGTAAATACAACTTGTGTTCTTGATGTTATATTAGATTTCGTTACTTAATAGCGTTTGATGTAAAATGTAACATTAATAAATTTTTTGTCTTTCAATATGTTTACCATTTACAAGCTTATATTCATTATTATTATCGTTATGATTATTATCATTATGTTTACTATTATGTTATCAGGATTATTATCATTATATAATCTTTATTTTAATAGGATCGTTAACATTATGCATCGTTATCATTTTCGTTACTAGCTGCGTGGCCCGTCGTTGACGGATAAACTCAGCAGTTTTTGGTACTAAATAAAAGTAATATAAAAGTTTAATAAATGGAAAGTTTACAAAGCATGCTGTAGTAATATGTATAAGTATATATATGTAAAAATAAGTACAATAAAGTAAGTCTGTTTATAATATGTTACGAAAATAGTTTTAAGCACTATTTGAGTTTAAATCTTTTACAAAATTACATTATAAATTACAGTAAATTTTTTAAACAGATATAGGATGTTCGTGCAGATATTATTTATTTATTGGCGTAAAAAATTTCATTATTAGGTAGTTTTTACGTGAAACGGTCCCCAAATCCGTGTGACAGAAAGTCAGTTTTATTTATATTTCAATTGCCATTCAGGAAATACTAAATTGTGTCTGCTTAAAAACGCCAAAAAAAATTATTTCGAAAATTTTAAAACTCAATTAAAATTAAAAATATATCGCCTATTTTACTCCTGGTCGTTTAATTAAGCGATATACCAAATTTCATCCTAATCCGTTAGGTAGTTTTTACGTGAAACGGTCCCCAAATCCGTGTGACAGAAAGTCAGTTTTATTTATATAGATTAATATCATTTCCATACATAATTATTTTCTATTTCATAATTATTATAATTAATATTAAAATCATAGTCATAGTATTTATAGTATCATTTGTATTATTATCGTAATAATTAAAATATGGTTGAAAAATTATATGGTTATTAAAATATTATATGCTAATTATCAGTATTATATTATGACTATTTTTACAATAATAAAGTCGTTTCAATTATCAACTCGATTTTTCCTTCGGTAATAAAATAATTTATTAAGTCTGAATTGTTTATTTTTGTTTTCTCTCTCGACAGAAATTAAAATCACTCTATCATTCTCAAAATTATTTACTCCTAAAATATAGCTAATATAATTATATGTTTTCCGTTAGATGATTACTATTTATAGACTAAACATATTTTTCCAGAAGTTTTTTCCTATTGCTTTCACAATCTTCCGTTTCAAGAGCGGGCGGAATCCATACCACTTCTCCAGTAGTCCGCAGTTGCGAAGAAGTGCTTTCAGTAAGAAGGCTTACCACTAATTGCGTTTGCATCACTCCAGAAAAGGATTATACTGGGAGGAAGTTTCATGCACTTTAGTAAAAGAAGATGACTTTTCCTTGAAAATGAGTCTCCTTTCAGTGTATACATATCTCGTGGACGCCCGTAAATATTGCTCCGTTGATATTAATTTTTAGTGGCCCCTCCCATACGCAAACATCTTATAATTACCTTTCGCCTCGAAGTGTTATGATGGTTTGGCTAACAGCAAGGAATGACAGGGATCAATTCGAAAATTGCTGTCTCAAGGTATAAGGTTATTTTATCGAACAACTTTTGTGAAATATTTAGTATTGGATCTTTCTCTCAGTGACATTCGAAAGTGAATATACTTGTGTGCTTTAATTTTGTACAAGTTTTTGTATATTTATTATTCTTTCTTGGTGATACAATTCTGAAACTTTAAAATAAATTAATGCAACTATACCTTGGGAAATATAAACTTTAAAATTGTTTATTTTTGGTTGGTTAAGATGGTTAATGTTTAGTTTAAATCAGTGAAGTGTTGGTAATAAGAAAGAATATTTCAAATTAAATCCTCACTTTTATGTGTCCATACTTCTCCTAATTAACATTTAATATGTTTATAAATACATTGAAATTAATTCTAAGCTCTCTTCTGGCTTGTAAATACATATCTTAATAAAAAAAAATATTTTAAGCTATTACTTCTATAATAACACAAAAGAAATATAATAAATTGTAATCGAAAAAAATTCTTACGTTTGTTAATATCGTTCAAAAATTTAAGGTAATTAAAATCATACCAGATCAAGTTTAATAAAAATCATAAATTAATTTTTAAAAAATAAGAAGCTAATGAAAAATGCTGTGCAGTTTATAAAAAAATTAATCAAATATATTTCTAGAATTTCAAGTAGAAAATTTAAATATCAAATTAAGTTTATAAAAGGAGAATTACTAGTATTTTCTTTACTATTTGAAATTTCCTTTAACTTCATACAATTGGCTCACCAACATTAATTCTAAAATTTTTTATTTTTATTAGAAATACGTTTTAGATTCTACACTACACTAATGTAGTGAGAAGCTTAAACAATTGCTCTGCCATTTGACTGAGATCAACGTTTTCAAACAAAGCTTCAAATGCTACGGACATATACGATATTTCAAAAGAAATGTCTTATCGAGAATGTTTATAAACCAAAATTCAACGAAAAGTTACACCTAAACGTACCAAAAATGGTGACCGGGAGTTAATTTTCAATCGGTTAAGTCAAAATTATAAATGTTGTAGACATATGACATAAATCATTTTATAGGTTTTGATAATATTAGGATTTTTTTCCATGCAACTCAACCGAAAATTACAATCAGAAGTGCTTCGAAATTCATTTGAAAGAGTTCATTCATAGTAAATCTTTGGGAATCTCGCATCTTTTGAATTGTGAATATGATCAGAACTTTAATATTAGGTGACAAAATTTCTGGCTAAGATAGATGTAAAACTCTTAAACTTTTTCAACATTTTGAAAAACTCTTTATTTGCAGAGTTTAAGTTGTACGTTGTTATTTCAAATAGAGAAAGATTACAGTTAGTAAATGTCTCCATATTGAACATCTTTTGTATTGAATCATATAGAACCTCAAAAAATCCTTTAAAGAAATGATATCAAAGTCAGTTACTGTCCCAATCCAAATGATTTGTCTTTAACTTTAAGTAAGAATAAAGTAAGAATAAAAAGTTGTATGACTATAAGGATGCATCTTAATTACAAATCAATGGTAAATTTTGTGAAGAATGAATACTCTTATAATAATCTCTATAAATAAAAATTATATATAAAAATATTCTAATTTAGAAACTATCAACATTTGGGAAAACATCATAGCTTTGTATTTTCAATATTATTTATAAAAAGTTCAATTCTAATAAAATATTATAGACATAGAAATGAAGGCTAGTAACACAACCTCTTGAATAGAGTGACAAAGTAAGTCCCTTTTTAGAAACAAATATTGTCATGAGAATACATATTCAACCACAATTCAATATTCTACGGAGTTGAACCGCATTTCTAGTTCCTGTCACACTTTCGTCTCAATGTTATACTTCAGAGCGCTTTGGGAAATCTCACAAAGTACTGAAGTTAGTTTTAAAAACGTTTCATGTGTTGTCATTCCAATTTAGATAGCATGTTTCAAGCTTAAAGTTTTTTTTTGTTTGTTTTTTTAAGACAATTTTCTCAAGGATTATTTTTATTTTTAGAAAAGAGAGTCGGCTCGCACATGTGCATGTAACCTTCCATTTCAAACGAGACAAATGGTGTTATGGAAATTTAAAACCTAAGTAGCCTTAAGGCTTCTTGAGATGGTAATAGAATTTCAAAACGAAACTGAAAAGGTCTTTTAGACAGCTCATATATATGTATTGCTTGTGTATGTTTATTATTTGAATAAAGAGATGCTCAGTTTTTTTTGGCCAAAGAAATGTTACAATTATTTAAAATTTAATCAAAATGTTTATATTTTTACTTGTAAGCAGTTCATGTGTAGCTTTAACACTTTTCTAACAATACTCTAAAAAGTACTGGAAAAAAAAAATCTCTGTTAAAGCAGTTTGTATTATAACAGTTATTGTTAATAAAAAAAGTTATTCTATTTTATTACACTTGATCATAATTTATTAATGAAATGCTACATTAATGCGCATTTGATAAATTCTTATCAGTGGTTTAATTTACATACGTAATTGTTTAATTTGAAGCAGAAGATAAGAAGCATAAAATAATTTCGTGATTTATAACAACAGAACTCAGAAATTTTCCGACATTTTAAAACATCGAAGTGTCACTGAGGACAAACAAAAATATATCCATGTTAACAAATTTGGTCACAATATTGACTACAAAATATTACTTAAAATATCCAAATTTTATCCCGATGTTAACTTTGTTAACCAAAACATGAAATTTTCATCAAAACTCAATTTTGTAAGATTCTTTTGATCAAACTTGAAAATGCTCAGAATTTCGAATTCATGTTTGTGTAAATTTACTAATCTTATCAAGTATTAAAGATTGGTATATAGTTCAAATATGTATCAATTTTGATGTTTAAGTTATATACAAGTTTAAAATAAACTTCTGATCGTAATTTTTTGGTTAAGTACTGGTATGGGAATTTTTCTGTACAAGAAAAGCATTTGAGCATGTCATTGAGCAAAAGCATGTCTTAAGCACCGCAAACTACACTTTGCATTTAAATTCTCAATTACTTTTCCAGTTGGCAGAGTATTGAATATAGAAATTATATTAAGTAGAAAGTTTTAGATAGAGTTAATTAATTTTGTATAATAATGTAGATAATGCTTTTATTCTAGTTATATATGTATTTATGACACAATAATTGCTTTAATATTTTTAATCAAAACTAATTGTTCTACCATTGGACTATCAAAATGATTGTGATTAAAATCAGTTAGAGCAATTGTATAATAAGAAAAGTTTTTGTTTACAAAAACTGATTTAAAATTTATTTATGTAGTGATTAACAAAACTAAATTTTTATAACATCTGTCGATGATATAAATTAAAATGTGTCATTGTTGAAACTTTTGTGTAAAAGATCTTGCATCAAAGTGAAGCTTTATCCAAGAATACAGAGTACTTGGCTGAGACATACCAAATAGTGATTTCTAACCAACTCTGTTTATAAACAGACTGGAAATGAAAGAAATTGCAATAGCAAAAGCAATTAATATTTGTAAGGAAGATTAGTATTAAAAAAAAACACTAACTCGTCTTATCGTTTCTTTTAGTGGTTATTATATGGTTCTAGCCAACTTTTTTGATATTGTCATCATATTAATTTCCTAAATTCAATGTCATTTTCATCCCTTCTTAAAATTAATACCTTGAAGTGGAAATATGAGATCATTAATCCTCTTTTCCACTTTTCTTGTTTGTAAAAAAAGGTCATACATACTAAGATAAGTTGTTGTCACCCTATCTATTCATTTAGATTACTAAAATTATAAAAAAAAAATGATTAAAAATAACTTGAAATCTATTCGTTTCATTGTGAAATTTTCCAGAGTTGAATTGATCGTATCACAGTTTGTTGCAGAAAACTATAATTGTGGAAATTTTCGTAAATTCTAATGAAGTCGTATAGCTAAAGGAAATAAATTCAGATGAAATTATTTTGGTTTGATGAATTATCTTAAACTTATCGTATTTTTAAAAATAACAAAACGAATCAAAATCTAAATTGAACAATATTATTTAAAAATGGTGTATTTTATCGATCTCGAAGAAAATGTAAATGTACAGATATTTATAATAATTTTTATACTTTAGATTATGAATATCTAATTGGATGTTTAAATATAGGGACATAGAAAACTGTTTGGCTAAACTAAAATTGCTACCAAATAAAGAATCAATGTGAAAATTGAAATTCTCGATGTAAAATCACTCGAAGTTAAAAAAAAAATTACGGAAAAAATGTATATCGTCAGTTTACTAGCTAAGCACAACCTTTTAGGCAGAAGAAATGAATTACATATAAACTGAAAGATTCATACCAGTTGTAATTGTAATGATAATTCAAAATTATATTTGTTTTTAAGCCCCACTACCATTAAAAACTCGTAATTAATTTTTAGTAATGACAATATGTTCTGCACATCATAAGTATGTCAATATTTTTATTTATATCCAAGTTTTATCTTCTTTTAATGTTTTTTTTTTTTTTTTTTTTTTTTTTTTTTTTTCTTCTGTACCACACATAAAGAATATTTTACAATTATTTAAAGTACACAATTATAAAAAATTATGAAATCACTTTTAATTTTTATTTAGTAATATCGGACAGTTTATATGAAAGTTTACAATTTTTATTACTTTAGTGAGTGATTTAACAAAATTTTGGTTGAATAATATCGTTAAAATCCAACATATTTTCAAACATCAAAAATTTTATTTCATATAAAATTGAAAATTCAAGCTACTAAATATAAAAATAGTTACTAGTTCATTATATTGTAATCGAAAGCTACTAAAATCATAAACATGTATTTTTCAAGCAAAATTCAGAAAATATGCTAGAGTTTCCTTTATGTTTAGTGTCGAAAGAAATTACTAGTAAAAGTTTAAAGTTAGGTGAATGCATATTTTAGTAACATTAAGCTTTTCAGAAATAACTCATAAGTTCAAAACAATTCAAGCTTCCAGATCAAGAAAAAACAATACTTAACTTTATAAAAAAAGTAACCTTTTTTAAATAACATGAACATAATCAAAGAATTATATCAATGCTGCAAACAATAAACGAAACATTTTAATAGTTAAAACAATTGAATTCTTATTGAAAAATTGAGTTCTTATCGAAGAATTACTAAGACTGCAAATTTTCGTTTGCAAAGAAACTTTTCACTAATTTATCTTTTATGCGATGGACTAGATGGCTTAAACACATTTTTTTTTGCCCTAGAAAAGTTTCAAGATAATCTCTTATCAAAGTACCGAAATCCTGCGATTCTGTTAACTCTCCTGTAAATCCGGCAACCATAGCAACCTTATTCCCACATCAAACCTGTGACGTCAGTGTGGACGAAACGCACACTCGAACTTATTGGCCAATAAAAATTGACTTTGCAGATTTGGAGGCGTTATCAAATGATATGTCCGTTAGCGGTGTATGTTTTTCTAAGGAACACAAACCATTCATTCCAGTTTCGTCTTAAATTTTCATTGCAGAAGATCATTGGAGAAGTTTGATCAAGATAAGAGCAATATGTGTATGTTTTAGTGATTGAGTTTATTTCACATCAGTTTTGAAAGTATAGAAATATTTTAACGCTCTTAAGGTAAGTTTGATTGGTGTCGGAATTGTTTTGAAATGTTGTTTTAGTTATTTGTGTTAAGTCAAATTTTTATATGATGCCGTTAATATGCTTGTGTTTATGTTAAACTTTTTCATTGAGAAATGTATAAAATATGATATGATGAATGAAAACTTATACAATTAATTCATACTTACTATCATTATTTTATTTAAGGAAACAAGAAGAATGATCGTGTAACTGTTTCTTTAAAATAACATTAACATTGAAGGACTCTAACATATTATGCTTGAGTTAATTTGTGTTTAATAATTTAAATGCTTATTTTATAAAAAAATATTTCAGAGGGGAAAAAGTGAAACTTATTCAGCATATAGCTTCAGCACATAGCTGTAACCTGAATTACAAAGTAAATTCATTGATATGAATCAATATTGAGGTAATTCAAAGTAATTTTAACGAGATAAATAAAAAAAAAGTTCAAATAAATCATTTAATATATGATGAGCTATTAAAAGAAAAATTCAGTGAAAATTACATAACCATCAGAGAGTATTTAAAAATTTAAATAAGTTCAATAAATTTAAACAATATATATTGTTATAAAATTTGATGAATAGTGTATACAAACAACTAAAACCTATTTGGCTTCAAAATAAATTATTAAATATGGATACTTGATTATGTAACAATCGTATAATATTATATTATTTAGAAATTGATCAATACATTTTGATGAGCATCCCATTAATAGAAAATTACTTAAGGGAGATTTTCAAACTCTTGCAAACATAAGTATAAGTTTACATAATTTTATAATAAATTGTTTTTCAAATAATTGCAATTGAAAATATACCAACAAATTATTGATATTTAATTGTGAAATTAATTATCATTAATTATCTACGCATGAAAGTGTTATGTAAATATTTCCAAATGTTTACATAGAATTACTGACTGTAGCTACAAGTTGTAATCGAGTGGATTCGATTTAATTAAACTATTCATTATTATTATTTTAAGTACTAAAATGAGCGACAAATTATTAAAAACAATGACTAAAATAAATATGTAGTTAACTACAATAACTTTTGATTTAGAAATGCAATATTTTTTCTTTGAACTAGAAGTTAATGTCATTTAAATAAAATATATTTACTTGAAACATGTACATTATAATAATGGAATAATTTCATTTAACATTTTTATCCCCATGTATTATTAGCTTCAGTTAATATAAAATTTAGTTTCTGTAATGGATTTCTAATTCGAAAGATTTAATCCTTTTTCATAAAACTTTTAAATTATAACAAGGTCAAAAATTTATTTTTAGTTTTAAAATTTCTAATTTTCATTCATTTAGTATAAATCATTGTTTCAAAGAGCATCCTTGATTATTGATTTTAGTTGACGAATAGTAATTGTATTTAACACAAATTTTGATTAATAACTAACTCTTTCTCTAAATAAATAATAAAACATGATTAAAAGCAACTCCATGGGCAATAATTCCGAAGCTTGTTTATGGAAACACTAGATTAGGGATGGAACGGATGTGAGTTTTGCCGGATACCGGATTTCGGATATCCGGGGTACCATGTCTATCGGATACGGATATCCGAAACGGATTTCACCGGATATCCGGCCGGATATTCGGTCTATATACTAAAAACGATAGTTATACGATATGCTATACGAAAAAAATGGTCATGATATGAAGTATCAAGTAAATTATAATTAGTGGTTAGCGCACTGCACTGCATGCCACAGGTCCATGGTTTGATTCGCGGACTGGGCAAGGTTGACTTATCTGTTTATACCTGAAAGAAATAAACTGAGGAGGACCATGCATGCTTGGGAACTAAACACTGGGGTTCGGCGTCAGAATGACCATCTGACCGGAACATCTGCTATGTGACACACAAATGCCACAGTCAAGAAAGCTGAAAAGCCGTCTTTAAATATAAACTTAAAAAGTTTCGAACCCAAAATTCATCAACATTATGTTATACCATATTTAAAATATATATTTAATATAAACAAACAAAATTAGTACTTAAATATTTTTGTGCTTAAGGCTTATGCTTTAGGATCATCTAAACTCCACAATTTTGGTACAAATAATGTCGATTCCAATGTTGTCTGCGTGCATTTCTTGTTTTGATTAATTGTTTTTTCTTGTCCATCAATATTTGATGCATTTAGTGAGTCTTTTAAGCTTCGGTGAATTTCCTTATGCACACTCATTAAATGGTTCCATAAGGGTTTTGTGGAAAAGGATTTTGGGTTTTTACCGCGCACAATATATTTTTTAAACGATTCTGTGGAGCAAGTAACACATAGGGCTTTGCTTTCGTCATTTCCCTTAATTTTAAAATAATTCCAAATGGGTGATTTTAAATGAGCCATTATTAAAAATTATAAATTGGATTGTAATTGGAGAAAACTATGATTCAAGACATTCTAGAAAGCTAAATATAATTCCACATTGTGGTGCTGCGTTAAAGACCTAAAAATTACAATACTTCATTTTACGTCAGAAAAAATATGTCAGCTTTCAACTTCTGCCAATGAAAAATCAGAAATTAGACCATACCATTCACAGCATAAAGGGGTAGGGTATTATCGTCGATAGAACAAAAAAACAAAAATTGAGTGCGCATTGGCTATTTATTGCTTTTTACTCGCTATCAAATGTCAGAAAAAAAGGAGGAAGTGATAATAACTAAAACTCTTAACAAGTAACTTATGTTATGAAAAAAAAGTACTATTTATTAGTATTTCGGTTCGCGTTTTATGGAGAAGCCTACAAATATAACATCTAGAATTAATCAGATCATAAACTTGGAATGAAAAGAACATATTGCAAAACACGTATGAAGGATGTGTATGAAAAAAGATTGGACGAATGGTTTATGCTTATCAACTCGGCGCCAATAATACGGTGCCTCTTTCCGTGAATTGAAACTAAATGCACCTGCATCTTCTAGCTCATCTCTGAAGTTAGGGATATGCGAAAGCATAGTTCACACGAAGGAACTTTTTCGTTTTCTATCTTGACTGTAATTTATGTCCAAGAAAAAAAAATTTAAAAAAAAAAAAAAAAAAAAAAAAAAAAGCGTAGGATGCGGTGTCCCCTTTGTCCGAAAAAGATCATTATTTTTTTGCAAAAAATTATTCCTTGTGGATAACTGGTGGCCGGATATATAGCCGGATATCCGAATAAAATTATCGGATCTCCGGTATTTCAAATCGGATATCCGACGGGGTTTCGGATATTGAAAAATCAGCCGGATATGCCGGATATCGGATATTTGCCGGATATCCGTTCCATCCCTACACTAGATAATATTAGAAATATTGTATATTATAGATATTTTTTTCTTTCTTTTAAGCATATTAATCTGATTAGATTAGCATAGAACTCATTTAGTTTTTCTTCAATTTGATACCGTTCACTCAAAAGTCTTCGCGAATGTTGCAATATTATAACCCTAATAGGAGCTAGTTTGTGTTTCTTACTTTATTACAGTCAACAATGCTTCATAGAAATATTCTACATTGTTTGTCCACCGAGCGATATACAACCGATATACAACGTATATCACCTACATCCAAGTTATAATGTCCGCTGGACCAACAATATATGATGTACTACTTGGGTTCAAAAGAATTACAGGATATTGTAGCTTATTATGAGTTACTGATAGATACTGTTCATTTGCAACTAAAAATTGACGAATGAAAAGAATCAGAATGGGGAATTTTCATGTTTACAAACTAATTGCATTTTGTAAGTGTTTTATGTTACATAAAAATTAAATATTTACGTCACCAAATAAAAGTGATACAAATCAAGCATTTATTTTATCAATGATAAGAATCATTTGAAAACAATTAATTTTTCTTATCGATAACTGTGATGTTGTAATGGCTATCTGTCTCGTAAAAGTTGGTGGCAATGATATTCATAGTTGTCATCACATAAAATAAAAACGTAAGATACAAATTTATACAGCTCGTGCTATTATGCTAAATATCCCGAGCAAAAGCCAGAATAGTAATGTTCTTGCGATCTCTATGTGTCACAGAGGAACCTGATCATGTAGACTTCTTTATGGGCCTTCCGCGATTTCCGAAAAGTGTTTCTGTTTGAGAATCTTAACTATGGAAAACGACAGTACTTAACTATGATAGATTGATAGATATCAATGACACATTAAGACTTTCTTGATAGGCCAATTCATATTTTGTTGGGGGGGGGGGGGTCTTTGAGTCAATATTACATATGGTCAAGACAAGCATAAACTTTTACATCCTTCTATGTTTCTTGTTGAAATGATGATGTGATACAGCCATACCATATCGTCAGAGAAGAAAATAGGTCCTGGTTTGTCGGCATAGTTCTTTCAACGATCCTGCTGTATATCTGCCTCATCTTTCAATGTATTAGAAAATATTTTAAGGTTGGGTGTTATTTCTGGGACAAAGTTATCATTCTGAATTATGGCTCGTAAGTCTCAAAAGATATCAGGAGCCAGAATCCTCATTTTCCTACTAAAGTGTAGATAAGCAACTGTCTATTCACCAATTTCACATTTTTATGAGTTTATCGTAAACTAAATTGTAGGCAGACGCTTTATTCAAGATCTGTGGTCATCATGTACCAGTATCGCTAGGCGCGGCTTTAGATAGTTTAATTTCTTAAGTGGATTAGCTTGAGGATTATAGAAAGAAGTGAGACGACTTTATATTTATTTAAAATACTATAGTTGTTGCTTTGCAGTGCCTAAGCATTGCTTACCATTGTCTCTAATGACAAGATGGCTGAGTTCGCTATGAAGCACTTCGTTCAAGAGCGTTAACGCATGATCTTGTGATGTAGACTATGAAAATCCACTTCTTTCCTCCTTCTCATTTAGATAGTCTCAAACTTCTGGGCATGTACACGTTTTGTGTGATAATACTGAAGGCTTTTAGTTAGAAGTTTTGTATTTATTACAGTGAGGACAATTATTTAAGTAATCTGCATTAGTTTTGTGTAATTCCATTCCAATAATATTAAGTAGCTATTCGTTGAATAGTTACTTCTGCGCCATAGTGAGAAGCAGAGGAAGTGTCATGGTGCTGTTTCAACTCCAACTTTTGTTCATGGAAGGAGACAATTAATAGGGCATTATCAAAGTCAAATTCTGGGGAATACAGGTATAGAATTCCATTATTCATGAGACAACTCCGCCCATTAAAGTTGGAAGCATGTTAAACTTTACCTTTAAAGTTTTCAGTTGTCTTCTTTACACAAACTTTTAACTGTTCAATACGTATATCTTCTGGAATTTGAGTAGAAAAGTCAGCAACAGCCTTATACGGGCCCCAGAGTTCTTTAGATTCATCATGTGAAGTTGGATGTAACAGTAGGTCAGCCACAAAGTTGCATTTATCCCTAATGTAAGTAATCTTAACATTAAATGAATGCAACTGCAAGGTCCATCTGGCAACTCTTCCGAATGTTGACTTCAGACTCGTCAGCCACTTCTATGGTTGATGGTTAGAAGCAACTATCAATTCTTACTTAGATAACCACAAATTTTTTTAATACCCAGGTAACAGCTAAGAGCTTCCCACTTCTGTAGTGCAGTAATTCTCTCTGCAGATGTCTGTAGATGACTTCTACATTTTACACGTCCGCATCATGTCCTTATAAAATAATAGGCGTACAAGGGCGTAACTACTCGCATCTAATCACAATATAAATGGTTTGTCTTCTTGCACTTGTGAAAGAACAGGAGCTGTGACTAGTCGTTGTTTCAATTCTTCAAAGACAGTTTACTCTTCACCCCATTTCCACATAATTTTTTTTAGTCAAATTGCTCAATCGTCAGACTAAGTCAGATAAATTCTTCATGAATCATCTGTACTAAGAAGACTACAATAATGATTGAAGTTATTTTACCGTCTATTGTCAGAGTGTTTAGGACAGATCTAGTTTTCTCTAGATACACTTCTAGTCTATATCTTATAATTCAGTGTCCAAGAAATTTGACACGTGAACAGGAAAAATTGCATTTCTCCCTGTTAGCACACAGTTTGAATATTTAATGTCTCCGAAATGGGGGGGGGGGGGTCCTCCGAAGATCAGGCAAATATTATTCAAAGATTTCAGATAAGACTATAATGTGTAAGTATGTCAAAATTAGGACATAACTTAATACTTTTCGGAAATGATCAACTAGTATCTGGAAAGTGGATGGAGTGTTTTGCAGTCCTGTAGTCGCGTGAATGAATCCATTTCAGCGTTCTGTGTATTCTCTCAATTTGGCTTCCTTAAGGAGATGTACAGGCCTGATTTCAAATCATTTTAAAATTCTGAACGATGTTCCTCGGTCTGTTTGCAGTTCTTTTGGAAATCCCAAAAACAAAATATCAACAATAGTTGATTGAAAATTTATTCCACAGAAATTGAATTTTGAAACTTGATGGTCATACAGATTACCATGTAATGAAATATATTTCTAGGAGGCATCATGTCTTGCATAACCTGGATCTTGTAAGTGCCAACATTATTCATTCCAAACCTATTTTTTACTTTTGTATTAGCATAAGTTCAATTAGTGTAATTACTTAAAATAAGAACAATGTTCCAAAATTATTCTAAGTGAATTAACTGGCAGCATAAACTCAGATTTGTCTTAGAGTGTTAGGGTTACTTCATATTGGTACAACCTGGTTTCAAGAAATAATTCTATAGCTTTTTTAGTTTTCTATACTTTATAAATTATATCTACTCTTTTCTACTCACACTACATGAATAGTACACAGTCATGGTACTATTCATCTCTCTCTAATGCATATAATACATATAATGCATTATATGCATTAGTTTTATTGTATATTAAGTACCAACATACTTTTATCTTTGATCCATTCAATAGCGCCATGAGTGAACTTTACAATTCAATTTTATATTCAAAACATAATTATTTCTTACTAAATGTTAGTGATAATTTAGATTTTTATTTAATGGAACTGTTAACAAAAATTAAAAACTTTTTTTTGCCAATATTTGCTAATTCACGACAAACGAGTAAATCATTACTAATTTTAAAACTTACATGTCTCACATAACAAGGGCTTCAAAAACTAAAAATTGATAGTGATATTTCTGTGTGACTTTCCCCTTAAGAAAATGTAAAGGCGTCTTATAACTGTCTCCTAATCAGACATTTTCCTTGAAAGTTTGTTTTGTTCTTGCGCTTGGACTGTCAGAATAGACCTACTTGAATATATAAGTTAAACATTTATGTAAATATGAATAAAATAAATTCAGTATATTTTTTTTCTATTAGTCCTACCGATATTGTGCTATATTTGTAAAACTTTTAAACGCCCAAGTTACAAAATAAAATGTTGTCATGTGTACATAATGTTGTCAATAAGTAAACTACACCTGTTTTAAAGTTGTATACAGCCTTTACGAAATATATATTTCTAAATTTATTAATTTGTGTTTTATGTTTCGTAATTTTGTATTTGGACATGAGAAAAAATTATATATGAAGAATAAACAAACATCAATTCAAATGTTATATGAATTATGAAAATTTAAAGACTTACATGAAGATTTGGAAGTTAACTTTACATATTGAATCTTATCCCGAAAGTTGTAAGAAAGTGACCCGAAAAGAAAATATTCCAATAATGATTTAGCATCTGACATGTGATTGATGTTCGTGGAGTGTCATTCCATTTTTAACATTTTCTCATGGTCTCAGTATTACGCATGCTTAGACCAAACATTTCACTACTGTATGTTAAAAAACGCGTCATTTATGAACGAAAACGCATTTGAGGTCTGATCAATATTGCTGTTTAATAGGTAATGTTTTGATAATCAAAAGTAAAAATAGAAAGAAATAAAGCTTGAGTTTTTTTTTTCTTTTCCGAACGTGATGTACTTAATGGAAGCAACAACAAAAAATTAAATTTATAAAAGTTTCAAAATTGTTTTATTAATTAATTTTTAATAATTGAAGTGCTGTTAATTCTCAAATTTGCATGTTACTGAGCTTTTCCTTTATCAATTTATCTGAATGAAATAAAAACTTACCAAATATCTTAATTTTTTTTAGCATTTGTAGTTAAAAAACCAACGTTTTCAAATCTTTTTCTTTTCATCACTTAAATCACTAGCCATTCATTAAAAAATTATGAAACTTACTCTTCAGGCTGAATTTTTAAGTTAAATCTAATCATAGAATATTATAAGGGTTTCTATTGAGCTGGCTAATGATTTATTTCTATTAGTATTTATATTTATCCTTATAAGAAAAGACTAGGTACATTTATGTTTAATGTGTTAAAAAAATTGATTTAAACTTAAAATGTTCTTTACATTAAAATTTTTAATTAATATACCTGACGGATTGTTATGATATTGAATTTTATTTTGACTCTTGCTTTGAATGATTTTATGGAAATATTTATATTGCTTTCTTTAAAAAAACAAGAAGCTCATAATGAAACATACTAAATTCCTTATAACTTTGGAATTACAAAACCAATTTTAATAATTTAGAGTTTAAAACTATTAAAACAAATTGATCAAATACGGTTAAATTGTTTTCGATACTAGCCCGATCAGATCTATAAGTGGCGCTTTATATGTACATATATTTAGTTAAATAAAATGGCAGATTTATTATATAATTAATTTTAAACTGCATAGTATTTTCCTAAAAAAATTTCAAACTGTTATTTTTCAGCATGCACAAAATAATTTTTCGATGTAAAAAATACTTTCTAATATTAAAGTATTTATTGTATCTACACCTATAAATTAAAATAAAAATTTATATTAATTTTCAAGATCATAAAAATCCTCCAAAAACAATAAAAGCGAATAAAAATATTGAATCAAAATATGTATGCTGATTTTATAAATAATAAAGATTTAAAAGTTCATACTGGTAATCATATTATCCTATGCATTAGTTGTAGCATTTACTTTCAAAAATGGTTATCATTATCATAACGTAACATACATGTATAAAATGATTATGATTTAAAATTTCAGATTAATCAATGAAAAAATAATTGATTAATCTGAAATGAAATTTCAGAATAATTAATAAATTCTCAGTCTTTTGTTTTTGAGGAAAGTAATTAAACATTTTCTTAAACTTGTAACGTTTTTAACTGAATCTACTTACAAAGTCCTGAATAGATCATAATAAAACATTTACTTATCTATGCAATATACTTTTTGCTAACGATGATTTCATTATAGCTTTTCAATCAAATTTACATTTTTGAAAATACTTACTTGGATATTGCCTCTACAGGATGTTTTATTACAAGTTAATTTCACTTATACCAAAATGAATAAACAGAATTTACAAGTAGTCCATTTAAATTTTTTAAACTGAAAACTTTTCTTAAGAGGAATTCCTAGTAAGGATCATTCCCTATACCATGTTAAAATCTTCTAGCCCAGTGCATTTAGAAACTACTTTTTATAAAACGTTGAAATTTTGTGAGTAGGTACGAAAAAGATCACTTAATGAAATAACATAAATTTGTTTATTCAATGTCTATCTATTAAAAATGAAAATTAAAATAGCAAAAGACAAAAATAAGTGGTGCCACTGCGTATGCATTGACGTAAGGATTTCAATTATAAAATAAAATATATTTGACTCCAATTTCGAGTTTTTCATGTATGTTATTTCATTAAGTGATCTTTTTAGTACCTACTCATTAAAGTTCAAGGTTTTATAGAAAGTAGTTTCTAAATGCACTGGGCTAGAAGATTGTAACATAGTGAGTATAAGGAATGATCCTTACTACGACTTCGTCTTGAATCAAAATTGTGATACACTTTCCATGTAGTCTGAGTAGATAAAGACTTTATTATTAAGTGGAGACAGCTTAACTATAGATGAAGTCAAAATTGCAAATAGATGAGATTTTTTTTTTTTTTTTTAAATTATAAGTTTCAGTTCTGAATTTAATTAATTTTTAAATATTTTAAGCAAAATATACGAGTTTTATTTTCGCATGTTTTCAACATAATTACGAGAAAAATAAATTGTGGGAATACAACCAACAACTAAAATTTCTGATGTTTGATTGTAAAGTTAAGGAAAAGTTAAAAAAGAAAGAAAAACTTTAGACTGGTATAAAAGAGTAGTTACGTTAATGGGTGCACACAAGCCAAACAATATAAATGGTGCTTTTTCTTACAGAAATTGTAAGAAACTATAAAAAAAATATTTAGAAATTGAAAAAGATACATTACTTACAAATATTTGATATATAAATCAATGATTTTTTTTAAAAATTTTTTTTAATTTCTAAATATTGTAATTAAATTTTAACGTATATTTATTACTATTCTACTTAATAAATATGCACAAAATCTTAGTGGAATGTTATTGCATGCAATTTTTAGTTTTCTAAAATATTTTATTTCGAGGAAAACACTCATAATAGACGAAAAAGCTCTATACGCAATGCAACTCCCCGTACGTAAAGCTGACAAAATTGTTTATATTTCTTCTTTAATGTTTTTTAGTGATATTTGAGCAAAAAAGTTCATGGCTATTAGAGAAAAAAGTTATTTTGGTAAACATGGTGATTTGTGGTTTAAGAGGAAATACAACATTTTCTATCATGGTATTCGAGACATATGTAACATGAAAAGTTCGTTAAATTTTAGAAAACAACATTTAAAATATATATAAAATCTGCCTGACGTTTTAGGAAGAGCACTAACTAATTGTATACCGCAATTTAAATGTGATTCTTAATAAGAGATACATTTCAATTGCGTAATACAATTAGTTAGTGCTCTTCCTAAAACGTCAGGAATTATTCATAAAAATATCTAATTTTATGTTTATTATTCATAAAACTATCAATTCAGTTTGTAAAATTATCAGTTCAGTCCCTTGGTAGTTTTGAAATTAGTTAGAATTTGAGTTCTCGGGACTTCATCTATCGGGGAAATGGTACTGAGACTTAAGGATGCACTTTAGTAAAGAGATTAATAATTGCAAATATGATAATTGAAAACATTCCCTGAATAATCTTCAATTGCGCTGTGTAAGTTTGTAATTACTAACAAACCAGGTATCACGATTTTATCCTTTTAATGACCGCAATGGAATGGAAGTATGGAACACTGACTATCAGAAATCAAAATAATTTTAAATGGAATGAATTTAATTATGCGTGATCTGAAAGGATTTATTTGAATAGAATTTTCAGTTATTCATAGTCAAAAATCTGAATAGTATATTAGTCTTTGATACTGGTTGGAATTCAACTATGTATCTTCAAAGAATTAAATATTAATGTCATGTTTCCTAGTGCGTTCATGTAAAATGTAAAGCTTTTATAAAACCTTTTTCTTTTGCTATAATTACATTTTATCCTGTTTTGTCACGAGAAATCAAAACATTGAATTTTTTTATTATAGAAAAAAATATAGACACTTTTCTCGATGTGACAAACATATTTTTCTTATTAATTAAACATTCAATACTATGCGATAAAAATACATTTAAGAAAATGCAGTAATTAGAAATGAATATGCTCCAAATGGAAGCTATATGTAATATACTTTTTGAATTAGTGTATATTTATTAATTTTAGGTCTTATACACTTAAATTATGGATAATTGATTCGTTCAACAAAACAGATCAATTAATTTAAGCGAGGTTCTGGTCACGCAATTTGATGCATAAGGTAACGAAACAAATAACATAATTGGCCCAAAACTATTCCAATCAGGTTCGCAATTAGACTAAAGTAAGTATGACTGGATTTGTCGAGAAACCTAATTAAAGTGACTGATTTAGGATTTTAATCAATTGAGGTCTTTGATTCAGAATAAGCATATTATTATAATCAGTCTCAAACTATATCCCATACATGTATATATTAAAACATAAGACTTGAATTCAACGCTCCAGCAGTAGGACTTCGTTAATGAAAGTACATTTGTAAACTGCATCAACAGCAAAGGGATCTTTTTAAAGAATTTATCGTCATATTACGGAGTGCGACCCTTTTGAGCAGGGAAAAAGCTATACGGACACCTTTTTAAGCAACAAGGTTAGTCATACACTTTATCAAATATATGTGTCTCATAGAAAGTTCTGACTGGATAAGCGTGTGAAAAAGCATTTTTTAAATGACTGTGATGTTTAAGGTCTTGTTTTTATCATATACAGCTATGGAATCCATTCAACAGATATTTTACAGACATTGAATCCATTCAATAAGTATTTAGATTCCTAACGTCTTGAAATAGAATATTGATTGTTCTTCAATTGAAGTTTTACCATCCCTTAATCCAACAGTCATAACATTAATGACACTGTATTGTGAAATAATATATGGATTTGCTAATTCATTAAATTTTTGCATTATCTTATTTAACGATTGCTGCAAACCATGACTTGCTCAATTACTCTCTAATCGTTTCAAATGACAAGGTATAAAATATTTTTATCGCTTTGCCTGAAATTACTACTAATTACTTTGACTGCCAATTTGTTCAAATGAACACTTTCCATGAAAGAAATTTGCACATTTGAACGTAACATTTATCAGTTTAGTTTCTCGTTAACACGAGGACGCTTTGATAGACTTTTTTTATTTTAGAGTTGCAAAATTTCTTTCCAGAGTTTTAATTGCCACTCTAATGTGTGTGCGTTGCTTAGGCCACATCTAATTATTCACTTGAAACATATTGATTTTAGTTAGAAAAACAAATACATTCTTCGCTCTTTGTGCGATTTCCCTAATATCCACTAATTGAGAAAATACACCCACTTTGAGAATTGAAATCGATATAACCTTTCAGGATTTAATTCCGATTCCTGATGCTTAATTCAGGTGTAATGTGAGTAGTTGTTTAAAGTGTTCTTGGTCCATCTTACCAAAATGCAATGTACGTTATTCCTTTGTTTTCTTTCATTAGTTAATGCAACCAGTAGTGCTTATTAAGGGGTATTAAATGGATACGCCAAAGTAGATAAATATAACCTCTTGCACTTCAGTAAACAAGAAACAATTATGATCTCTTTATTCCTAAACAAGCAAGATCAAATGAAACTCTAAAAGGCTATTAATTACTATTTGCATAGGTATCAGTATATATTAAAGGGGCTGTTTAAAATCTAGACTTTATTCTAATTCGGTTTAATTTCTTAACCATGAAAATATACTCCTGAAATAACATTTAATAAAGAATGCTAATAAATCAGATATTTTATTGCATTAGTTTCATCCTATAAATAAAACACCTACGATTTAATAAAAACATATATTTGAAATTCGGATCTTTACTATCATAGCGGACAAACGTGACTCATTCTTTGAATAATTACTCTAAAACATTTTACTTCCTATCCATCAAAGAATAAAACTTTTGAACAACATTTGTTTACTTCTATATAAATTAATGTTACTTTATGCTAAAATTATAATTTGGTAATTGAATCCAATACTTAATAAGCAGCCTTTGCATAAATTTTCTTTAAAATTTTGTGTGATAAATTTTGTAGCCATTTTCTAAAAAATTTCTAAAATCTGAGTTTTCGAATTATTAAGATAAATATTTTAAATTCTAGAAGGTTTCAAATCAAAATATTAGATGCCACATATAACTTTAAAAAAATATTCCCAATATTTTTGGTGAAAATAACAATTAATTTTTCCCTCTACGTGAGTTATTTAATGCACATATTTTTAACTTGAATAATTATTTAAAATTTAAATTAAAACAATTTACAATTCCAAATTTGCTAAAAAATTATAATAAAATAGATCTTTCTAATTTCAATATACAACTATCCAAAGTATTTCATAATGGCGTTTAATAAGTGTCAAAGATACTAGAAATGAGCAATTTTTCCATTAATATTGCTACTTAGTGTATTAAAATCAAAGAAATTCGATCGAAGATAAAGTTATTTTGATTTGTATGTAAAACTACTTTATTTCAATGAAAACCCCATAAATTCGATTATTACAACATATAGATAATTTGGAAATTAATGACCATCTTTTGAAATGAGTTTTAGCACTGATTTCATCTTCAAGTAGATTTTACGTAAATGAAATATCACCACGTGATTATTGGACAAATATATCATATCAGAATAAATCCTTACTAGAAAATATAACAATTTCATATTTAAATACTTTACTGAAAAACGTGACAAGTATCTGTCAAATTTCTGATTCATTTATTCTTGTATATTTTATCTTTACAGTTGACTTACTTTCAGTTTAAATGGAGAAAAATACCATTTATTGGGATGAACTTCATTGATAATTGGAGAACCTATTAAATAAAAAAGAATTTGGAAATATCCACGTTTAGATTTCAACATCAGTCTATAATGTTTACATAGCCTTAACAATCTGAAGTAAATTGCATGAAAATGAAGATTTTTTTATAATCCGAGAATACATAAAAATACTTTTATCCGAACATTATGCATTTCTGCCATATTTTAAAAAGAATTCATACTCAAACAACTTAAATTGTATTTAAAAAAAATCTGATTTTTTATGAACTGTTGAAATGAGAATGATTGTATAATGTGTTTTTGGGTACTGCGATACTACATCGATGTATAAAAATGCATGTATTAACAGAAACATTTGTAATTAAAACAACTAAAAAAATTTTTTATGAACAGTCGTTTTTTATAAAGATTCTTTTCCCACAAAGTGTTCTTCATACAAGTCACATATACACATTTTCTAAATATATATTGTCTTATAATAATATGTATTATGAAAATATGTTTAGAAATATTATTGTTGTTCAGAAACGACCGCACTTTCTAAGTACCCGCGTATTCTAGAACAAAAATTTAAATTTTTTGTCGGGGTCGCAAATGAAAATTTATGGGTCTAAAAATTTTTAAAGTTGGGACTCTTTTCAGGCAGCGCAATGATAAAAACCCTATTACCGACTCCAAACATACCAATGACAGTGAATAAAATACAAGTTGCCCACGCCTTTCCAAAGATAGAACTTAATCTCCACCCACATCAAATTGGCGATTGATTTGACGGCAATATATTGATTTCATTTGTTTTAAATATTGTTTGCTGTATCAGTTGGTTTTATTATTTTCAGAATCAGCCAAGAGAGTCGAATAATGACATGTTAAGAATTTTTTGGAATTCTATATTTTTTACTGCTCTTTGATTCTATTTACGAATGTTCTTTGGGTATCTTTGAGTTGTCTAAATGTTACACTGTCACAATAAAGCTTAGCCCTCTTGTTAAAAAAAAATCAAATGTAATTTATATAATTCAGTAGTTTCAGAAACGACAGCAAAGCCCTCTGACGGTATCTTCTTTCGGGAATTTGCCAGAGATTTTATGGTGTAATAGCTAAACGGAGGCAATATTGCACCGGAGTATCGTTAAATTGGTACCTGTTTGAAGGTGGTGCCTTCCGAGCGGTCTTTCAAGGGAAACAATCCAACTTTTTTTTTTTCAGTCTCTAGAGTTAGAAAACTCATATAACTCCCTCATTGAGCCAAGCAATTAACACAACATTATCTGTCCCGATCACTGTTATGTCTACCCATTTTGAAGAAAGACTAAAGAGCGTCGACGAGGTTCGATCACGGGACCTTTTGCATGCTCTCCAAGCATTCTGCCTTTGAACACCTTATTTAATTATAGTAAGTAAAGTTTGTATATGTATTTTTAAAAAAATTCATATTTTATTTAAAAAAAATCTATTTTATAGCTCGAACGAAGGTTATTTATTAAACAGTACCATTAAAATTCAAAAGTATTTGCTATTTATTGCAATTGAAATTTTCAAATATAAATTATTTTTTATGAAAAGTTAGGTTTTCCAAATGTACATATGCGCACATCCAATGCAAGCACTATCTGTTGTAAATATTTTCAAATCAACTATTAGCCAAAAGGTGATAAAAAGAGAAAAAATTTAACTTCAAACTTTAATTTTTCTTGCTATTTCGTCTACCACGCCCACTAAAATATTTTTTCCAATCAAGGAACGATTAAAATTCTGGTAACCTCCAAAGAAAAACTGACGAAAAAAACAGAGTTTCCAGAAATGGATTAAAAGGATTAAATTGGTTAAATTGATTAAATTTGATTGCGAATATCTCAATAAATATTAATTTTTTGGACCCTACTCCCAATTGCAAATATTTTTAATTTTTGCTCATATTATTTATGAAAAAATATAGGAAGTGCGATGGTTTCTGAACACGCTGTACCAGTTGATGCAAAAGTAACATATTTAAAATTGGGTGGTTTGTACGTTTAACGTCATATTTTTGTGTATAATAACGGCTAACAAGGTCGGAACCCACAACTTATAGCGGATTCCAAATCCCAATGAACAACCATGCCTAGGTCAGGATTCAAACGCGGCTCCTTTGACATGCTAGTCCAGAGCATACTACGCCTTCATAAAGTGGGAAATACAATAAAACAAGCAACAGTTTAAGTCTGATCAATAGTTCATCGATGTGGTTTATACTGAAATTCTCAGAATAAATCAGATACTTCCCTGCCAAAGTATTGTTTAGACTTTTTTTTTATCAACAGATGGCGCTGTAAGTATTTGTGAGCAACTCTCATTATCTGTGAAAATAAGTCATGTGTCATTTAAGTAGGTTACGGTTGCTAACATCAAAATTTTGATATAAAATATTATCTATTAAAAATTGTCATTAAACCTTGATTTTTTTAACGCAAACGACAGTAGTAGTAAGCAGTAGTTAAACTACAAAACTCTCCGCCAAAAATCATTTTTCTCCTCATTTAAATTCACTTATAATGATTTAAAAAACAATTGTCGTTGCCTTATAAATTAATTTCTTTTCAGTAAATATCATTATACTGCATAATAAATGCTTATGATTAAACTAATAACGAGGGGGAATGTTTATTATTAACACGGAGTATTTAATCTTACAATGAACAAATTGCGAAATAAATATAAATAACAACAAACGAAAAAGTGTCTTTATCAAAATTTTGTAAAACCTTGTTATTACCCTTTTCCTTAAGCACAATTGTATTGTTTTCAATTGGTCAAAAGTGTGAACCAGTGTCCGTTCCCACTTAATGTTTGGGCATGCGCACTCAGGAAAGACATTGTGTGTGCATGCGCATGCTCCGACTGCTTGTATAAAAAGAGAAATATGCTAATGTTCAGTTGTATTTATGTATTGATGTTTTATTTAAAAAAAAAAAAAAAATCATTGCCTTTGATTTTAGGCACAGGATAAACTGTGCATCGTCCCCCCCCCCCCCCCCTAAACCGATTATTATTATTATTTTCTTTTCATGAAGATTTTTTATGTCTTACATAAATTTAAAATGTAAGTATGTAACAAAAAAGAATTTAAAATGATTTCTGGCAGTCATATAAAATTCTTCATATGGTCCGAACTGTAAAAAAATATTTATTTAAAATTTCAAGATGCAGCTATCAGCAGCAAATTTTTTAATAAATGTAAATTCCTTATATTCTGTAGTTTAAAAATTTGATTAGAATTAAAGTGATGATTTTTTAATTTGATATCAAATCAAAACATTGAAGTCCATTCAAAACATATTAAAAAATAACAATTTCTAAAAGAGTATTTAAATAAAAAAAAAAAAAATGTCCATTTCTAAAAGAGAATTTAGAAGAAGAAAAAATGTGCTTTTTTTTTTTTTACCTACCTCCAAGAATTTTTTGTTGACGCGACCATTCAAATCTTCAAATCATAAAATATACCCCCCTTCCCCAAACCTTCCTCATTTCGAATGATGTTATATGAAGTATTAAAAAAACCATGTTTGCTAATTTGTTAAAATATACGTTTGAATCCATATAATTATACAACTATACAAATATTGGAAAATCTCAAATTGTTAAATTAAAAAATATAACGGTTCATTACTGAAACCAGAATAAAATAATTCATGATAAAATATTCCAAATCTCATGGCTACTTTAAAAAATAAAATGGTTTTTTGTTTACTAACTGTGAACATTTTTAATAACGCATATCGGATTTAGCAATTATATTTAATGGCCAATTTGGTTTGATTTACTGTGCTGTCCAACTTTGTTTATTATAAACAGAAAATAAAAAATTTGTGTTAATCTGTCTACATTTATAATTGCTCAGTTAACAATTAACTGTTAGAATGAATTTCCAAGTAAATTATTCTTCAAAACATATTTTAAACAATGATTGTTGAAACGATAATTATGTAATTTTAAGGTTAGACTATTTAAATAAAGCCGGTTTAAAGGTCGGATATTGTTAATTTTTGAGGAAGGGGCTATGCTGAAATTGAGAGATGAAGATGAGAAAAATGGGGCAGAAGGATTGTTGTGCAAGGGAAGGGCATATGTAATTATAATGCATTTGAGTTATTGAGGAGGGAGAAGGCTGGTTTTGAAAGAGAAATGGATGGATATCCTAATACAAAGTGCATGAAGTTGGCTCCTAAAATTATTAATAGTTTTATATCAATGGAATTTAGTTCTGAATAAAATTGTTTGCATTTAATTAGAGTCCATTTCCAAACGTAAAATCCGTATAAATAATTCTTATTTTGTTGCTTTCATATATCACAAACGCCATCAATATTTTCTGAATCCACTTCAAAGAATCAGTCTTATTATACTTTTTTTAAAAATGATATATATCAAAATATTACATATATTGCATCAACATTCAATGCTAATTGTTCTTTAATTTTATTATCAGCAACACTTCAATTAATACAGAAATTAATTATTCTTTTAATTCCTTGTATGCCATTTAAATATAAAAACATGGCAATATCATAATCAATTTATAAATACGGATGCATTTTAATTCTCAAACACTAAAAAACTTTCGGACGCATTTATATATTCAATTTTAAAACAATTTCATCTCCCTTATCCTCATTTAATACCTCAAAATCAGTAAAACATTCCTTTTCTGACTCTGACTAGTATCAGGGTTTACATTTACATGTCCGCGAATTTTGAAATTATAAATACCCCCACACTCCGTCTAAATGTTGACCCTGTTTAATCTGAATTTAATGACGCAATGCACCGTCTGTTGTATTCGAACGAGGATTATCGACATAGTTCTGAATGGGGCATTACTTGAAGGACCATCACGCCAAATCCAACAGGAAACTATCAGGATATAGCCACATCCAACAAAATACGCAGTGCCGTTGGAAATGTCTTAAAAGTGGTATGGAAAAACTATACCAATGGGGTCACTTTTTCACCGTCAGACCTTTTGCTGTCTTTGGTCAAATTTGTTTCATATTCTTAAGGTAGATCCGTACTTTGCATTTCATAAAAAAAATCTGTGTTTTAATGTAGAAAGAAGCTCTAAATGTATGAATGCACACATGTGCAAAATGTCAAAATTCTATGGTCTATTTAACACGTTAAATTGTGCATTTTCATTTACTGACAGCCATATATTCGTTTTCAATCGTAAATATTCAAATGCATTTTACTTGGAAGTTTGCTTTTCGTGATTAAGAAAAATTCTTAAGGCTTTTTCTCATGTAGACATAAAACTATAATTCATTTTGTCAAACATACTCAATAATATACTTTTAACAATGTTATGAAGAACTTTTTTTTTAATTATTAAATTTATTTTTTTAATTCATTTTATAGAAATTAAAATAACGATTGTTCCCAAACATTTGCTCCCACCATGTATAAATTACAATTAAAATGCAACTTAAAAAAAAATTAAAAAAACCTCTTTATAATTCATTTCACAACACTTTAATCATTCTAAAATATGATTTTTCTAAGGTGTATCGTAAAATAAAAAGATGAGTATGTTTTTAAAAATCACTCAACATTTTTTTTTTTTTTTTTGTAATTAAATGTTTAAAATAAATTTTCATAGAATTAAATTTTTAATTGATAATAAAATACCTTAATTCCTCTGATATTTGAAAGTTAAAAAAATTATCTGATTTTCAGGTAATTTTTTTACACATTTTACAAAATACACAATTTTTAATGAAATAATAATTTCAAAATATAGTTGCTTGAAGTCGCTAAAGTACAAGCTCATTACAAAAATCTGACTACATCGATTCAGAAATCCAAAATTGAATTTTGAAATTGAATCCTCTATTGGACGACTTTTAATAATAAATTACGAATTATATTAATATAATAAATTACGTATTTGAAACTAAAAAAATCTTTGAATTTCTTAATACTAAACAAATTTTACAAATGCCCTAATAAATTTCCTATATTTTCAGAATAGAAAATTTCATTATTGTTAAACAACCTGCATGTAGTAGACGACGGCTGTCCCAGAACCTGATTCATCAAAGAGTTTAAACAATGCATCAATTTAGAGGCAAAATATGTTTACTTGCTGTATAACATTTGCTAAAACTTAATACAAGCTAAGAGGGTGCAGAAAAACATACCAACACGACAAATTCATCAATTCATGTTTGAGTTTAAATAGGACAAAATTGGTGGGACACCAAGCTGACTTTTGAATTTTAAAGTCAGAAAATAAACTACTAACGACTATATTCGTTGTGTCTAAGGATTAAATAGGCCGTCAACACACAATGTCTTACTATCATTGATTTTTCAATTAAATTACATTAATGTACGGCGACTACCATAAAGCATATCAATGACAGCTTTCAGAAAAAAACTTAAGCTCTCTCGTTCAATTCTACCTTAATAAAAATGTTGCTTATTCAAACCAGCAGTGGTGATTTGTACTTTCATTTCTATCCATTAAATTTGATTTTTATTACTTTTTTTAATTAGTAATTGGTTAAAAAAAGTCAGCAAATACATTTTACTATAATTGACTAGCTGTAAAAGTTTAAGATTAAATTTTATAAATGAAACTTAAAAATCTAAAGTACGAAGGAATCAAAGTAACCAGCCAATTTTCATCATTATATGCACTCCCAATGTTACGTACTTTGGTTTATGTATGCTTCATTTTACAAATCATGAACGTAAAAGTAAATGTATAAGAATACGTAAGAATCTGTAATTGCTTTAACTTCTATAAACACATTACAAAAATCAAAGACACAAATATAACTCGGGTATCATAGACCAACTTATTTGTTTCTTGAAAACTGTTATACAGTGAAATAAATTTAAGTGCATGAAAAATGCATGAAAAAAAAAAAAAAGGGAAAAAAAAAACTAATTTTGTACGCTACATTTTAGTTTTATTTTATCTTAAATACTTTGGAAAAAATTTCTTAAAGCAAGCATCAGAATTTTAAATTTTTATAGAGTTAAAAGGTTGTACAGCAATATATATATTTATGACATTTTTTAAACCTAAGTTTAAAAATATCCTGAAGAAACTAAAAGGACGAATAACTTTTGTGATGTCTTTATACTGTTATGTCCAAATTTATCTTTACATACCCAAAAATAATGTTATGCAATGAAATTCTCAATCAATGTGATCAATTTTTGCAGGGAATGTGTGAAAAGTAAGCCTTATTACCATTCCAATCAAAAGTAATCAAACGGCAATTTTACGGCATTTTTGTATGCAAATCTTGGTTTACGTCATCCGACTTAAAATCAACCACTTTCCGCTTAGTGAATATCTGAGTGAATTCCTGCAACACAGAGTTTAATTTCAGTGTGTATGGATTTAAATCGTTTTGTTATAGCTTCTCGAAGTATCATTTGGAAGAATCTGCGAAGTGGTGACTCACCGTCGGTTTAGAAGCAAGACAGCCAATCACGGAAGCAGTCAGTTGTCTGAATATTTCAAGACAGACGGTCTCTATGTTATAGAAACAATTTCAAAACGGTAACGAATTGTTGTAAGAAGGTCTTTACAAGGTCGTAAACGAATGACAACTGTTTCTGAAGACCGATATCTGGCAATCACTGCCGTCGTAACAGGATGTATACTGCTCGTCAGTTAAGTTCAGAGCTTGCAGCCGCCACTGGAACTGCTATAGCACGGCAAACAGTATACAAAAAGCTTGATGAGAAAGATCTTTATGCCAGAAAGTCAAGGGTATGTGTTTCACTGTCTTCACAAAGAGGAATCACTTTAATTGGTGCAAAGAACATCAGAAATGGAGTGAACATCAATGGTCCCATGTTCTCTTTACTAATGAGTCGAGGTTTAGTTTTACAGGCGATTCTAAACGTGTTTACATTTGGAAAGAGTCAGGAACAAGAAATTATCCCTCGAACATTATGGATCGTGTCCGTTCTGATAGTGGAAGTGTGATGGTATGGGGAGGAATAATGATCGATGACGTACGCCTTTACACGTTTTCAACAGCGGATCTGTGACTGTCATCAGGGGCGGCTTAAGGGCCGTGCAAACTGTGCAACCGCACAGGACGCCAATTATATTTTTCGGCATTTTTTTTTTTTTTTTGGTGCAAATTTTTACTTTTTTTTTTTTTTTTTTTTTTTTTTTTTTACCAATTTTGATTTTTTTTTAAAAACTAAAGTTCTTCAATCATTTCGCTGCTGGATTTTCAGTTTTTCACTTGACTGAAACTATAAGTATCATTAACCCCGGAACAAATTCTTGATGCTGGAATTTCATTTGCTCAAATTTCGATTAATGAGTGAGTGATGTATGTCCCTTTTTACGTATAAGTGTAACTGACATTGCATTTGCACAGGACCATACGGCCACGCTTATCGGAGAAAAATGAACAAAAATGTAATTATAAAATTAATGTGTGGTTCTCTTATTCGTTTTAGATAGTTTTTAAATAATTAACTTTCTTTTACTCTCAACTTCATCTTGTATTTTATTTTAGATGTGTATTTTGACAAATATTGAAAATATTTGCGAATGATACTATAAATAGTTTTTATGTGATTAAATACAAAATTATATGCAATAAAAATTTCTATAACATATTCTATGCAAAATGTAAATAAAATATAGCCAAATCGAATATTTAGAACTGGTTGTTAATAATGGAAAATCTTAAACTTTAAAAAAAAAAAATCTGACATACAAAGTTTGCGTAGATGTTACAATATCACTAGGCCGGTAGTTTCTAAAGGCGGCCCGGGTCTAATATAATGCCACACACAAAAACGGATGATGCTAATACATTTAGCATGTAAATGAGCGTGTATTGAAGGGTAAAAGTAAAATCGACGCTTATGCACTGAACCAAACAAAAAGTCTCATTTTAGAGTCGATTCTTCTTTCGTCAGTGTAAAGATGGTTTTGAGACCCCCCCCCCCCCTAAAAAAAAATCCACGTTGGAAGGTGGGGGGGGGGGGATGGAGTTTGGGGTGGAAAGGGGATATTGCTCGCACTCCTACTTCTTGGAATCAAGAGGGGTGCAGCTGCAGTGTCATGAGAGCTACAAAAATCACACAGTCAATTAACAGAGGGGAAATTCTTTGCTGGACTTGACTTTCGAAGATAGTGGAAGATGGGGAGAGAAAAGAAAAGTCAGAGTGGGGAGGCTTTAATGACGATTTAGCTCTGGTTCTCTAAAATTTATGACTGTCACCCCTAAGTGCTTTTTTTTCCACCCCCACATTTCCGTAGCTGTTTTCAAACAAGGAACATTGGAAAAAGACTCCTTCTCGAAAGGAATTGGAATGGGGATGGAGAGATCTTTGAAATAAGGGAAGAAAATATTTGTGGATTTTTATATTTTTGATATTATTCTTATTATAGTTATAGAATTAAGTATCACATGAAACTACTAAAAAAAAAAAAAAAAAGGTAAGTCAATGCTGTTTTTATATCCAGGAATGTCAATGTAACGCATTTTCTAGTAAATTTAATTTATTATGCAAGTTTCATTAACACTTAGAAAAAAAGGTACACTAAATTTTATTGAGGATCATAAGGATCAATTTATGGAGGAATCATAAGTGATCTGTGGCTAATGTATTTAAAATTTGAGGGATTTTGTCCAATTTTTTTCGTGTAGGGAGGGGGGGGGGGGAGAGGGGGGAATCAAGAGCGCCATAATTTTTTTTGCACAGGTGCAAAACTTACCTTGAGCTGCCCCTGCTGGTTAGAGATATCGGAATGATGTCTGAGAGCCTTACATAAAAAATTTCGGAGGTGCATTTTATTTATGAACGATAAAGCTCGTTCACATCGAGCAAACCTCGTTGACGAATTTCTTAAAAGTGAAGACATTTAGCGAATACTGCGGCTAGCAAAGTCTCCTGATCTTAATCCGTTAGAAAACTTATGGGATTATCTTGGAAGAGCAATTGCACGTCGATATTCTCCTTCTACTGATGTAAATGGTCTGAATACAACATTGCTGGAATAGTGAAGCTAAATTCCCCAAACTGTGGTTAAAAACGTTATCGAGGGCATGAAAACACGTTATGACATGTACATACAAGTCAGAGGAGATCCCATGCCTTAATAAATTTGAAAGGCTTAATTTTTTTTTGAGTTATTCCTTTTTTTTCTGAACGCTCTTTTTCACATTTTATTACCATTTTTATTGTTTCGAGCTATAATTTTATATCATATGCTTTTCTCTTAAAATTTTTCCTTTGTATTTATGTGTCGTAATGTTCAGTATCTTCCCAGAAAAATTCATGAAGTTATAGTTCCAAGTTTCTAAGAAATTCGAGAATTTATGTGTGTTAAGATAACTTTGGATATGAGTGTAGCTTACAATAATCCAAATAAAATTAAAATATAAGATGAAAGCTGGACCAGGTTATTGCTTAAAGGTTATGTTCTCACATATAATTGTTCTGCTTTTTCAGTTAAATTTTATAATCGACGATAGTCTTACATAATAACCTTAAACAAAAATTTACCAATTGTAATATTATGCTTCATTTCTATCAACAAATGTTTTTTATAGGACTTCTTGCTAACTGAAAGGCAATCAGCATGAGCCTACACCAAACACTCTTCATCTCAGTGGTAATAGTCATGTGGCTATGGGTAGAAGCATCAAGGTTCAGCAGGAATGAGGCTCGATGTGCTGTAGTCTGCATGAACAAAGACAGCGAGGAATGCAGAATTTGCAACACCAGGATACCAATGAGGTTTGGCAAGAGAAACAAGGCTTTACCACAGCCAGCGGCTTATCTGTACGATCTGGATAATATGTCCAAGCCAGATATTCGTCTCCTGGCACTTGTAGAAGGCGATGATGCTCAAGATTTGGATTCTGATGAAAAGTGATTGTAAAAAAAAAAATTGTTTTCTTTTATGAATTTGTTTTGGTTTGAATTTTCAGAATAGTATGGTGATTTAATTTTTTTGAAAATTTATGTGAAATTCTTGATTTGAAATTTATCGTTGTTATCGTCAATTGACAATAAATGATTTTAGTTCCCCATGCCTTTGTAGTGTTTATTCTTTAAAATAGATGCGGTTACTGTTACAAATCTTGATAGTAATTAAATAGCAAAATGTTTACTTTGCACATTTTAAAGACTGAATTGAGTTAAGGAAAAAGTTGATTTACAGCATTTTAATGCACTCTGATCCGTTTATTAATAGGTACTCTTACTACCTTGAATTTTTTTTAATAAAATAAAAACTACATCAATGATGAAGCAGAAGCTTAAACAACTATATACTAGGAACAAAGTTATTTATTTTTCAAAATCCAACTTCTATTTCTACAGTATGCAAGTTCTTTTTCCACATATGCTTATGAAATCGATGACACTTTAAACACTGGCATTAAAGAGTCTCTAATTAGAAAAGAGGAAGAACTGGGTATTACTTTAAATAAAAAGAAAATTATTTTGAAACCTTAACCATTTACATATTATACTGTAAATAAATTTCGCATGTCTTCCAAAAGGTCTTAATTGAAAACATTCCAACATTTGTCTTAACAAAAAACTCTACCTCTATGTAGCTAAGCAAGCAAGGAGAGAAAATATGTTAGGACAACATTACAAATACTAATTTTTTTTAATAGTTTATAGGATACATGCCAATAGTTTTTTGCAAGAGCTGTGTGTTTTCCAATATTTGAGTTAGACCTGTACCAGATTCATTTCAAGTCGAATATGGCAAGTAAAACTTCAGAGCATCGTTCTCTGCATAAGCTTAAGAATAATTTCTTTTATATAGAAAATATTAAATTTATCAAAATAATCAGTAAAAAACATGCAAGTCAATCAATCACAGATGGCTACAAATGATTGGTTTATTCAATTTAACATCACAACTAAAAGAGTTTTTGTTCAAGTAGCTTTTAGAAATTATATCTTAAATAAAATTAAAACAAGAGAACACTTAAAATAGTTCTTTAATAAAAAAACAAAGAATTTATACAAGTATTTTGAAGCACACAAGGAAAGATCAATTTTAAACATTATATAAAAGAAACACAATTTGATATTGATTCAACATAGATCAAAAGTAACTATTACACATAAAGGGAACATGCAGACATTATAACAGTGACCAATTGTTACAATATATAAATCTGGTGTCTAACAATTAAATGGATATTTACAAATGATGGCATTATGAATAGACAAGGAAATTTACAAACTATATATTTCAGTGGTTAAAATTATAAAAACATAAAAGACTGACCAAAACAATTAACACATTTAGAGATATTAAGACATCAAACATACACATTATTAACAAGCATTTCAGAAAATTGTTGTTAAAACTATTTGGAGCTACACTGTATAAATGGAAATTTACCATCAAGTTCTCTTATATTAAAGAGGAAAATACTTGAACTAATAATACAATACATATCATTAATAGGTAGACGGTGAAAAAGCAGAATCTACAGTAAAACAAAGCGAAAAAGACACACGCTTAAAAATAATACACTGATAAAGTTGGTAAATTGTAATGTTTCTCGATTTTATAACTAATAAGTATAAAAATGTCATAAATGTTCTAAAGGGCTTTGCAATGTAACTATGTCATTACAAGAAACAAAATTTATAAGAAATTGTAAATTAACCATACAAATGTACTTACTAAACAGTAAGGGAGACTACTGTACCTACCTTGCATCACTTTTTACATTTCAATTTTTAAATGTATTTTCTTTCTGAATACAACTCATAAAATTTTGGCAATTGTTAGCCCATGTTTCACATACTCTGAAACATTTGAAAAGTTAAATTATTTAAAGAACATTAAAATGCATGTAATTTTTTTTTTCATTTATGTGATCTGAGGTACAAGACCATAATGCACCTTGTATCACTTAATAAAATAAAGTGGAAGAGTATTTCAAACTATATTTTGTAGGACCCTTCATGTAATTTTTAAAAAATATAGTGAAATTTACAAGTCCAGCCTTTAATTAAATTTAAATACATGTGTAAGTGAAGATTCTATAACTCAAAATTAAGAACCTTAAGTTAAACTAATCTTAAATCATTTAAGTGTGATGGATTTTTTTTAATTCTCGAATTTACATTATCTTGTACTCGTATACATTTTTTTTTAACATGTAATCAATGATTCACGGTACACAAGATTGTTTTGTTTGAAGCAATTTTACATACTTAACAACCCATATAACACATTCAAGGATGAAATTTGGCTTATACAGGGGTCAAAGTGACAAAATAAGAATATATAGGATTTTTTCAAAAAAAAATATAGGACAATATAAAACATCAAATAACTGCACACAGTTGCTACTGAACTTCAAAATTAATTCGTTATACATTTATATACTCGTTATATTGAATTTAAGAGAATAGAAAACACACCTTTAAAAAAAAGAAATCGCATGATCCTGAATACGTGATCCCCCTCCCCCCCCTCCCCCCCGTTATTGCCTCAATATTCTATCCCTAAATCAAGTTTTATTAATTACATCATTTGCAATCATGAGTCTTTTGCTTCCAGCATTTTTAACTGTTCTAATTTCTTTAAGTATTTTCTTTTTATCCCTGTTTGCAGTCTTTTGTTGATTCAGATTTACTGTTCAGTGTCGGCTGGATTGGTGGCGAAAAGTGGGAGATTTATCGCCGAATGTGGCGAACCTGGCACTTGGTTTTAAAGCAACCCTAGTGATCGTTTGGATTTGACAACACAACGTATTGACGTAATTTTCAATTTTGGCGACTTTTATGAAAAATCGTGGCGAATATTCCGAATCCGGTACGAATTCTGCGCCAAGGCGATTTTCGCCAAAAAAATGGCAGCCCTGCCATTTTTTAAGAGCAAGATAACTAACTGCCTATGGTTGCCATAATTTGAAGCGGTTTGATGTAAACAATTCGTGGCGCAGAATCCGTACAGGATTCGGAATAAAAAAAATCGCCATCCGACATCATACAGTAAATCTTAACCCTTTTGTTTCCTTCATCATCAATTATTGACTGAGCACTCAAAATGTTCTTTAGTAGTCCTGCAAGTTAATCCCAAGCTGTTTTTATCCGTTTTTCCCGAGGCAGAGTTCTGTTGTTGCATCTCTCTCTGCATTATGGCCAATTAATTTATTACGTTGGAGGAGAAATCATATCAGAAGTTCAACACCGATTGTTAATGAAATGTTCACATATTTACAACTCCCGCCGGTCCAGTAGAGTTGAGTTGTACGTTATGCAGCACGTGACGTCACAAGAGATAAAACGCCGCGCCGCCGTTACAAACATCGTTTTTGTCAGGTCTTTTTCACCCACGATCGCGCCAAAGAATCCGAAATATTAAAAAATGGCAACAAACGGCGCCGTTATTACGAATTCGAAGAAAATATAGATCGAATCAATGTAGAAATATAGGATATATAGGACAATTGTAAAATATAGGACAATATAGGACGTTTTTACCGATTTTTAAAAAAATATAGGATTTATAGGACATATAGGACGTCTGCGACCCCTGCTTATATAACTCACTATCAAGTAGTGTTTTAGGGAAAATGTGATATTGAAATAATAAACTAAATAATATATATATATATATAAAACTTTAGTAAAACTGAAATGAGTAATACTGCATTGTAGCACTTCCAAACAACAATTCATTAATAGCACTCATTATGCTGTCTACATTGTACTGAGTAAACTTTAAATGTGGACAGTTTTTTGTTACATAGACAACAACAGATGTTGAGGGTGATCTACGATGCTTTATGGTAAAGGCACAATAGTCTCACCTACTTTCCAGTGCACCAATTTAATAGTACAATATAGTTTTTAAACTATGAACATCCTCAAAGTTGGAAAGTAAAAAAAAATAATAATAGGTAATAGGAAAATGTATACATGACAAAGTATAGTTAGAAGGTTTCATCATTGATGTAAAAGACAAGGTAGAAAGTAAATGAAAAAATTAAAAAAAAAACTTTTTTTTTTAGCATGAGGCATAAGAAGGAGAAAAAATATGCAAATAACTATAAATAATTATATATAAACAACCTCTTGTTTACTTTATAATTGAAATATTCACTTTAAGTGCTACAAGTGGATCTTTGTATCAAAGTTTAGTAATGTATAGATAAGTGTTTCATTACGATAAAAATATTAACCATAAAAAAGTAAGCTTTGTAAGCAACTTAACTGCTGCTTATTAATATAAAAAGCAATTAACAGATCTCAAATAAATAATTAGCAAACCACATAAGTTAGTTGTTAAATTATAACAAGTAATAAATTTTAAGTAAGAAAACAATTCCCAAGAAATTTTATGAAAAATGTCTAAAAATATTTGCTATAACTTCTTACAAAACATTGGATATTGTTATTATATATTGCAATATTATCACAGGTTGCATGACTATATTTTGTCTGGAAAATTAAACATTGGCTTGGCAGTTTTTAAGCATGGGAACATGGGATCAAATTGCCATAGCCATTTATTGATAAAATAAGATTTGAAATCAGTTCAATGACACAGAGACAATTATTGCAATAATAACAGTAACAATAACTAAAATAAAAACAAAACAGCAAAGTTTCTTGCGATAAGATTTCTGGAAAAAAAATGACAGAAGAATTAAATTGTAGTATTATTTTTCTTTCAATACAGTAGTAAATAACTAGATATTTAAAAATACCAGAATTTCAAAAAGTAGAAGAAGGGAGATCAGACTTTTTTTATTACACAATTAACAAGGCAATAGATATGAAATTTAGAATTAGTAAAAACTAAGCAATTAAAAATCTTTCTAAAACATGAATAACTATTTCAATATTGTACACTCAACCAAATATACTGTAATAGGAATAGTATTATTTGAAAGATTACATAAAATAAATTGGGCGATCTCTGGCAGATGCACTGGACATTTTGTAATCTTTTTTACACTCTTAAATAAAATTAGTACAACAAACTAATGATGAATATACTAGTTATGTTTTTATTTTCTATAATTTTATTTGGTCGCAAACTTATATAGAAAAATAATTGCTTTAACAAGGTCAAACATCCATTTATAGGCAGCTGATGCACAGGATACAGAGAAACAAAAGAAAATTACTTTCAAGACAAAAGTTCAAGTTCAAACTTTTACTGAATTTATAAGCACTAAAATTATGAAATTCCTAGGTACATTTGGGTAAATGTTAATAATACTATATTAAAATTTTTGTAATAAGATTATTTTTTGAGGACTTAATAAACAAAAATGTGAGCTGACGCACACTCTGTAAGCGATGCACGGGAGATACTATTTTTTCGAGTGGGAAACAGTGATATTTTTACAGTTACAATTTTTGTATATTTTTTTTAGACAAATTACACATACTTAACGCTACTTGTTACTCAAAGAGGGCATAATTTTGGAACATTTTGCTAGATAGGTTTGTTATTAGGCGATTCTCAGGCTGATATATGAAACATTTTATGTTCTTTTTTTCTACTCTTAAAATTAAAACAACAAAAATATGATGAATTTACTAGTTATGTTTTAGTATAATTTTACTAGTAATATTTTAGTTGGTGGTAAAGTTATATAGAAAAATTATTGTTTTTATTAGGTCAAATATGCATTTATAAGCAACCGATGCACGGAATACTAAGAAACAAAAGAAAATTATGCCAAAGACAAAAGTTTACATTTTTTCTGAATTTATAAGGACTAAAATTATGAAATGCATTGGCACATTTGAGTAAATGTAAATAATACTCTATCAAAATTTTTGCAAAAAGATGATTCTTGTGGATTTAAAAATAACAAAAGTGTGAACCGATGCACGGGACATACTATTTTTGTAATGGAAAACGGTGACATTTTTACAATGACAGTTGTTTTTTGGGTTTTTTTAGACAAACTATACATACTTTATACTACTTGTTACTTAAAGTGGACCCAATTTTGGACTATTATGGTAGATTTATTTGATATTTTCATTCAGAGAAATTGTACCCTTTCTGGTAATTAGTAAATTATGCTTTGAAAAATACAAATTACTAATGAATTTTTTTGGTAATACAAATTAACCAAGGCACTTTAAAATTGCTGTGTATATTAATTAATCATCCCTTTAATGAATGGAGTGGTGCATATATTTTTTCAAACAACATCATTAATTTATAAAAATCAGTTTGAAATGAAGAATATTTTTAAAAATTAATTCCAAGTTAGAATGAGCATTGCACAACTTTAGGTGTTCAAACACCTTTTCATAACATCTGCCACTTTTGCACCTGTTTTTATGTTTTCTACACTGATTAAGAGACAGTTGCATAATATTTGGAAAAGAGAGAAAAATTAAAAGGAAAAAAAAAGAAAACGTGGCCTGTGTTTATAGTATGCATTTGTCTTATTCAAAGGAATAAAACTTCCAAGTCAAGGTTTTTTCCTTATATTTTGCAAAATTTGGCCAAAGAATGTCATACTCTTAATTCGCATTCCTGGTGATCAATGCTATGATTTGTGAAAATTTCTTTCTTTAACTAAACAGTTTGCAAATTCATTATGATTCAAAATCTTTTTTAGAATGAAACATTATGCCACAATAATATCAACTTAATTTGTTTCAAAGGAAAATGTTTTCATTGACATAAATATCGAATTTTACAATAATTGTTATTAAAATATTTGTGCACTTAAAACACTTACAAAGAAAAGAAAAATTCCTTACTTTTACATTCCTTCAAGGTTTTTTTTAGGTTTAGTAGTTTAAATTTTCAGAGAATTGCCCAATTAATAAAAAGTATTTTTGATATGTGGTTATGTAGAACATAATAATTTAAATACTGAAAAATTTAATGTTACTTATACTTCCATTTAAGTAATAATAAGGTTAAGTTGGGTTAAAAAAATTGTAATTATAAAACTGACAATCTTTAAAACAGTGTTAATTGTTGTTTTTAAAAAATGTATAAATAAAATATTAAAGCATGGATAAGTAAATTAATTTCAATAGGAATTTAACAATTCCAAAGAAATTCTAAAATATTTATTATCTCTTAAAAATCAATTTCAAATAAAGAAAATGAACATTAACTAGTTTTTGATACTCAATAAATGAAACAATGGATTATAGTAGGAATAGTAAGTTTAAGAACGATCTTTTGCTCATCAGTGATAAAACAACAGGAGAGGGGCAGGTTAATGTGAATTTCTAAATCTTAGCCTACATCCAAGTCTATTCAAAAGTCAGGCCATGCATTTTTAGTTGTAATGATTAGCCAGTAGACAGACACACCAATATAAGCACGACTTTTAGCCCCATTCAGCCTCTTACATCTTTTGCAGTTCTGTTGAGTTCAGGTGCCGAGTTTGCATGTGTCAGTTACTGCTGGTCGGTTTTTTAAGTGTCCACGAAACCTCTGTAAAGCCCCCCGCTGTTACAGCTTAAGTATGAGATCTACAAGCCTTTGAATGTTGCTGTTAGTCCCGCCACGGTGAGCTGTTCATGTCCTATTATTACCCCCACCCCCGCTCGGTGTAGCCTGTGCCTGTCTGTCAATTATCTTGCAACATTAATAAATATTCATGCATAATCATAATCTTTTAAACCACCTTGTGTCTTTTCGATTATCAGGTTGTGTTACATTGAACATTGGCAAGTCAAAAGTCTAGATGTTTGCTATTTAATCACTTTCACTCTCCCCTATCCCAAAACAAGGGCGAGCCATACCCATCCATATAGATAAACAACTGGATAGACTGCTCCATTGTCAATGCAAAGAGAAAAACGCGCCGGGGATTGCGAAGCTGGTGGGATGATTAACCAATCACAGTTCACTTTTATAGTTGGATGGGAATGCGAAAAACCTTGTAAAGTGTTAGAGTACATATTTTTTTGCTCATTATTACTAATTAAGGTCTACTATTGACATTTCTGCTGTGTACAACCCACAATTTTATTTTCAATCCTCGGTAATCCATATTTTTCAAGGTTCCAAATCAAATCACAGAATGAAAATCAATGACTTTTAAGGACCTAATTAATGTTTTTAAGGACCTTTAAAAATTTGTTTTCAGTCATCATGTCTGTATAAAAAAATTTTATAAAGTACATTCTACCAAAACAGTTACAAATTGGAGCATGTGTAATACAAATAAGTAAGAAAATTCCGATATAGTGAGGATTAGTGGCGAACACCGCAGGGCCATCGTGAAACCGCTCTTTCCCTCAATAGTTGATCGGGCTAGACCACAGCAATAGTTTTCGTAAATGACGTCACACTTTCAACTCCACAAGGCTTGATTTGATTTTTTCTTCAAGGACTTTTCGCCAACAAAAATGCATTGCATTATTTCTTAAAAAAACTCTTGCACATAATATAAAAAATACTAGCAGCTTTTCCACCACTGTAATAATCCAATTTGTATTATTACAGTGGTGGATAAAACTACTAATAATTTTTGTATTTTGTGCAAGAGTTTTTTTAGAAATTTAATGATTGGTGATTATAAAGAAAATGATACTTATGTTAAAGCTTATGTCAAAGTAGATTCGACCAAAAAGGAATTGGATTATAGGATTTTGCAAAATATTTTAAGCTTAAAATTTCATGCATGAAATATCCTTATCTTTTTCCTACAGTTAAATTTCATAAATCAGCTTTGTAATTTCGTTTCGTAACAAGCTCTACAAATTGTTACAATGATTATTTTGGAATTTTTTTGGGGGATTTTTAAAAATTGTTTTGGACAAGGTAAAGATGTTTGAAAATCATTTCATGATTAAAAATAATAAGGAGGTTTTGGATTTTATTAATAACAAAATTGAGTTTGTTCATACATTTGATTTCCAGAATTTATTCACCAGTATACCACATGATGATTTAATTAATATTTGCTCTGATATTTTTGATAATTTTCTGTAACATATATGGCATTCGTGGAACATAGATGGCAGTACAGTTTTAAATGTTTTATGCGGGGCAATTTTAGGAATTATGTTTTTCAATACTTAAACTCTTGGGGCTGGACTGGGTTCATTTCGAATCAACTTGGGCATTAAACTTTGGAAGGCATATTTTGTTAAGTTTGGTTTACAAGGAACGTTTCATTTTAGTATTTGTGAATATTTTTGACTTCTTGCCCATCCGACTGGATGCGTAGGGGCTTGAATGTGATTGATATATTATACCAATCGCATTTAAGACACGCATCCATTGAAATCCCGGCTGGATTCCAGCCCCCTGACGAAGAAACTCAGTTGGGAATTCAAATTTCAAATAGTTTTAAGATTCATATTTTAATATCTGTTTTTTGACTGTTTAAGATCTAACTTTGCGCTCTTTATTTTTATTATATTTGTAAGATTGATCATGCAATGATATTTTGTAGACCCAATAAATAATTTTTACGAATTAGCAGTTTGATTGTGAAGATTTTTATGAATTAGCAATTTGATTAGCAGACAATTGAAATGTGTAAGAAATAAAATAAAGTATTCAAGCCAAGTAAGTAAGGGGGAAAAAATGACACGTTTCATCCACAAAAGTTTGTAACTGCACTATTTTTTTATAAAAATTTCTCTAATGTTAAGTAAAATAAATGTTATAATACATAATAGACTTTTGAAACAAAAGTGAAACATTAACTTTTCAATTTTTTCATATTTGTAAAAATTATGTGTGAATTTTAGCTTTATAAAACATATCTAATTCATCCCTCGCATAAGGGATAGGACATTTTTCTTGCTATTTTAATTTACACATAAAAATAATATATTATTAATTACCATCATATTTATATTTTTCGAATTAAAATGTTTGAATATGTTATTCTTAATGTTTCAATGCTGTAACGGTAGAAAATAATTTACAGGAAATATTTTTGTAAAAAAAGTCCCATTCCTCTTTATTCTCCCCATCTGAGATGGTATTAGCGAGAGTTGAAGTTGTGACGTCACGAAAGCTATGGTCTGGCCCGATCAACTAAAGAGGGAAAGAGCGGTTTCACAATATCCTCGCGGACACGAGGGGATAGCAAGTCTGAGTTGTATTTTGTAAATTTTGAAGTTGGTCAACATACACAAAAATTAAGGACTTTTAAGGACCTCTAAGCATTTTCAAGGACTTTTAAGCATTTCTAGGCATTTTCAAGTACTTTCAAGACCTTGAAAACAGGTTCAAAAATATTAAGCACTTTTAATGACTTTCAATGACCGTGGGAACCCTGTTTTTTATCCCACCAATTGCATCTGGCAACGGCTTCATTTTCCCAGCGTTAAGCAGTCTATCCAGTTGTTTATCTATATCAATGGCAGTACCAGTCAGCAATACTCCGGCATCAATAATATCACATGTATAGGTTATCTTTAGCTATTGGATATAACATTAACAAAAATAGTCGTGGATGCCAATGTAACACACTCTAACAATCAAAATAAAGTCACAAGGTGGTTAAGAAGATTATGCATGAATATTTACAAGGTTTCTGCCAAAATAAAATGTCACAAATCCATGACTTTTTAAGATTGAAGCAAATAATTTTCCTTGACTCAATAAATAAAAAAAATAATAATGATAAATAAATAAAAATAATAACCTATATGAATTTTATTAACACGAACATAGTAAGTAAATCAATGTACCAAAAAATGATTTTTATAAAGTTTTATTTTAAATTAAATAAAAAACTCTTGTTTCAGTAACTTCCAAATTAGAAGAAAAAGGGAAAAATAATTTTCCATTCTTTGATATTTCAGGTGTTAAAAAAGCTTATCAATCTTTAATAATATAGATAAATATTTGAAGAAAGAATAAGTAAATAATAATAAATTATATCATCAAAAATCAAATGTTTTGATATCAACAATGCAAAACAGAAGACGGAAAAAAAGGTAAAAAAAATATAAACACAAGCTTATCAAAACTGTTTATTTTAGTTCTCATATTATGACATTTGTTTTCACCTAAGAGACCTTACTCGTATGATGTCACAAATTTGGAGTTCGTAAATAAAAACATAGATGAATTTTTGATGAGCTGAATAGCGATCATGGCATATATGACATCACAGTTATGTGATTTTACTTAAAATGTTTAGAAATCCATGAAATTCACTATATTTCCATGACTTAAGGCCATATTTTTGCTCAAAATCATGACTTTCTATGACAAAAATTATCCAATGTTCAAATTCATGGCTTTTCATGACATTTCCTGACTTTCCATTTACGCATAAACCCTGTATTTATTAACGGTACAAAATATTGAAAGACAGGCACAGGCTACACCGAGAGGGAGGGGGAGACGGTAATAATAGGACATGAACCGCTCACCATAGTGGGTGAAAGAGCAACATTCGGAGCCTTGTAGATCGCATACTTGAGCTGTAACAGCGGGGGGCTTTACAGAGGTTACGTGGACACTTAAAGAACAATGGTTTACCGACCAGAGGTAACTGATACAAGCCAACTCAGCGCTTGAACTCAACAGAACTGCGAAAGGTGCAAGAGGCTGAGTCGGGCCAAAAGCCGTGCTTATATGAGATGTGTGGCACATGCGCTGTGCCTATGGCCTGGCTACTGGGCAATTATGGCAACGATGCTCAGCAATTGGCGCATGCCAACATGAAACGTCAAAATTATAGTATGATAAAAAGTTTACAGTTATTTGAAATATTTTTTGCTTACAGTGATGAAGTTTTTCCAAATGAAACATATAAACTATTTGGAAAAGTTAATAATGATTTCCCACTGCAGTTAATTAAGTGGAAGCAAGTACAAGATAAAAATAATTATATGAATAATTACTTCTGTAAATGTAGTTAAAAATATTTAGTATGGGGTTAGGTATATTTAGCAATCTGACAGTCTTTGTATAATCAATTAGTTTTATGTAAATTTTATATATATTAAAAATATTTTAGCGATAATAATTGTACAAGAAAAAAATAAATTCTAAAGTAAAGTTTTTTTGTTTTGTTTTATACTGAGCATCAGATACACACCTGATAATTCCTAGCTTTAACTAATTGTTCATGTCCTTCTTCAACATTGTAAGCTGCTGTTGTGATGTTATCTTCAATGGAACCTTTTAAAAAATCGATACTTTTAATTTTAAATATCAAATGCTTAGAAAATACATAAATAATTTTGAAGTGTGAATTTTACACAATTTTAAACAGTATAAGCAACATAAATTAGAAATTACGATATCATTTACAATTACAAGCAGATTGATGAAAATATTGGCTGAGTCATCAAAAGTGTTTCAAATAACTTACCCTAGAGGTCTATTTGCACTTATGAAAAGCCAACTAGGGCAGAAGTAAAGATTTCAACAAGTAAATTTTATGTAGATTAAAAACAGCTACATTGTATATTTAAAACTTATTTCTACAAAAAGTCAACCAAAACAATGAACTTGCAAAATAAGCAAAAACTTATCTCAAACAAACTGATGTTCTTAAAATACAAAGATATTTTACTAATCACTTTTTAAAAATATTCCATATGAAATTTAAAAGTGTTTGATGATTGTAAAAGATACAGGCTATTAAGTTTTTTTTTTTTAAATATAACACATTTTTTTCAGAGTCATAAACTTATCCATCACTTTAAATTTTGAGGGTTTTTTAACCAATTTTAGAATTTCCAATGATAGCATGCATATTAAAATAACACCATATACTTATAAATATGCATATTCTTTTGATGAAAATGTTTTCTATTTTATCTTGAATTTTAACTTTATGAAACTAATAAGATTAAGCATAAGTTATTTATTGTATGAATTAATTTATATATTAAAATACAACAAAGAATACTGATAGAAGAATGCAGATTAAAAAAATAATAAAAATGTTTTAATAAAGAGAAAGAACAGATAAGGTTTAAATAATATTTTGTAGTAGTCTGAATAGCAAACTAGATTTTTTAAGTTCTTAACATTACATCCCCCAAGGGTAAATTCAACAATTTTAGTTGAAAATTACAAGTATATTCCTAAAATATACTTTGACTTAAAAAAAAGGCAAATTAGTAGCTTGTATTAAACTGGAGTTATTCATTTTAAAAAAGCTATCTAAATTTAACAATATTTTTTAAGCAAATTTATCAAATTAATATTTGTCTGACAATATGATTGCCTGCAGTTATGTCAATCAAATTTTCAGATAATTATTATCAAATTGATTAGTGAGTAGAAAGTATTCTTAATTTCATCCAGTTGTTTCAAATGTATCCAGTCCATTTTGATCACAAGATCTTACTATAGTAATGAATACACCAAGGTTAGGCAGCACATTATTTTTGTAAATTCGCACACAGAAGCTTTGATATTTTTTATTGCTTACTTTACAAAGAAACTACTTTATATGATCTAATTAGGTAAAAAAAAATAATGTTCTATTTTGTTCTGCTTTTTGTTTTTTCTTAATCCAAGCATGATTTTCAATATACTATGAATAATTATGTCTTTCGTTTTCATAAATTTCAACGTAAAATAAAAACATTTAAAAATAAGTAAACCCAAATATAGTTGCTAATTATTTAATCAAATATCTATTTCTCCTTTTAACAGTTGAAAGCATTTTTTCATAAGAAATGAACTGGATGAAAGCATTCTGTGTTATAAATAATAAAAGACTTTGCTAAATCTCTTTGAAAAATATTGTTATTACAGTCACCAATTACTTTTATATTTTATATATAAGGTGGACATACTTAAAAAGGCATTTCAAATTTAAATTTTAAGTATAGATACAGTGTAAGTAACATATTAAGTACGAAACTTAATATTCGAAACAAAATACCTATTGTTTCTCCTTGTTCACGAACCATTGCTGCTAAATCTAAAAATACTTTGTTCACATCTAACATGTCAGACTCAATTTGCCTGATTTTATCTTCTCTTTCTAAAAGCAAACCCTAAATGAAAAAATAATTTGAAATCATTAACAAATTATAAATAAATGTATAGATATGATTAAGAACCAGTCTATAGATACTTTTAAGTAAAATTGCTTTTTGGAGAAGCTAAAGCAAAAAGATAATAAGCATAAAAAAATCATTGTATTTGCCAACTTTAACTACAAAATCAAGCAAAAACCTTTATGTTTAAAGAAACATTAGATTTAATGACTTCTGAAGAAATAGTACTTTAACATAAAGCAAAGTTAATATAGCTCGACAAAAGAGTTAAGGTCATATAGAGGAATTCTTAGTCTTTCTTTTTCTGAGGTAATTAATGGTCACCTACTTTTTAGTATTAAAAAATGCTATTTAAAAACCAGTAAAATAAAGTAAGAACTCCTTATATATTCTATTTTCTTATATAAATTTTTTTAAATATATAAATAGGTAGCAAGTGAGGGAATATAATTTTATTTACTGCAATGAAAACATCTTGTTTTCAAGATTGTCTTAAAAAATCCCGCTTTTTTCCCCCAAGATCCACATTAGTGTCACATTTTTGTAATTATATATATATATATATATATATATATATATATATATATATATATATAAAATTACAAAAATATGACACTGATGTGGATCTTGGGGGGAAAAAAGGAGACTTTTTTCAGACAACCTTGAAAGCAAGATGTTTTCATTGCAATAAATAAAATTTATATTCACTCACATGCTACATATTTATATATTTTTAAAATTTTATATAAGAAAATAGAATATATAAGGAGTTTTTACTTTATATATATATATATATATATATAGATGCTGTTTATCAACTACAGATTGGCTAAGCTTTTGAATCCCATGCATAATTATTATTATTATTTTTTTTTTAATTTGGTTTTATAAGTATAATCATTTTTATCCCAGTTTGGAGGGGTAATTTTTGATCACTGGGAAAATTCTTGGTCAATAATTCTTTAGAATTTCAGGAGTTTTTCATATTTATTTCTATCTTTAAACATTATTAGATATTGGTTGTTACTTTATCTACTTATTAAACAAAAATTAGATCCAGTTTACAAGTTAATGGAAGATGTTTAGGGTTATAGCAGGAAGAGGTACCTGCAAAATTTTGGGAATATAGCATGACCATCCTATATTGTAGGTGTATGTCTGGATCAAACACTTCCTGTTCTAGAATAGTGTCAACTAGTTTTGAAAACATCTTAAGTAAGCACTTAAGACAGTAGTCTAAGAGTATCTTATTCAGAAAACAGAAGACAAATAAATACAAACTCAGCCGTAATTAAAAATAAAACTTTTTTGGATCTGATGGCAGCACGAGACAAGGAAATTAAAGATAAGGCCGACACAAAATGTAAGTGGGAAATTGTAGCAAAAGAGAAGACAATGCATACTAAGAAAACTGTATTGGCAAAATAAAAGTTTAATTGATAATAATATGGATACCTCACAATTAGGAAAACATACGTTTTGAGACATCTGATGAGGATATTAAAAATAATAATGTAGAAACAGTTGAAATTAAAGTGTTACAAAATAATTCAACCCTAGAAAAATGTTTTATAATATTCATGGTGCACCTTAGGAACATCTGTATTATGTCATATATTACGACAAAAAACCATTTTATATTAGGAAAACTACAAACATACTAGACAAGATAGTTGAAATTAAATTTCTTGAACTATGTGCTAGTAACTTTTCCTGGCTAAAAAAAGACATGATAGAAATTATCAATATGAAATATATATTCTACAGGCCAATAATTTTACCGGGAAGTAATCCCCTTGAGGTAGATACTAATGCAATTAATAGTATTACTTACAAATGTTATAAAAAATACTTTCAATAATAGTGGATTTAAAGAGTAAATAATATAAACTAAATTAATAGTTTATCCCCCTTGATTAACCTATTACATATGAATAGAAATTTTTATCAACCCATTACATATGTATAGACATTTTTTGAGAATTAATTATTAATAATTTATTATATAAATTTACTTCTGAAATGTAAAAACAAAAATTCAAAAATGTAAAAACAAGTTGTGACCAATATTTATCCCATATGTGACCAATAAGCAGAAGTAAATCTTGGTCACTTGAATAAGGATATTAAACAAAATATAAATTGATTTCAGGTAAAGTGATTATTTGAATAAATCACATATTATTTAAGCTTGCTCCATGCCCAATTTAGTTATTTTTGTCAAACATACTTTTGGATATACTGATCTTACTGTTTTTTGACCAAGAAATTTCCTGTATGACCATACAATTTAATTTTGTAACTAACAAAATAAATAAAACATTCCCATCATACCTGTTCAAATTCTAATTCTTCTTGTATTTGATATTGCTGTATTCGTTCAGAATCAATTAAAGCTTCATGTTCTTCATCATCCACATTCCAGATATTTTTACTGGTACTTGGATTATGTGGCATTGCTTGCTTCATTTTGGGATCTAATTGCTGATAAATAATTAACATTTATGAATATGATAGGTCAAACAAAAATGGATAAAATAACAAAATATAATAGCACAACTACTGAGAACACTTTTAGAAACTACCAGCTTAAATATTTCCAAGGACCTTTGAAAATTTATTTTCATGCATCAGGTCTTTAATGTGTGACTTTACAGCTGCTTTGACCACAGTGTTAATATCAAAATCTTCCATGCACAATTTGCATTTTGCCTTATAAACAGACATTGATGATGGCCTTTTCTCTTTTGGATAGTAAAACGTAAACAGTAATCTTAAGTGTTCATCTCACAGTGTTGCATTTGACAAAGCCATTTGATTTCTACTCCTCAATCAGCACATACGAACCAAACAATGTACAAGTTGAAGCATGAGAACACAAATATACCAGAAAATGTTGGTGCAGCAAAGATAAGAGACAAAAATTTAAAGACTTTTAAGATCCTCTAAGCCTTTTCAAGTACTTTTAAGAACCTTTAAGCATTTTACAGTACTTTTAAGGCCTGGAAACAAGTAAAAAAAATATTAAGCACTTTTAATGACCGTGGGAACCCTGACTACAAATCTAGTATCATAACAAATTGTCTCAGAATGGAGGGAGTTTGTTAAAATTGTTCATTACAAATATTAAAAAGGTATTGATTGTCTATTAAAACTTAGCATTACTAAAAAAAAAAAAAAAAAAAAAAATCATGTATTTTTACCCCTGGTGAAGATAACATTATCAAATGAAATCATCAAAAAAGTCAATTCATGTTTTTTTTTCATAACAAAACAGTTCTTGATTTAAAAAATAATCTAAAAAGCAGTAAAGTAAACTGAGCACCAAATGATTCATCTTAGATGCAAAAAGAATTAACAGGTTACTGGCAAATTTAAACTTAAGTCTGGCAGTTAAAAATATTCAATAAATGCATATTATGTACACTAGCTATGTGATTGCCCACAACTTAATATCTGACAATTCTGCATTAAGGCATATCAATTGCAACTTTTGCTCTATTTGTATGGTGGATTTTGTAAAAAAAAAAAAAAAAATTATTTTACTCATTGAAATAAATAATTGTTTACTTTTAAAATACTATAACTTCAAGTTTTTTAAATTGAATTCTTGTATTGATAATGTTGTTAATAAGAAATGGTGGTCTAACTCATTTGGATTTTTTCTCACAAAACATTTTGTAAATGGCCAACTAACAACTAAATCATTAGACACTAGTTGTATGACAAAACACAACTTGGTTTATGATACTTTACTATGCATTTTCCACCTACATAAATATAAACATCAGAATATAGTTAAAATACTTGTTAAATGGGCAAGGAAATTACTTCAAGTACCAAACTTTGAGACAGACCTATTAAGTAAACTTTAAAATTATATATTAAGTACAAAGAAAATGAGAATTCTTACAAAAAAAAAAAAAAAAAAAAAAAAAAAACCATGTCATTTATCTGACAAAGTGTTTGAATACAATTCATTAATCAGATAAATAAGAGGAAATACGAAAAATAATATAAAGAGGAAATCAGATCAATAATGAGGAAAATTGGTTTACCAAACAGAATAATTTTAAATTTAGTACATGGACTTTTATTCTTATTATCTACAGGGAAGTAAGCTGAATTTTATGCCGGCATTAATGATAGCAAACTGCAACTTTTGGATGGTGCTTGCTTGTTATTTCAATTGAAACTGAAATTTTTCATAATTTTAAGCAAAATATATGTTCTATACTTTAAGATCCTTGAAACTGGTTCTAACTATCAAAATACACATTACAAAACAATATTTGTATATTCTAGCTAACATAGAATATCAAGAGCATTAAAAATTACCTTTTGTATAGTATCGTAGCGTTGCACAATTGCTCGAAACTCATTTCGCATCCTCTCAGCTTGTAACTTGTGCTCCTAAAGATAAAAAAATATTAATGCATTAAACAATCTTGGTTAGGGATATTTTATTCAGTAAAAATTGTAAATAAAATAGTAAACTTGAACTTACCCTTGTACCTTTTACAACAAAAGATGTAAAATTTTTCAAACATACAGTTGTTTTGCTAACTAACTCTTTTGTGCCTTGTCGAGTAGCATGGCTGAAATTTTAAAAAATTTCATAAAAATTTAATAAACCATCATTCACATGGCTATACACACGATTTTTTTTTTTTTTACAAAAATCAATATATCAAGGCCTTTTGACAATCATAATTACTATATAGTTACACAAAACAAAATTTTTAAATAAATAAATCAATCTTCTTTCTTATAAACAAAATACTAGCATTAATATGATTAAGATATTATGAAAAAGGTGCTTTTTAAATTCTAAGCGATTGTGCTCTGGAATAAAATTTTATAAGAGCTAATTTTGACATATTACAGTATAAAATCTCAAATTCGGAATCTTCGAGACCATGGCGATTCCGGATTTCAGGCCATTTTACAGTTTGGGGTAAAAAAAAACCGGGACATTTCTCCTTTCGATTGTTTTTTAGGTAAATTGCTCATTTAAGTGCCTCTTGGTGCGATTCTGAAGAAATTGGTGCAATAAAATATTTAGTTTAAATAAAATATTAATAAACTAATAAAATGTAAACTTAATCACTTACTAATTGTCCGCAATTTCGGGGGTAACACAAACTAGGAACAGACTCCGCTTTGAAACTTTTTCCCAATTTTCATTTACACAAGGAACAATTTATTTTTACATTGCATTACATTTGAACAAGCATAAATAAAAAATGTCAAACATCAAAAAGTTTGAATATAAACTATTAATAATATTAAAAAAAAAATCCTATTTTATTTTCTTAAGACTTGCATTAGGCAGTCTAAAATCTATAAATTTTGCATTATTAATGTTATAGTTCTTTTAATTACACACTGCTTCATGTCATAATACCATTTTGCCATATAACATTCATTGTCATTAGGTTTTAAATGGTATATTGTTAAGTGCATTTTAGACACATATTGTGTTTGGAAAATTCTGCTACATTTCAATGAACAACATTAATTTACATTTCAAATGAACAGCGCTAACTTGATTGCACTCACAAAGAAAACACTGATCGAAAAAGAAATTAAATTATCATAATCTGAAAAGTGTGGAGATGAAGAAGTGATTTCTACTCAAAGAGAGCCAGAAAATATACTTTTTTTAAAAAAGTGTTTATTATCATCGTGAAAGCCATTTCTCTAATTTCTAAGGCAGTAATTCTTAAACGTAAAGCAATTCTATTCTAAATTAAGCTTCAAGATGAAGCAAAAAGTACTATTAACCAAAGGAGGTAAAAACAGCACATAGTAAAGATGAGATCTTGGTAGGGTTTGAGGTTTTTCTGTCAGTGCAAATGCACTGAGAATGGGAGAAGGAAAAACAAAATGTTTTCTTATTTGTGAATTTAAGAACTAAAGGGAGCAACAACTAATTTTTTTCTAGCTATATTAACATCTACAACAAAAGGAGTGTGAACACATTTTTAAAATCTAATTAATTATAAGAAACTTACATTTTATCTCTTAGTAGAGGAGTATCAGTATGTGTTCCAACCTCTTTAAATGCTTTTTCCAAAGCAGCAACTGTAAATAGTATAAAAATACATATGACAAAAAATGCAGAAAATTGAAAAGGTTATAAAGAAAAATCTTTCAAATACTGAGAAAAATCAATAAAAACTTAGAACCAAAAGGTTTTTCCTTAAATCTCAAAAATACATAAATTGGAAGATCAAAAATGAATAATTGTGCATTGATTCAATCAAGACGAAGTCTTTACTTTTGTGATATATACTGCTATATGAAGAATATACATATGTCGTAATTAGAAAAAAAAGAAAAGATTTTTTTTTAATAAGACATGGTAATGTAAACCCAAACAAAAAAAAAAGCTGAACTTCATGTGAAAGTGATGAAAACCAGCATTTTTTAATTTTTTTTAATATTTAAAAAATTGCATTTAGTCGAACAACTTTAAACAATTATTCTTTATTGACAAACAAGTTAATCTAATTAAATTCAGTTTTTTAATTCTTAACCTACACTTAAAGCACTGAAAAAAAAATGCTTCAAATTTCACATTTAGACTATTATTTGTATCTTTAGATAAAATGTAAAATTCTTTATTAAGTTAAAATAAATTTTTTTAGCTATGATTGTAGTTAACATTAAATTTTTTAAACAAGGATTATACCAAAAATTAGGACCAATTTTCTTGTACTTAAAAGTTAAGCCATTTTGCATAGATTCAAACAAAGAGTGAAATCGAGCCTAACACCGGAACTAATCATGGTCATAACGACTATCACATCAACAGAAGTTTAAGCGAATATTATCAAAACGATGTTGCGAATTTCGACAATACCTGCAATTACATTGGTGTAAACTTAAGCAAAAATTTTATGTTTATTAAACATGAGGCCATGATGGGACTAATTAGGCTTAGTGCTAACGGTTACTGGAAGTTCAAATAATACGGATATAGCCATACACTCATATGGTCGGAAATACTAGAGTCCTGACCATTAATTATGATGAATCAGGACACTATAGCTAAACGTCCAATATTTCTCAAACAGTTTCACATTGTCTTCTCAACCAGGAGGGAAGCTGATATGTATTGGACAGATTTGATCTTACTATATACACTGATGGTACTAAAATTAGAAATTTCTCTGCAACTGGGGTTGGGTATATAGTATTAAATTTTGTACTATTTCCAGGCTGAAATTATGGCAATTCTAGTCTGTGCCCTGGAACTTGTTACCTATAGAACAAGACGCAAACACATTGCTATTTGTTTAGATAGTCAAGCAGAGCTGAAAGCACTTGGATAAGTGTTTATAAACTCTAAACTCGGGCTTGACTGTAAACATGCTTTGAATGAGCTAGGCAGAAACAACAAAGTTACACTGATCTGGGTTTCTAGACATCATGGGATTGTGGGCAATGAAGGGGCTTGCTGATAAAGTGGCCAAGCTTGAATACACTAACAAGCCTTTTGAGCCACCACTATGTGTTTCAGTCCCAAGAACTGAGGTTAGAGGATCACTTAGGTCAAGTTTTACTAAAGAAATTGAACTAGAGTGGAAAAAGTCTCAAGGTATGAGACAATTTAAACACTTTATAAAAAGAACCTCAAACCAAAAAAAAATTATATTGAGCGAGACAGGAAGTTCTGTAGAAATACGATTGGTTTGTTAACCGGTTACTGTCTTACGAACCATGTTAAAACAATGAAAGTTATCGAGGATAGCCTATGCAGAGGCTGGTGGAAACTCAACTGAAACAGTAGAGCATGTTTTTAGCAAATGCTAATCATACATAGACATTAGACTTAAAAGCTGAGACGTTATTGACATTTAGTCTGATACTTTTGAAATGTCCCCTTTCTAGACTGTTTGGTCTTCTGTAAGGCCACTGCACTGTTTAGCATGCTATAGGCTATATATCTTCTAAGCATGAGAGGTACGATAGGCCATCAGGAATAAGTATGATTGGTGTCGTCATTGCCACTCTCTTTCTAATCTAATCTTGGCAAAAATGACCATTACTCAAATGTAATAGGCGATAGAGCCCACCATACCTGTGCTAATATTGGCATTAGCTGCTATTAGATTAGAGCAACATTCAGCAAAACTGAACAACACTCCAAAAGAAATATCAGCATAGACACCCCTATATATAGTGATGCAAATCCCTGTATAGAGCCGATAATATCAATACAACTCTCAACGAAATTGACTATCACAAAAGCGTAAATCTTGGCACTAATGACAGTCATAACAGGGAAATCTCCGAGAAAGAGTTTCTATAATATAGATATAACACTCAACAAAAGTGACCGTCCTTTTAAAGAGAATATTATAAACTTTGACTTTAATCAAACAGAAAAACTAAACTAGATTTTTGCTCAAACATCATATATTTACATTTTAGAGTTTGTAAAAACTGGTTGGAGCAAATCAGAAATTTTTAGAGTTAGGGGTAGTTTACAAATCAAAGTAACAATATTATGCAACAGTTTATTTAAATTTTTTATATATTTCAGTTTTTAATAACTAATTCATTTCGTAAATTTGAAATGAATTTTATGCCAGAGTTGATGGTTAGTGTCACTAATAATCCTAGTTCTAATACTTATATAGCTAAAATAAATAAACAATTGTCAGTAGTAATAAAATTTAATTAGATATCAGGACAAGCATAGGTTAATAATGCTTTAGACGATGCATGCTTTTAGACCATAAATGTTTTATGGTCTAAAAGTAGACATAGTTTGGTAACTTAATATTCTGAATTGTGACTAGAAAACTTACCATTATTACTGATAGCAAATATTTTGCAGCTAATTTCATCACAAATTTGATTGTAGAGAGCAATGTCTGAAAAACAAATATATGTATGAACGATTGAGATAATGCAAGTTTTATGCCATAGCAATGTGCTATAATTAATAAATATGCACCTTTATATAATTAGTTGTATTCATAATTTAAGGCTTTTATAAAAACTTGTTTGTGCAAAACTTGGGCAGTGGCAGGGAGTCAAAGGGGTGTAATTGCACCCCCCTGGCATTTAAAATAAAGCGGAGAAAAGTAATACAATTAACATGAATAAAATTGTAGAAAGGAAATTTTGAATTTTCAATTTGAAAAGAAAATCAACATGAGTAGAACTATAAATTTGCAATTCATCAAGAAATCTAATTACAATTTTTTGAAAGTCAATATTTAAGCAAAACATTAGGTGTCCTGCAACCCATGAAAATAATCTTGCAGTGAAAGATGGCACTAAGCTGAACAGAATATTGTACAAGTAGTATGTTCAAACAGCTTTGCAATGCAGGATTTGAATAATAAACTTCAAAATACAAAATCTTTTCACAAAACGATAAAACTTTTCTGGTCACTTTGATTGGCAAGATCATGGTTATAAAAGAGTTGATATTCTAAGTAGCAATGCTATAAGAAGGCATTTTTCTAAATTTGTGCACGGTTTAATGATAGATTTAAAGCTGCCAATAGTTCGATTATAGAACTAAAGTATACTTGTACCATCATTAGTGAAATGAAAAAGATTAATTGGATGAAAGTATTCCTTCTTTTCAACGTCTTTTGTACTATACAAAAGTTTTACTAAGATGTTTTCCTTTTGGTGTAATGCTGATTGTGTATATACTATTGAATCATGTTTAAGATAATGTATAAGGTCCCTGTAACTAACAAAGCTATTTTATAAAATTGTGTTTTAATTGTGCAGTGTGCATAGTTGTTACTTGTTTAATTTGAAGTACACTGTCATCATTAAGTTAAAAAGCCCTAAATCCAAACACATATATTTTGACACTTTCAGATTAGTACTTAGAAAGTTCTTAAGTCATACAAAACCTAAACAACAATGACAAAATATGTAATTTTAAAGGATGAAAACAAGCATCAAAATATGCATTTGAATTTTTTAGATTTAGGGTTTGCGGCAACTAAATTACTTATAACTTTTCTTATGTTAGGTGCTGCCCAGTGGAACTGTTTATCTGAATCAAGATGATCAATCGATTACTTTTGCATTAGATTAAATTAGTGAAGTATTTGTTTTTTTCAGTTATTTATTTGACACGACAAGCAAAACGAAAAATAAAGTTTTTTACATTTCAAAAACGTCTTGGTACGTTGTCTTAACTACGAGTTATTGTCATGTGAAACTACGGGCTTCATGTGGTGACCCGGATTTTAGTAAAGAACACTACGGATTCAAGTATCGGTCCTTATCATTAAGAAGCACTCCGAACATTGGAAATTATGCGGTGTAATTCAATGCATCCAACATAAGACTGAATTTCCGTTTTCGGGACCTGTACTGTACCTATACCTACTGATCTGAGTGGACCGACCTGTGTTTCTTTTGGCTAGCTACAACACAATGCTAGTAAATACCTCCATATGGACTGGAATCTATAGAGAATTTTACTACAATCTTGAGTTACACCTACTCAATAGTGTAGCCATGCCTCTTGTCTACCAGTTCCCAAAACTACAAGGAAATTATGTCCCGATTCGTTACAATTATTCGCAGCTAACAATTCTAAAATCCAAACATTAGGTATCAAACTTTTAAATGTTGATCTTGGATTAAGATGTAATTTCCAACAGAAATTTTTAATAGCTGATGTATCTATTCCAATAATTGGGGCTGACTTTTTAAAATACTTAAGTCTCCTAGTTGACTTGAAAAACCACAGGCTCATAGATAGCACTATGAAAATGTCACAATTAAGAACTTTTACTCTATTTAATGAAAGTATTGTTGTCAAACTCATTTTTGGTGATTTGACTTATTACAAAATTTTGGAAGAATTTAACGAATTGACACTGTTAACTCCAAAAAATTCAAAAAGCACAACACAGTACAGTACATTATATGGAAACCACTGGCTGCCTGTGAATAGTAAATAGGCCTGGGCGATGTTAACATTTCTGCATCGCGATATATTGGGAAGCAAACATCACAATACATTGCGATGTTAACTATACTTGTTTTACAAATTACTATAAAACAGCGTTTTCATAATGCGCTATATAGCCAAAAGTTATGCTTACTTAGCTTTGGAACATTTTATTGAATTCACGTATGGAAGTTTATTTTAAATAACATGAGCAGCGAACGAATTATTTTCAGGGGGATACACAAAGCACCCAAGGGGGTATAAGCCTTTTTTTTTTTTTTTTTTTTTTTTTTTTAATCTGGATTTTTTAATTTCTCTATCTTTATGAAATTTTATTTTGTTATTATCCAGAGAAGGAGGTGATGGGAGGGAAGAGGACACATGCATTTCCTGGCGGTGCACATGTTACTTTAGTTATTGGATATTCTTAATTATTAAATCAAAAACATACTTTATAATGAATACTTTATTACTTACTATATACAATATAACCAAAAATGAAACACAAAAAGTCTAGGAAATACTCAATTGAATTCTAAAATTAGAATATCAAGGTCTTATATCTGATGACAAATTAAATACAAATCAAAATGTTTTTCAAGAGTTGAGAGAACAACAACAAAATTTGCAAACAATAAAAGGAATACTTCTTTCATCGAATCTTTAATATTACTAGACTAGGCGCCTGAAAACCACCTTGCAATTTCAATACTCAGATGTAAAAACGAAGTAGGAAATAAAAGCGAGACATAAAAAAACACATTGTAAAATTGAATTATAATTATATTTCAAAATGTCACACATGCTTTTCTTCCCTTGAAATGTGCACTTTTTTCCAACTTTATTTAAAACTTCTAAAGCCAGGGGATGCAAAAGCGAATGCAACATGTATAAGTGTACGATGCCGTCTGTGGCTCTTTGTTTCTATACAATCTTGGAGACATCGCACATACCGAAGGTGGATACGATTACCACGATGCCGATGAAGTATCGCCCCAGAAAAAGCAAATGGAAATCATCTCAAATGGCGCAGCGTTAGCTGTTATACTACGTTTCAATACACAGTCTTTGAAATACCACTCATATGCAGAGTGGATTACTGCGATGTGGTGAAGTAACGTGTCTCAAATAGTGCCGTGTCGACGGTTTCAATACGTTTCAATAGTATATTAGAAACAATGCGCATAAATCATGGCATCACAGTTCTTCGCCCTTGAAGTGCTAGACAAGTATCCCACTCTCGTCAAAAAAGATCGTGATGTATCGGTGTTGCAAAAATAGTGACACCGGTTTGACGATGTTGATTTCACACCAGTTTTGGACGATGTATCTATACATCGACCAAGCCTAATAGTAAACCCAGACGTTTAAATCCCAAACTCTACTAAGAGGTTAAACAGGAATTTCAATATATGATGAATCAGAGCATATGTAGACCTTTTAAATCCTCATGATCTTCTCCTCTAGATGTAGTAACCAAAGGTTTGGGAAGTATACGACCAGTTAGAGATTATCAAAAACTCAATGCATGTACAACACTTGATCATTATCTGATTCCCCATATCCAAGATTTCTCTAATGCTCTCTACGAAAAAAGCATTTTTTTAAAAATTGACTTCGACCGTGCATACTTTCATGTACCGTACATCCTGAACACATTTAAAAAACGAGTGTCCACGCCGTTTAGGCTTTTCAAATTTCCACTTTTAAATTTTGGATTATGCATTGCTGCACAAACATTTCAAAGATTTATGAACAAAATTTTTTGTGATTTACCATTTTGCTATGTATATTTAGATGATATTTCAATCTTCAATGAAGCTCATGAAGAACATAAGACACATCTACATTCTGTTTCAATAACTGAAGACGAACCAATTTTAAACTATCCAAAACCAAAATTCGTTAAAGATCTCCAACGATTTCTTGGATTAATAAATTTTTTCCGTCATTTTCTGCCCAAAACCATATGTCTCTTAATGACTACATAAAAGGTCAAGGAAAAATGACAAGACAGAAATAATTTGGACCTATCAAGCTAATACAGAATTTGAAAAGCACAAAGAATTAATTGTCTATGCAACACTTTTGGTTCATCCAAAGCCTACTGCAAATTTAGTTCTCTAAACAGATGCGTCTAACTTTGCAATTGGAGCAGCCCTTTTTCAAATAATCAAAAGTGAACTACAGTCGATGGCAGTTTTTCACGAAAACTGTCTCAAATTGAGCAAGCATACAGTGCTTACAACAGAGAACTTCTTGCCGAATATGGTTAAATTTGGCACTTTAGACACATGCTTTAGGCCAGACATTTCCCCCTATTTACGGATCATAAGCCACTTACATATGCCTTTAAACAGCGATCAGATAAGTGTTCCTCCCGTCAATGTAGACAGTTAACCGTTATTGCACAGTTTACAATGGACATACATCACATCAAAGTTTCAGACAATATCACAGCAGACATCCTTTCTAGGATAGTTATGATATCAACACCAAATCCAATTGATTACGATGAGATAAGTAAATCTCAAGCACAAGATTTAGAACTATAAAATCTAGTTGCTGACCCTCAGAGTGTGCAAATAATAAAAGTATAATAGCCCAACTCTAAATCTCCTTTGTTCTCAGTTAAAGTGAGACCTTATATTGCGGAAAAGTACAGCTAACAAATTTTCAGAACAATGCATGATATTTCGTACCCAGGCATTCGAACAACGACTAAATTAATACGTACTAGATTTTTCTGGCCTTATCTAAACAGAGATTGACAACTTGGGCTAGACAATGCATACCATGCCAAAAATCTAAAATTTTTAGGCACACTAAAACACCAGTTAGCTCATATTCTGACCAAGCTGAAAGATTTGAACAAGTAAATTGTGACATTATAGGACCCCTTCCATCGTCCAATGGACACTATTATTGCCTAACAATGATTGACAGACACATCTGCTGGCCAGAAGCTGTACCCATCAGCGATATAAGTGCTACCACAGTTGCCAGAGCATTATATAACTCGTAGATTACTCGCTGCGGCATGCCTCTCACAACACCACAGACCAGGGATGGCAAGTTTGAGAAGTCACCTCTCTTCAAGGTCTTGGCTGGCATGCTGAGTATAAAACGCATCAGTTTATTTCCATATCACCCACAATCTAACAGCCTTATAGAACAGCTCAACAGACCTCTTTAAGCAACTCTCAAGGCTTACAACATGGAGACAAGGTCAACAGCATTAGGTAAGATATTATTGGAATTTCGAACAACCTTCAAAGAGGATCTACTCGTACAATCCACAACAGCCGAATTGGTTAACAGGACTACCTTTCACCTTCTTGGAGAACTTTTCAATCTTTTTCCCACCGAAGTTTCACATCAGCAACTCGTCGTCGAATAAAGGTTAGATAGTTAGCAGAGGCTATGGGCATATCAAAAGAATGTTTTATATATTTGTCATATATTAACTGAAGAATTGGATATGCTTAAGCTATCAAAGCGCTGGGTGCCACGTTTGCTCACTTTGGTCCAAAAACGCATTCGAATGAGCATTTCTAAGGCCATGCTTAAGCGTTTTAAACAAAACAAGTTGGAATTTTTGCGCCGATTTGTAACTGTTGATGAAACGTGGATCCACCACTACACTCCTGAGACAAAAGAACAAACAAAACAGTAGACTGCAAAGGGGAAACCTGCTCTGAAAAAAGCAAAGACAGTTTCATCAGCTGGGAAGGTGATGACGACTGTTTTTTGGGATATGCACGGAATTGTGCTTATTGATTATCTTCAAAAAGGTAAAACATTAACTGGAGTTTATTATGTATCATTACTTGACAAGCTAAAGATAAAAATTGCAAAAAACTGGCCGCTTTTCAAGAAGAAAGAAGTGCTTTCTATCAGGATAACGCGCCTGCTCACAATTCGACAATTGCCATGGCTAAAATTCATGAATTGAGCTTTGAATTGGTTGTACATCCACCGTATTCACCAAATCTGGCTCCCAGCGACTTCTTCATGTTTCCTAACCTTAAAGTTTCACTTGGTGGGATGAGATTTTTTACAAATGAGGAGGTTATCCAATGTGTAAACTTTTATTTTTAAGAGAAAGATGACAGCTACTACCAGGAAGGGTAAAAGAGGTTGGAGTATTGTTGGAAGAAGTGTATTGACTTTAAAGGAGACTTTGCTGAAAAATAAAACTATATTTGTCCGAAAAAGTACGCCTTTCCATGTTAGGCTCAAAACTTTTCAAACAACCCTCATATTTGTGTGTCATGGCTACAAAAAACATCTTCAAGCTTTCTACAATGGACCATTAAAGGTAGTACTTTCTCGCCGTATAAAAACCTTTGATGTTGAAGGGAAAGATTATAAAACCACTATTTCACTGGATCGATTAAAACCAGCATTCCTGGAAAGTGACCTCAGCCCATCAGTCTACCAGGACCTCCAAAAATGCCTCTCAAGACAACAAGCTCTGGGAGAACTGTGCAGTTTCCCGATCGTTTCATCCCACTAGGATGACATCCCGCTAGGATGATACTACAGGGGGAGTGTGTGGAGGCTACATCACTTATAACTTATCTTATGTTTAGGTGCCACCCGGTGAAATTGTGTTTCTGGATTAAGATGATCCATCGATTACATTTTGCATTCAATTAAATTAGTGTACTTGTTTGTTTTCAGCCATTTATGTGACACATTGAGTAAGACGAAAAATACAGTTTTAACATTTCAACGTCTTGGTATTGTTGTCTTAATTACACGTTACAGTCGTTATCTGAAACTATGCGCTTCATGACGCAACCTATACAACAATGAAAAAATAAGTAATTTCAAAGGATGAAAACAAAAGCGTCAAAATCTACATTTGAATTTAGGGCTTTTTAACTTACAACAGCAATAGTGCACGTAACTGTATTTATTAAAATTTGTCGACAATCCTATAACTACACATAGATAGTTTCAAATGAAAACTTGAAAAAATTATTACTAAAGGATATAGATGACCATCTTACCAAAATTTGATTGCTGTTGAGGTCTAGTATTTCTTGGTGCACCAAATCTGGAATCTGTAGCTCCATAGCCTGGATAGTTATTTGACCGATTAAGGGACATTATTTGTTAAGCTGTAAAATTAAAAGTGTTTAAATTCAATACAATTAATTTATAATTAATAGCATTCTTATGATAAAAAATAACTTAATTTGAAATCCTTATAAATGGCTTACTACAAAAATTACACCAAGATGATCTTTGAAAATATTTTACAGCTGAAACATAAAATTCATTAATAAAAAGTAAAAAAAAACTCTCGCTGAGTGGAAATTACTAATCCATGATTAAAGTTATTTTAAAGTCATTAGTGATTGTAACTGAAAATTATTTATATTTAGTAATTTTATGTGGCACATATAAATAGCTAACATTGAAATTTTCTAAAATATTCTCCAGAAAAATAAAAATAAATGAATAAAAGTAGAACCTGTTATGAATTAAAAACAGGCAACAAAAATTTTTAAAAATCTGAAGCTAGTGCATGTGTGAAAAACTAACTTCAAACATTCTCTCTTGCATCTGTGATTTCATTAAAAAAATAATTGGGTAGCAGAGGCATTATCAGGACATGGGGCTATTTAAAAAACATGACAACTTTCAGAATAACATTAATTTAATTTTTTATGTCAAATACTTTCTAACAGGGTTGACATGGTTTAAACCAAATTGTTTTTTTTTTTCCTAAAAAAAAAAACAGAAAACCATAGGTTTTTTTAAAGAATAATTTAAAATTGTATATTTATTTATAATTAGATTTTTCTAATTAATTGATGTTGTAAATGACTTCTATTTTTAACTGAACAACTCAAGTTTTCTTTCTATTATTTTTAAAGAAAATAATTCATTAAATGAAAAGTTATGAGTACTATAAATGGAATAAGTTCTAATGTATTTTAAAATAAATCTTGCAATTAAAGACTATTGAAGTTTTTATAAGTACTATCAACAATAAGTTTTTATATTAAACTAATAGATATATTAATGTTTTATAATAATTCAAAATTATTAGTTAAACATAAATTATAGGCTGCATTTTAAATTTGTTTCTAAAATAGAAGTTTTGTGTTTTAGCTTATTTCTAAACATTAAAAATATCATTTTGAACAACTTATCACAATTACTGATAAATTGTAAGAGCAATATTCCATGTACCTATTATGTAGTAAACAATTACTATTGTATACATTAAATTTAAAAAATAGTATCTCTGAAAAATATTAAAATTTAATATGATTTGAATGTTCACATAAATAGCAACAATTGTTTATTTACTTAGTTTAAATTATTTTTATTATAAAAAATTTTATTTATAAATATGTACACATGTAATAAGAAAAGGATTTTTTTTTTTTTTTTTTTTAAAAAAAACAGGCTTAGATAAAATAAAAAAAAAATAAAAAAAAAAAAAAAAAACATGGTTTAAGCAAAAATAAAACAAGGGAAAATATATATATACTATATATATATTTGGTTTTTTAGAAAAAAACCTATTTTTTTTTCCAATCCTGTTTTATAATATTGTTTAACAGCCATGGCAATCACTGCACTGGGATTGTAACCAAAAACACACACAGACACTGAATTTCAGACAATTTGTATGGGAAAGGTGCTTTTTAATTAAAGTTTGAATTAATATAATTTTAAATGTACTCAATTTATTTTATCTATCCCCCCCCCCCCCCTCCCCATATGCTTGGGTTAAGAAGCCTATTTGTTTCAAATGTCTTATTTGGAGGCAATGAGAAATTGCCAATTGTAGGTCACCTAACATTTGGGCTTGCTGATGCAATTTTCAAATTTTTCGACAAACCCAAAAGTGTGACAATGAACGACAAATCATGCCAGAATCCTAGAATTATAGAATTATCATTGCCACCAAATAACACATTTTAAGGGGAGGGTGCTTTTTTATTAAAGTTTGAGTTTATTTAATTTATTAAACTGCTGTCCACAGTAGGCTTGGGCGATGTATCGATACATCGTCCAAAACCGGTGTGAAATCAACATCGTCAAATCTGTGTTCACTATTTTCGTATACGCGATACATCACAATCTTTTTCGACGAGAGCGCGATCCTTGCTTAGCACTTCAAGGACGAAGAACCGTGATGACACGATTGATGCGCGGGGTTTCTAAGATACTATAGAAACGTATTGAAACAGTCGACACCGTGCCGTTTGAAACACGATACTTCAACACATCACAGTAATCCACCCTGCATATGCGCGGTGTCTCCAAAACTGTATAGAAACGTACTGTAACAGCTAACACTGCGCCGTTTGAGACGATTTCTATTTGCTTTTGGTGAGGCGATACTTCATTCGCATCTTGGTAATCGTATCCACCATCGGTATGTGCGATGTTTACAAGATTGTACAAAGCACCACATACGGCATCGTGCACTTAATCACTCATACATGTTGCATTCGCTTTTGCATCCCCTGCCTTTTGAAATTTCAAATAAAGTTGGAGAAAAGTGCACATTTCAAGGGAAAAAAAGCAGGTATGACATTTTGAAATTATAATTCAATTTTACAACGTTTTTTTTTTTTTAGGTCTCACATTTATTTCCTACTTTGTTTTTACAGCTGAGTATTGAAATTTCGAGGTGGTTTTCAGGCGCCAGTAGTCTAGTAATATTGGAGATTCGATGAAAATATTTCTTTTATTGTTTGAACACTTTTTTTTTGTTCTCTTAACTCTTGAAAAACGTTTTGATTTGTATTTAATTTGTCATCAGATATAAGACCTTGATATTCTATTTTTGGAATTCAATTGAGTATTTCCTGGATATTTTGTGTTTCATTTTTTTTTTTTTTAACTTGGAAGAAATAAAATATAAATTTTTTGTATCTTTAAATCTTTCACATTAATTTCAGGATTTTTGTTATCTAACATTTTTACACTTTGAGTACTTTGCTTTATTTATTAACTCAAGGGGATTGCGGTATTCTAGCGCAGTAATTTCTGTCTAATTCTTACCCAGTTAAGATAATCAGGTTACTTATTACTATGATGGTTTGTTTATATCTGCCAAAGTCACTCTATTTTCTATTTTTAAAAAGCTTCTAGTGCAGTCGAGACGGCAGATGTGTTTTGTAGCCGAGTTGTGAACGTCGAAGAATAAAGTAAAGTGATTTTGTACCCTAGCGCATGGACTGATTGATCACAGTGCTTTCTCAAGTTTGATTGCTTAAATACTTATAAACGATTTTTTTCCCATTTACGTTGAAGGATTTTCTCTTCAGTCTCGTAAGTAAATTTCTGTGTGTTTTTTAATTTTTTTCAGTTTGTACAATTTGAATAAAGTTTATTTCCATAAGATTAATTACTCAATCCAACATTGCTTCTTAAAAATGCGGAAATGCAGATTATTTTTGCATAAAATAAAGAATATTTGAATTTTAAATGTTATGCATTAATTTTATTTTTATTGTTTAATAGTTATATTGTACTAGTAAGTAATACAATATTCATTATAAAGTATGCTTTTGATTTAATAATTAAGAATATCCAATAACTAAAGTAACGTGTGCACTGCCAGGAAGTGCACTTGTCTCCCCCTCCCCTGCTTCTCCTTTCCTGGATAATAACAAATTAGCTAAGTAAGCATAACTTTCTGCTATATAGCGTGTTATGAAAACGTTGTTTTATAGTATTTTGTAAAAATATAGTTCACATTGCGATGTATCGTAACATTGTGATGATTGCTTCCCGATATATCACAATGCAGAAATGTTAACATTGCCCAGGCCTAGTCCACAGACATGATGCGTCAGTCTTATGACAAGAGGTATCGCATTAATTGTAATGAAATCACTAATCAAAAAAGTTTAATACCTAGACATAACATTACATAACAATAAAAATAAACAATGACATCAAGGAAATATGAAGTGAAATTAAAATATTGATAAAGCAAGCAACCTTGACAGTCCACGGGCATGAGAAATCATGGTCGTGGACGTATTTTTTTAGTATAAAAAAATATTTGTAAATTTATATTACTTGATTTGAAGAGTTTTGCAATAAAATATATTCCATGGTTAACAGAAGTATCTAACTTATCTAATGGTGAAACAAATTGCTGCAACAAGCTTTTGTGTGTTTTACAGAGAATGACCCGTTTATGAATGCCTGATTATAATTTTAAAGTAATCAACTTTTAATCAATTTAAAACTTTGGCAGGTCTTTAAAGCGTATATCAGTACCAATTATAATTGAATTGGTAAACAAATAATTTCCTTTTTGAACAAAGTTACCCAAGTTTTTTATTAGGCAGGTTCTTATAGGGCATTTGTATCAGACACATTTATTTTTTCTTCAATTTCTAACAAAGTAGTTGAAAAAGAGTGCAGTAAATACGTTTAAGTTTGTTTTTAGTCCATAAAATATAGATTCTAATAATGCTTCACAAAATAGTGTTTTATAAAAAGGAGAATATTAGCTATCTACGATTTAATATTTCCTTATAAGAAATCTATAATACAATCAAACTTACATTCTTCATTTATCAAATATAAATAAAACTTATTCAAGATAAAAATAATGGAAGAAATTATTTTGTAACATGAAACAACGAAATATTTACCAAGCACGCAATCACTGGCAAGAGAATAATTGAAAGAGATCTTTTATCTGTTCAAAATGTACTGCGAAAACTGTTTTTCGCTTAAAAATTAAATACAATTATGCAAAAGTTTGAAACAGAAAAATAATATTCTAGTTTGTCATATTCATTTTAGTCAGGTGACATCTGACATAAACACACTTCGACACAGTTACAGTTAGTTTCTTTCGAAATTACAAACAAAAAAATATTTATTGCATTATAGGGGCTAAAATATCTGTAATTTTCTACTAAGGTTGAGTTAAAAATTATAGGAAAAATCAATATATTTTCGATCACAACATTAAATTTTTATTTCCAGAAAACTAATATTTAAATAAAAAGTATAAATTTGTATTAGTTTCGGTCCTCAGATGTAGATGGCGCTGCTCATCACCCTACTTGCAATTTGAGACGAATTTATGACTGAGTTTCGTTTTTAACTGAGTTTCGTTAATTTAAGATATTTGATAAAAACACTACTATAAAGCAGTGAAAACTTTAAAGAAATTTATGTTTCCGAATTTTCTTACTCGAAAATTTAATTTTATAAATAAATCTGTGTAATTTGAGCAGAATATTTTCAATTTCTAATGGACGTATTTGGGATGGTTGTAATTAAACCCCTATGAAATATTATTAGCATGTAGTTATTTTTATTTTACCATCGCTTTTAACGTCTTAAATATTTTTTTTTATTTATTTATTTATTTATTTATTTATTTATTTATTTATTTATTTATTTTTCAATTTTTTATTAGCTGGTCAATTTTAAACTTAGTCAGCAACGAAATTATTTCCTTCTTTTTTTTTTTTTTCTATCTTTTTTTTTTTTTTAATCTTTCTGGCTATGGTCTCCCCCTTCTTCCATCAATATTTCGACTCCTAACTTCTCTGAGTTGATACATTTTTCGCCGTTAGTTTTTAATTATAAAAATAAGAGGTAGGGATTGTATTGAGCATTTTGATAATAAAGACATTTAGGGAGAGATGGAAAAAAAGGAATCGGGTCAGGACCCGACTTACAAATGCAGCAAACTCTAATGGAGGCCCCCTTCTCGTGATAAACGACTTTCGAAAGATCATTATGCCAAAGAGGCCTTATATATCAATTGAAATAAACAAAAGATTATTTGAATAATAATTTAAATAAGTAAAAAATTGCATCAAATGAATTGCACGAGAAATGTTACTTATTACAATAAAATTGACATTCTTTTTAAAATTAAAAAAAACAAAAAAGGAAGAAGAAAAAAAGAAAAAGAAAAAAAACAAAAAAAAACGAACATGCATACAAATTTAAAAGCTGCCAAATTGTACATTTTTTTTATATACAATTGAAATAAATAAGAATCTCTCTACAATCCTATAAAAATAAGTTCATAAGAAATAATTAAATGCATTAAAATGAAACATATAACTATATATGCTTGCAGACGATAGGAACAACGAGTCTCTTCTTAAAAAAAAAAAAAAAAAAAAAAAAAAACTTCTTTTTTCGAATTACCAAAAATTTCGGTTTACGGACCTGAATTAACTGGGCACGTTCCCCAATTGCCCTGTGTAACATCAGGCCCTGGTAACAATATAAAAGCATTTCTGAAAACTGAAAAAAGAAAAAATGATCTTTTTATCTTAATAAAATTACAATTGATATTTGATTATTTTTTAAATAACTAAAAAATAATAATTTCCATTATTAAGTATTTATATAATAATGTTAAAACAAAGAAGTGAATCTTTTGTTCCAAAGTGACTTGACCTAACTTTTAATATAAATATTTGAACCATGCATCTAGATTCTCCCGTGTTAGGCGATATCAATTGTGAGACGATGACTTTCAAAATCAGTTTATTTTATCCTAGAATCGCTATCTGTCGCAATATTTGTTGCAGCCAATCTTAATAAATCCTCCTAATGAGATTCAGTTAAGTTATTTCCTATTCTTGATGAAAACCATCTTGCTGAAAATTTATTATATTGTTTCGTCGGACCACGGGTAGGGAGAACTCTGTTCTACATAGTAAACACATACTATTTTGGACAAATTAGAATAATGTTTTTTTTTTAAAAATCCACCTCGTAAAGCCTGATTTTTGTTCTTTTGTGGTGCCGGCGGCGGGTCGTAGTAAAATCTTTCGTGGGTCGGATATGTTCCTCGGGACGCATAATGGCTAACGCTGGGTTAGATCCTACCCAAAGAAAATTTTTATAAAAGGAGGTTTTTATTAGAAGAATTTTGTTTATTTAATTTATTAGTTATTTAAATAAGCCATGAATGATAATCAATATCCAATTAATTTTCATTCCACTAATTCCTGTTAAAACATTAAATTTGTGCAAAGTAATCCTGTTATGCTCATTCGATATTTCTTAACTTAAATGTTTGTGAAGCGTCCCATATGAATGTGTGAACCGTATTTAAAAAATTGGTTTCGCCAGTGTGTTTCAAAAGCAATCGAAACAGGTTTTGAATAAGTAGTTTTCACACATATTACCTCCGAGAAAACAAAAAAGAAAGAAAAAAAAACTTTCTGGAATATTTAATGTCGAGTTAATTAAATTTATATTTTGCAAGGTATTATTTTCTAAAATCTAGGAAATGTCTTTTTTTCTTTCTTTTTTTTTTAATTGAATGTATTGACACTGGTAGTTCAATGCATTTTAATGTTTCTTCTGTAGGTTTGCATCATGGAAAACAACATACTAGCACTTCGATTGCTCATGCGAAGACGAACTTTTATTTATGGCAGACATACCCTTCTGATGCAAAACTTAATAATCAAATCGCATGCCACACATCAATCGGTCTCTATCTGGATGTGTCGTCAATCAAGGTCATACAATACCATGGTTACGCACAATCTACATCACAAAAGATATCGTCAAAGCTCGGGGTTTTCTTTCACGAAAATTCATTTCTGCAATTCTTTTGTTAACCAACAAACAAAGGATGAGATGAATCGGAAGGAATCACGTAATTTTTGACACACATTAGGGTAATTTTTCTTAAAAAGCTCTACTCATAGATCTTCCACGCAGATCACGTAGGTCGCATCGCTATTAACGATGGATAACGAGTACAGGATGGGTTGGAAATTGTCCGGGCGACATCTCCATTTCGGTTCAGACACAATAAAGTAGTAGAGAGTAGGGAGCGATAGAAAATAGAAAGTATTTAATTAGATTTTATTTTGTTTCGAAGCACTTTTATTTTTCTTTCTTCTAAAGTGTTAGGAAAGCGGGAATTTGATGTACTTAAAATTTATTCTGATATATGATATATTTGCGATTTATATTACTTGGATCCATTGTATTTGACGGTACGACCATTAAAAAGCTATATGACTGTCAGTGTCCTTAAATTTTACACCCCCCTCCCATCCCCTTATCAAATTTTGAAATAAAATATTTCGATATTTTAGTTTGCATATAAGCATTTTGAAGATGAATCTCTTGATGTAATTTTGGTAGATGTAGCAAATGAAATGCATTTTAGTAGCCTTTTCTCATTTATTTCTCTGAAAGCCACAAATTATGTTTGAAATGTCAGTACCATCCACTGTCGCATTTCACAAAATTTTGTCTTTCAAGGTTTATAAAATTTAATTCGTATTTAGAAATAAACTTTTTTACTAAATATATCATACGTTTCAAATACAAAAATGTAGAGCCTTTTTTATAAAAAGTATTAAAAAATATTGCTACGATTTTTTTAACTTCTCACTAGCATTTTATATTATTACCATCTAAAGGTTTTCTCATTCTTTCTTGACCATTAAATGTTACTAATATTAGGGTGCGTTTTATATGCCACTAAAAAAAAAAAAAATTTAATTTTTAACGGGACACCCTTTCAAATTATTCCTTGGTGAGAAAACGCATGTGTAAAAATGTTGGGTAATTTAAATAAAATTTATGTGTTGCTACCAGCATTTGAAATTACCACTATCTGGAAAAATCAAGTTTTTCACTTTGAATGAGAGAAAAAGAAAAGTATCCATTGTCAGCTTTTATGTTACATATAATAATAAATAAACTTATTACAAACATATGTAGTGTGTAAAATGCACACTGTGTAGTGTGTATATATATTTTATTATGGAATGTTAATAATGAAACAAAACTGTGAGGTCGTGAATTTATGTTTTCAAAAGAAATTGTGGTAATTGAAAAGTCCTGGAATTTTGTTTTCACCCAAAGAGTACGAACCCTGATGTACCTGTACACACTAACTACGCAACTTCTTCAAGTTTGCTCAATCACGAAACAATTATTTTATTCGAGCAACCACAGGTTTTAATTTCGTTGGTATTCGGGCTTTTGCCCTTACTTTCATGACATATATAACTGTTAAATGACAGGGGTTTTTAATGTTTAGCTTCAAAATCTGCTTGAAATGACAAAATAGACATGGTTTCTCTTTTGGATAGAAGTTTGCTATGATTCAGCGAGTAAGAGTTCCTAATAGTAGTAGCCTGGTACTAGTAGGTTTTATCATTGAAGACAATGAAGTGTTGCCCTGATGAAATAGATGATTTAGAATACTTGTAGATAATAATTTAAACTAATCTCACAAATAGTTAGAAACATCAGTATGACACCAGTTTCATTGAACAGCAGCTGATTAAAATCATTAGTAAGCAAAGAAAAAACAAACATGCAGTTGCATTAGAAGAAAATAAACATAAACAATGAAATTGTTGCATTTACAGTTAAGAAACAGTTAAAAGGTTACGTTAATGCACTTTTACAGACTTTGGTGTAGTTTTTGAATGACAAAAACAAGGTCGGATATTATAAATAAAGAGAAAAAAATAAATTAAAGTACTGATTGTTAAAGCTTATCAATTAAAGAAATATTTTCAAAATATCAACTTTATAAAATTTTAGTTCTTTAGTTAAAATTGATATGTTATTATTAAACTGATAGGAGCTACTTCGACTACAATCAATATATAAGCTACTTGAAGCATAATATATATATTGATTCAATAACTACTGGCTGAACAATTAAATATTCCATTTAATAGATGAAGCACATTAATTACAATGCTTGCGTAATGCTAAATTGGTCAGATTTTGCAAAGCTGGTAGCAACCTCTATATATCATTTGATTTAAATAAAAAAAAAAATTGCATTTTTTTTCTCATCAAATGGAACAATATGAAAGAGCGTCCCTTCAAAAATTGACACCTTCGAAAATAAGACGCAACCTAGTAACTATTGACAGCAACAACCATTTTAGGGTGGTGACTGGAATAAAATACAGTTCGGAAATAACTTCATAAATCTTATTTATATAATTGCCGAAGCTGATTGTTAGTAAAATTATTTTCATTGCTGTCATTACCATCCTTATTATTTTGTTATATTAAATTTTATGTAGCCTTATTGTGTAATATAATTATGTGATATATTCTTTTGTTAGATGGACTTACGTTTTAAAGTTGTAATTCAAAAAGAAAGTTATTCATTCCTTCATGATTATTAAAATATAGCAAAATGTCATTACCATACTCTTACTTTAAGTTTGATGTTCTTAAATCAGCGTTTCTCAACCTTTCAGTATTCGCGGCCCAGATTTCAATCATAATTTTCATCGCGCCCCCGCTTAGAATAAAATGTATACAACAATAGTATATATTGAGTATTTTGGATACTGTTTTTTAATTATTTTTAACTAATTGCCAAAACAAGAGTAAAAACAAGCCAACGTTGGCGAGAAACCACAACTGGTATTTTGCCAAGTGGGCGGTGAACATGACCGATGCCGTCTCGAGCACGCGCAGAGCAAATGTTTTCTCATAGGAGGAAGGGAAATGTTCGATAACACAAGTTTCAATTCCAGCCAGTCTCATTCGAGTCGATCCCTCAATCTCTATCGAATCTATCGTGAATGTGTATGTTATATATGTTTTCGTGTTAATAGCAATTCACCATATTAAATATTCACGGCAGCAGATTTATGCAGATTCATGGATAAATTTTTAAGCTGAAGTAAGCGAGCGTTAGACGATAGTCAAGCATCAACAAGTACACAGACGAGCGTGGTTCCGAAAATAAAGCCAAGAAAATATTCTCAAGAATACTTACATTTTGAGTTTACCAGCACTGATATAATTGAAGAAGTAAGGCCCCTGTGTATCATTTGCTCAAAAATATTTGCCGCAGACAGCATGAAACCTAATAAACTTAAACGACATTTGGAAACCCTTCATAGAAAGTACGTCAACAAACTCAGAGAATTCTTCGAATTAAAATTAAAATCATATAAAAAGCAAAAATCAATTTTTAAAGAAACTTTGTCTGTGAATAAAAAAAGCTTTAATTGCATCTTAAAAAGTTTAATATAAAATAGCCAGATGTAAAAAACCTCACACCATTGGTGAAGAGCTTATTTTGCCAGCAGCAATTGAAATTGTAGAAACTAATGTTTAGAGATAATTTTTCAAAACAATTGCAGTTCATACCTCTTTCAAATGATACTGTTACTTATCGAATTGGTGATATAGCTGAAGATGCATAGTGTCAGCTCTTCTCGAAGTTGCTTGACAAATTGTTTTCAATACAGCTTGATGAATCAACATATAGTAATAACGATACTCATTCAATTGATTATGTTTGATTTTGTGATAATATGTCAGTAGTAGAAGAACTACTTTTCTGCAAACCAATAGAACTCCAAACAACAGCGCTCGCATTATTTGCAATTTTAAATTATTTTATGCACGAGGCAAACATAGAATGGAAAAATTGCGTCGGAATATGCACCGATGGTGCTCGTTTAATGCCCGGAAGATTCCAAAGTATACAAGCACTTGTAAAACAAAAATTGACTCAGTGCGTCTGGATACATTGCATGATCCACAGAGAAGCTTTAGCTTCGAAAGAAATGAGTCCTGGTCTAAATATTGTGTTAACTACAGTTGTAACCGTAGTAAATTATATTAAAATTAGACTCCTGAAATCGAGAATATCATCCTCACTTTGTAAAGACATGGGTTCAGTACATTCAGGGTTACTATTTTATTGCGAGGCAAGATGGTTATCATGTGGAAAATTTTTGCAACGTGTTTATGAATTAAGAGAAGAAATTGCCATTTTCCTAGAAGAAGAAAACATACCGGAAGCCGAGAATTTTCGCGATTTTTTTTTTTTTTTTTTGTGATGAAATTGAGCTACTTGGTCGACATATTCGAGAAACTAAATAACTTGAATCTTCAACTCCAAGGAGCAAATACACATATGTTGGATACGAGTGATAAAGTTAATACTCTTTGTAGAAAATTGGAATTGTGGAGCAGAAATTTAAAGCAAAAAATCTAACAATGTTTGCAAATGTGGATGATTCTACTAAAACTTACAAGGTTGAAGAAGAACATGTAAAAGTTGCTTTTGTAACCATTGAAAATCATTTAGCCTTGTTGGCAAAGAATTTTTAAAATTGTTTTCTTGCTGACGGCAAACTGATAGCAAGTTACGAGTGGGTTAGGGATCCATTTCATAAGACTCCCGAAGGACTCTCATAGTCCATAGAATAGAGACATTTTGCCTTGCAAAAGGTTATGTAGTTCTGATTTTTTAATATGTTATAAAGGTTGGTCTCGTGGCTTATAAACCAAGTTTTCGACCTCCTAACCCTTGTGCGTTCTCCGTGGTGCACCAAAAACTGAGCCATTTTTCAGTTTATACGTCATAGCTCTTTGCCAATGCAACTTAGAAACACACATTATATTTAAAAGATGTAGAATATTAAATTATCTACAACTTTTGTATACTAAGTTTTTTTGTAGACCTATTATGTAAATAGTTATGTCGCATCAAAGTCAAAACTTTTTCGTATAAATGCTACTTTTTTAAGATTTGTGTCAAGTTTTTTGATTATATCTTCATAATGGTACGTTTTAGAGAAAAAGTTTGTGAATAAAAGTTGTAGAACAATAAATTTACTACAAGTTTTCTATATAAACTTATTTTCTAGGACTAATAACAAAGGAGTTACTCTACTTTGTGTATTTTCCATGGTGCACCACAAAAAAATACGTTTTTCAGTTTATAGATCATAACTCTTTCGCAATGCATTTTAAAAACAAACATTAAGTTTAAAAGTTGTAGAATATTAAATTTTCTACAACTTTTGTGAACAATTTGCTTTTGTAAAGCTATTATGTAAAGAGTTACGCCGTATCAAAGTAAAAACTTTTTCGTAAAAATGCTGCTTTTTTAAGTTTTTTGCCGAGTTGTTCAATTATATCTTCATAACAATAAGTCGTAGGGAAAAAATATATTAAACAAAAAATGTAGATCTATAAATTTGCTCTAAGTTTTATACAAAAAGTTACTATCTAGGACTAATAACTAAGGATCTACTCTTCTTTGAAGGTTTACGAGATGATAACCTATAATATATTATGTATAGGTAGGGGTTTAAAAATAGCTTCTTACTGCATAGTCTGACAATTTTAATAAAAAAATAAAACAATATTTACATAATACTAATGATAATGTAAAATAAAAAGTGGAAATATATTAAATAATGTATATATCTATATACAATAACGGTAATATCAATTTTCCATTTTCGCCATGGTGCACCAAAAACCTTCGGAATTCTGAAATTTTGAATTTTTTTTCAGTATACCAATCATATTCTTTTTCCACTGCATTTTATAGGGGGAAAAATTATATTTTAGGTTGTAGAGTATAAAATTTTCTACCACTAATGTATGTTCAAAATTTGTTTTCTAGAACTATTGTATGAAAAACAAATTGTATGAAAAGCATCAAAGCAAAAACTCTTTCGTAAAAATACCATTTTAAGATTCTTGTCGAGTTTTTAGAGGATATCCATAAAAGTATATCATAAAAATTGTAGAACCCTAAATTTGCTACGTTTTATATACAAAGTTATTTTATAGGACTAATAACAAAAGAGCTACTTGGTAAGATCTAATATTAAAAAAAGTTTCTTACTGCAAAGCCTGACAAGTTTAATAAAAAATAAAACAAAATAGGTATTAAAATAATAGTATTATTAATCAAAAAATATAAATATTATAAAAATGTATATATATATAATAATAGTAATATCAATAAAACTTACAATTTAGAAAACTTATAAATTCTTTAATTTAGTTTCGTTTAGCCACGAAGGCTCGGCTAGTTCCTCCGCTACTTCTTGAATTAAGAGTTCTGTTGGGTCGTCTTCATCGTTGTCATCAATTATGATGTTCGCTGTATTGTCACAGGTTTGTCCATGACAGTTTTTACATATTATGGAGCACTTGAGACCGGCCTTTCTACAACCGCAGGCCTTAGTGCATCCTATGTTGCGCTGGCAGAAAATGTAGGTCAGAATTGATTGAGGAGCTGAATCCATGGTGGTTGTAATAGGAAGAAGTCTTTTACTGTCCATCTTCCACCTACAGACCAGAGGATTTTTCAATTGGCCCATCCATGTCTTTACTTGATGGTATGTGCGAAAGACATGGTGCGTAGCAGCTTCTTGGGTCGAAGGTAGCTTTGACAGATTTAACTTGCTCCCAGTTGTTGATTTGGAAAATTGCTTATAACGCAAAGCATTTCAAGTTGTTGCCCTGTGACTACCAAAGAGAGCAACAAGAATGCTTGATACTGCTTCGGTGATGCTTGAAACTGGCATTAGGATCTAGGAAGATCTTTGCAAATTCCTGTAATATTGGATATGACGAAGCAGCCAACATTACAACGCATGTATTCCAATATTAAGTAACTACACTGATTGGTTGATATTCTGTCGGGATGGTTAGTGGTGGGGAGGGTTGAGAATGGTTTTTCGGTTCTTCTAATCTTCTACCCTGAATTCGGCAGTGGGAAATCTCAATCAACATTATATAATGTTTTTGTGGAAACTGAGTCCTTAAAAGAATTCTCTTACATGTCACTAAGGCCATCCGACTTGTGATTTTTCTATTCTATCTCAAAAGATCTGTACACCACGTAGTTTAGAATCAGCTACTTGAATGCAGTCTATTTCTCATTTTTATTTCCGAATGCAGAAATTTGTGGTGCATCACGGCAAAATGGTAAATTTTATATTACTATTATTATCTATAGATATATACATTATTTAATATATTTCCGCTTTTTATTTTACATTATCATTAGTATTATATATATATTTTTTTATTATTTTATTAAAATTGTCAGACTATGCAGTAAGAAGCTATTTTTAAACCCCTACCTATACATAAAATATTATAGGTTATCATCTCGTAAACCTTTAAAGAGTAGCTCCTTAGTTATTAGTCCGAGATAGTAACTTTTTTGTATAAAACTTATAGCAAATTTATAGATCTACAACTTTTGTATAATATATTTTTCCCTACGACTTATTGTTATGAAGATATAATTGAAAAACTCGGCAAAAAACAGCATTTTTACGAAAAAGTGTTTACTTTGATGCTACGTAACACTTTACATAATAGCTTTACAAAAGCAAATTGTTCACAAAAGTTGTGGAAAATTTAATATTCTACAACTTTTAAACTTAATGTTTGTTTTTAAAATGCATTGCGAAAGAGTTATGATCTATAAACTGAAAAACGTATTTTTTTGTGGTGCACCACGGAAAATACACAAAGCAAAGTAACTCCTTTGTTATTAGTCCTAGAAAATAAGTTTATATAGAAAACTTGTAGGAAATTTATTGCTCTACAACTTTTATTCACAAACTTTTTCTCTAAAACGTACCATTATGAAGATATAATCAAAAAACTTGACACAAATCTTAAAAAAGTAGCATTTTTACGAAAAAGTTTTGACTTTGATGTGACATAACTATTTACATAATAGGTTTACAAAAAAACTTAGTATACAAAAGTTGTAGATAACTTAATATTCTACAACTTTTGAATATAATGTTTGTTTCTAAGATGCATTGGCAAAGAGTTATGACGTATAAACTGAAAAACGGCTCAGTTTTTGTGCACCACGGAGAACGCACAAGGGTTAGGAGGTCGAAAACTTGGTTTATAAACCACGGGACCGACATTTATAACATATTAAAAAATCAGAACTACATAACCTTTTGCAAGGTAAGACCCCTTTTTCAGTCTCTATTCCCCGGATTATCAATTGATGAGGAAGAAAAATTCCTAGGCCTTATGACAAGGGACGAAAACCAAAAGACAATTTAGCAATAAATCACTATTTGAATTTTGGGCAGGACTAGAGGATGATTATTCTGCACTAAAAACAAGGGCATTTCGCATTCTATTACCATATTCAACATCCTACCTTAGTGAAACAGAATTTTCTGCTGTGACTTCTTTGAAGAGAAAATATAGATCTCGGTTAAATATAGAAACAGAACTGAGAGTGGCTATTTTTAATATTAAGCCTTCCTTCGAAAAACTTTGCTCGGCAAGACAGGTCCAGTGAAGTCAGTAATAATTATTAAATTTGTTTTTAATTTAGTATGTTTTGATTAAGTAAGTTGTTTTACTTTATTTATTAAATATGTCGAAATGTATTTTGTTTTCTATTTATATGTGTGCTTTCCTTTCAGTCATTTAATCAATTTTTTAAAATAATATTTTTTCTTGGATATTCTCGCGCCTTCCCTCTTGTGTGCTCTCGCCCCCCTAGGGGGGCGCGCCCCACAGGTTGAGAATCGCTGTCTTAAATAATTTACTTTTGAATATTTTATTGATAGGCTAATAAATATTCGTAAAATCAATATTTTCACAAATTAACTTTATTTTAAGTAAGTATGAAAAAAAAGTTTTCTTTTTCTTTTCCATTCCACAAAAAAATAGATTTAAGAAATATTTATTTAATTAAAAAAATAAAGATGAAATTTAACTGTTTGACGCAAGTGCATAACCATGGATCTAAAAGAACTAAGAATGTAGTATTTATATAATTTCTACATGATTTTGGATGGTAATGATACTTTCTGTCTAATTTACATGTTTAAACATAATCGTCTTCTAAATAAATTATATGTTTTGTTTAATTATATGTTATGTTTCATAAACATTCATAGTTTTACAAAGATGCAGTTATTATCTTCCTAAAAACTGCCTAAATGTTGCTTAAATGAAATCTTTCAAAATTTAGAAGCCTAAAATAGACTTTTCGGAAAAATGACTCATATGGAAACCTACTCGTGTTTTAATGTCATCAATGTTCTGAAAATATTCTTCATTCGAATTCATTTGCATCCTAATTATCATATAATATCAACTGACCATCAAGAACAATGAAACAGACTTTGCTCACTGTAAAATATTAACACTGCGCATGATTTTTTGTAAACCGTTTCACAGTAAATATCAAGACCTAAAAATAATAAACACTTCTTTTTCAATAGCTTTCTACACATTTTAAAATTTTGTTTTAATAAATTTAATCAGTAATTTTAGTGTCGAGTCACACCTAATTAAGTGATTGGAACTCAAGCTATACTGCTTGAGGCAAGGATAAACTTATAAAACAGTTTACGACATTAATTGTAAAAATCTCTTATGAATTAGAAAAAAAGTCAATTTTAAGATTTGATAGAACATTAAACAACCTCTGTCAATCACTAGTATACTTATTGAGTTTATAAGCAGGCAGTTAAGAGTAATTACCTAATCTACTTTTGTATATTTAAATAATTAAAAAAAAAAAAATTGCGTGTTACCAGAGTGTTATCTCACCTTGTCAACTTTTTTCAACATCATTCTACAAAGCTTTTAGTTACTCAAGACACATTAATAAAGTAAAGCCTTTTTCACAGACATGCTTAATTAAGGATGTATGTTTTAAATGACCTTTGCTTTTGTAGTTTTAAAACATTGCAATAAACGTTATTACGTTATTAATAAATATTTCATTTCTGATTACGAGCTTGTTAATGACCAGAAAGACAACCCTTTAGGAGTTGCAAAATCCATTTAATATTTCTGTTTATATTAGACATCTTAAAGAAATCGTTTTTACGTCGTTTGATGTTCCTCTAATTGAATTTCACCAGAAGTCATTATTTACATAAATCATTTTTACCTCGTTTATCTTTCTAACTACTCACTCGCTCTTCTATAATCTCACTAGCTTATTATATTACCAACCATAGCTTCAAGAAGGGGAAAAAGAAAAAAGGAAAAAAAAGCAGCCTTCAAATTTCACTGAAACAATGCGATTTTCTAGAATTCCACGCCGTTACTCAATTCTCGTTTTCTGTCAATCCTATCGTTTTTAGGGTCAATGTCGCAAAAGATTCGGAATCTGTAATGACGATATGAAGAAACGCTGAATTTTGGTCATGTCCAAAAACCAAAATCGTCTCCATCTGCCCAAGACAAAATAACAGAATGTAAATTCTCCCATGCGATGATCTGTGTATTGTTTCTTGCATGGGCGACCAACGGTGGTTTGGTATGATTGTAACAATGCAGCAGGTGGAGGGCGGGAAAGGGATCGTTTTGCGAAATCTGTGTTGTCATCTTTTCTGTGATAGTGAGTACGATTGTGTTAGGTGGGTTGTGCATTCCACTTTTAATGAGATGGTGGTTTCCGGCAATTAGGAGAGATGGGTGGTAGATGCCTTCATGTGAGGACCTATGCTACTTCTGTATCCATGAAGATGTCTTCAGCGGGGATTTTTTATCTCTGGCAAACGTTCTTGAAGTGAAATTATATAGAATCGCGTCATTGAAGGATGTTTGTTTCGTTTATCTTTACTCACATTTGAGGTTGATTCATCCGTGTGAATGCGTGGTTATGAAAAGTGTCAGTTTAAGTCAATCTCTCGACAATCTGTCATGAAGATAAGGAAGAAAATTTGTTCATCGAAAGATATAACATTTTTAAGTCCTTATCATATGAGCAAGTGACTAAAAGCTACTTTATTCCTTGAAAGATACGGTTTGAAAGTTTTTCGAATAATATTTTTTTCGGCTTATATTTTGGTTGTTGATGTGTAATTAACGCATTCAAATTTCTTGAAGAATGTAACGGTTTATAGGAAATACTATATTTATAAAGTATGAGTTGCTGGGAGGGAGATGGAGGGGGGGGGGGACTTCTACATGTGGCACATTTGACAGATACAATTTTTTCTCACTGGCATTGTTATTTGATTGACGAAGGCGGAGTAATTAAGTAATGGAAAATGCAAAATCTTGTAAAAGATTTAGTTGCATTTCTCATCATGAGTGTGCTACTTTTGAGGTTAATTAAATTTTTTGACTTGGAAAGTTAAAATCTAAAAATTTAATTTTGTTCCAACTATGAATTTCGTTTGTGAGACATTTATTGAAGAAAATTAGATTAATAAAATAAATTAATTAAATGATTTTGTGATAAATACACTTGCTTCTAACAATTATGTGATGAATTATTGAGTTTCATAAGAATGAAATAAAATCGATATGCAATTGAAAAGATATAAAAGTAGCTCTAATGAATGGAACTGTATTAATTACCTTAGTAAAAAAATTGCAATAAATAGAAAACAATCTATCATTTCACCTTTTATTACAATATTTGTTTCGTCTAATATTTTTTTCATTCAGAAAACATTGTAATGGATTTAAAAAAACACTTAAAAATCTTACGAGTACTTATCACCTTTTCCTTGAGACTATGAACAGTTAAAGAAAAACGTTTAGTAATGTCCTGAAATATTGAGTTAATAACAACGCTCAAAATGTCTTGCATGAAATTAAAGATTCACATAAAGCATAATCTAGTGGGAGCTTTTAATTTTCGACAGTATTTGAAAACAGATATCAATTATTTAGAAATCCTAAATGATTCAAACTTGAAGTCGATTGAGATCTGTGGCTACAGTGTACACGGAAGGATTAATTAAGGTTTAGAATATCTGTCTTTTATTTCAGATTATATTTGGATCTATCAAAACTTATTAAATTGAAATATAGGTCTTTACATGTAATTACATTGTAATATCACCTATTAAATGTGTTGGCCTCAAAAGATGAAAAGTGAAAAGCTGATTTCAAAGGATGATCCCATTTCAAAATAGAATACCTCCATTTTAGATTTAAAATGTGATTTTTGATTTAATAAAAAATGTACCGTCAGTTAAATTGTAGGAAACTTAAAATTACAACTCGAATACTTTTCATTTTAGATTACCCCCTCCCCCCAATGTTGAACCTTGAAACGGATGTATCTTAGATCCCCCCCCCCCCCCATATGTACTTGGTCCTTTCCTTTATCATATTTACTACTTTTTAAAGCTGAACCTTTTTGCAAAAATACCTTCGTAAAGGAACTTGTTGTATTTTGAACCAGATGTATCTTAAATCACATGTACCTTGGACTTATTTCATTTACTCCACTTTACTACACTGTACTGAAAAAGCTACACCTAATCCTAAAAATACCTACGAAAGAGGAACCTATTGATCTTTGAACCAGATTTATATTAGATCTGATGTATCTTAGTCCTATATCATTTACATTACTCTGTACTCACTGAAAAAAAAAATTGGAAGAAAATTGTAATCGTGTTTGGTTAATATGTCAACAGAAGTTGTTGCTATCAGACATGGTTAATTTTCAAAAAATAAGCCTCGAGGACTGAGACGATAGAGGACGAAGATGTATTTTTTTAGAAATGTTCCTGAATCCCTTTTGTTACTGACACCAATACTAACAACTGTTCAAAAGAAATTTTCATATAATATTATTCGTTTTCTTCCACAAACATGTGCTATGCCCCTTTTACTATATCTTAAATTATACATCATACATTCGCCTTGATCTATAAATAACATTGCCGGTCAACATTTTTTTTTTTTTTTCGTTTGGTCTGCTATGCCACTTTCAGGCATTGGGCATTCAATCAATGGACCCTTTTTGAAAAGATATTGACACTTCGTGTCTTTTGTCGGTATCATTACCTTAATGACCTTGTCTTGTTACGTGGATGTGTCCGTCGGGGGTTTGAGTTAGTAGGCAAAAGGGGGAATGGTAGCCACGTGATTATTGTGTCGTGAGATGCGGTTTCTTTTGCTCTTTTTAGCCATCCAAGGTTAGTGGAAGTTATGCAGGTTTGTAATAATTATTTCAAGATTGGTTTCTTGGAGTGTGGCACATGAAAGTTGTCGAGCCACATTTTCTTCAGAATTCCATATTCTTTAATTTGAAAGCAATTTAATCATTTTGGTGTTTGTGCGTAGATAGACTCACCTTTTCAGGTCAATAGATATTCAATGTAGAGTTTTTGTATAATAATTTCTAAAAAATTTAGCCAACAGTGATACTTGTGACAGTAGACGATTATTTAAATATGTTTTAAAAAGATATAAAAGTTAAATTTAAGTTTAAAAAATAAAAATTAAATGTAAAAAGAATGGAAATGTGATTGGACCCATTTAGCATTTGATTAAGATTCGATGCAAGTTATAATTAAAAAATATTGAAGCACTTCTTTATTACGACAAAAAAGTGCTAGTATCTGTAAAAAGCAATTCTGTTTTTGGTTCACTATATACTACTTCAAAGTAGGAGGAGTTTACTTTAACCAAGTCTTTATTATAACTCACTTTGCTTGAAGATATATTTGACAGAATAGTCAATCGAAGATTAGCACTTTTCTGTCAAAGTACAAGTTTAAAATTCTTATTGGCAGCCAACGTGACTTGTAACTAGGTCCCGATTTAGAAAACCAATTACTATCGACACAAAAATATAAACGACGATTGTTGATGGTATATAAATATTAATGACAATTTCGATTGCAATCTATTACCATTTTCATTAAATAATTGTTGTGATATTATTACTTTAATAACTAATAAGAGTTATTAAAATATATGTTCATATTTTATGACATTGAACTAGTGCGCTGAACAGATTATTGATATTTACATCATAATTCAGAACTTTTTAGGCAATTTGAGAGCCCCCAAAATTTTGAGGCCCTAAGCAGCACGGGCCTTACAGGAGTTATGGCAAAGAAGGCCCTGCTTGTAACTACAATCTCGCATGATGGTAACGGTTTTTATTGTAACATTCCAATACAAAATGAAGAAATACAAATGACGGTCTTTATATATGTATAAAGAAGGTGCGTAAACAAGTTTTTGGTTTAACAGGCTTCAAACCATCGGAACTTTAGAAAGTGGCTGAAAATTGAGAAAACAAGATTTAACTATAATAGTGGAGGGAGTAAAATGAATGCATGCATTTAAAATAGCTATACTAATGGTGTTATAAAGTATAAGAAATTGCATGTACAAAGGTTTAAATGATTTAATGGGAGACGCCAATCTATCTTTTAGGTTAAATGACAATGAGCGATATATTCCACTAAAACTCTAATACTTTTCATTATTTTCCTCTAGTAAATGGGTTGGCGTTAAATGAATATTTTAACATTGTAGATTTAAATTATTTTTTTTAAAGTATTAACTCGTTAAAGTTTAAGATATTTAAATAAAATCTTTAGGTTTAGGTGGGTAATAAGAGCACTTTTAGTCTCAATGATATGCGAAGCTAGTTACTTTTCTTTAATTATTTTTACTTCAACTATTGGATGTTATCAGAAGCTTATGAAAAGGTCATGTCTATCTAACTGTTCATTTGAAAGTAAAAAAATATAAATGAGAAGCATTTCCAAATTAATTATTCGTTCAAATAAACAATAATATGACACTTTTCCTAATGGACTTTAATGGTTAATCGTATCTTGTAAACATATTGCAAAACCTGTTTAAGATTTGAAGGTTGCGCCAATTACTTTTGTGAATGAAATTGTCATTTAATCACATATCTTATGTATGAGATTTTGTTGTAAATATTTGCAAAATCGTATCTTTCTATGATTTGTAAATAAGCAGATTTTCTTTTAAAAATCCATCATACTAAAATTACTATTCATAGTTTTGGTATGAAATACAAAAATGTATAAGGGAAATTTAAATAAAATACTAACATGATACAGGTGTAAAATTCACTATTTTGTGACAGAGGGCGTAACACACAACTAATAACTGTAATAAAGACTCTAAACATGAATAGAATCGTTTATTTTGAAAAGGGATGGTACTGTTTTTGAAATTGTTCGTCAATAAATAAAAATATTTCTTTCCCAAGATTAACATTTATTTGAACTTTCTAAAGATAAACAAGAAGATGAATCATCGCAAATTTAAGGTAAATTTTTTTAATAGTTTGATCCTATTTTAAGGCTAGTTAGAACAGTCTTAAGTTGAGGACGAGTTCTTTCATTGATAAGATGAAGAAACGAAAAAATTGTAACGATGTTAAAAACAATGTTAACAAAAATAATGTTAAGAACAATGTTAAAAATCTAACTTTATTTCTAGTTAATTATTACTCTAAGAAAAAATGGTCCAAGAAATACAGTTGCAATTTATATACAATATTTTTCAAAATGTTAACAGATTATTCCCCTATGAACTCCAATATGAACTATTTTTTTAACTGCTCTCTGAATATCCATGTGTTTTTATTGTTTGTTGCATTTTGATTATTTGGTAAAAGTGTCAATATTCTAGTGAATTGTAATATAATAGGAAATTGGAAATGCAATGGTAATTTCTTAGAGGCTAGGTTTTATTTGTACACTGATAACGTTTACAAATTTCTGAATATTAGTATTAAGAAATTTGTCAATTGTGCACAACTATAACCACTTTTAATGCTGATAACTAAATAGCGAAAAAGTTGAAAATCAATTGCTTCCTCAATTGTTAATGAGAATATTGATATAAATTTATAAGACAAAATTATTATCGGCCCTTTTAAAAATAAACGATTTGTCTGGTAATTCAACTTTGAAAAAGCATCAATTTGAACAAGTTGATTTTTAATTAGTTTTAACAACATATGATTGTAAAATAAGAAATGATAATAAGCTAGAATAACTATAATTCTAGTTTTCTAGTCGCTAATGAAACTTAAGGGATTTATAGTAGTACATAAATTTTCGATCTTTTTTAATTTAAGAAAATCTAAAAATAAAAATAATTTCTTATAAGGATTTAATTTTATTTTATAATCAATTATTGAAAATGATTCATTGAATATCAATAACAATTCTCTACATCAAGCATGTGGGAAAATTAAAGATTTTCCAAATTCAAAATAAAAAAAACAATCAGAAAAAATAAGGTATTTAACAATTTCGCTTCATAGTTAACTAAAGTTTTAATATAGAATTTCACACTTAATGTACAGTCAACTAATGCTTCAAAAGTTTCAATTTTACATTCTGGCAGCACATGATTAGGTGCCACTGTTTCTATTTATTGATAGTTTGTACTAATGATTTTTTGCTACTAATAGTTTTTACTTTTGATTGCTTTTACTAATGATTTTCTGATATTTTCTTCAAAAATTTTCAGTTACCACAAGGATTCTACAAAATGTTCGTGGAATAAAAATATGGCGAAATAGGTTTGCTGGAATATTAAATGTAAGGTAGGATGAATCAGCCAAACAATAAGTGTAAATTTTTAAACATTACAAACCACATTTTATATCTACTTTACTTAAAAATATAAACAGTTGCTATTTTTGTATAAATAGCGATTAGTTGAGCTTTTGAGTGAAATAAGAAGTATATAAACATAATATACAAGCAGAATCACTTTTCAGCCAATCTTTTATTTTAAAGTTGAACAATTTAATAATATTTTAACTTTTATGACAGACGAATAAATTTAGAGCATAGACTCCCCTATCTTTGCTGAACTATTTAGACCTAAGACTTTAATCCAGTTTTAACATAAGCAGTTTTTTTCTTCTTATTTTTAACACACAAAGTCTTTAGGGGGGTGGGGAGTACTCATAATCGGATCTGAAGAAAATAACTAATATTAATTGTAGAACAAGATTTAAAAAAAAAAATTTAAACAAATTAAAAAAAAAAAAAAAAAATTAAAAAAAAAAAAAAAAAAAAAAAACGGTTAAAAATTTCCTTTTTGTGAAAAAGAATTCAGTTTACCTGTTGCCACGTTGGTACTAAAAGGTAGTTGGATATTAAGGAGGAATAATGGTACAATTCATGAGATAATTTTCAGAGAAGTTTACACTTTCTTAAAATGTTTTCAAAGCTTTAAATCGAGTTTCTCTAAATAACTTCCAAGTTACTTAAGCCCTTCTTCTTTCGTACTTGAATAAGTTACAGTAACTAGCATGATGATTACTTCGGATTAGTTAAAATTACTTAAAATTTTTTTATTCCACATACTACTGTATCTCTTGGATATCTCAACATACAATCATAGGACAAATTAAATAGAATTAAGTAATTTCAAAACGTATCATTGACCAAAGATGTAGGTGTTTTAAATGCAAATTTCCGAAACTGTGTTAAGTGTTATATCTATTCTCTTGTAATTAACACTCGTCTTGCCACAATACGGTAATGGATACTCGAAATATAGTATATCAAAGTGAAACTTAGATGCCACTGTAGTATGATATCAATGATAATATTATATTAAGTTCATTTTCAAAAATAAGCTGAATGCTTTATTACTTAAAAATCTCCAAAATCTGATTCGATAAATATGAGTTGACTACTAGTATTTTCTTGAAAATATTGCATCTACATTTCGAATTTATTTTTACACTTTTTTTAATTTATTTTTACACTTTTTTAAATTTATTTTTACAGCAGAAAAATTTATTCTAAAGATAATTTCCTCAAATTGTAACTGTTATTTATACAAATTAAAAGTATTCGCAATATAATTACGATTTTAATTTATTAACTAGTCAAAAAGACGCAAAATTTTAATCATTTATTTAAAATTGAAACATTTTCCATGACATATCGACCTTTAATTGCAGTCTTTTCAATTATTGTTTTATATTGAAAGTTTTCCAAATAAAGAAAATTTTTGAGTAAGAGTAAAATATTAATATTAGAATTTGAAAACATAAAAAAAATAAAGCATCAATATCTCTTTGATGTTCGGTGAAAAAACATTGAAATTTCAGGAAAGAATTCTTTCCGTAGATGACACTAACAAGTATATATTACATGCTGCATTTCATCTTTTTCATGAGGCTCAGTTTGACCTCTGACAGCACAACACTTTTTCATTTCGAAAACCACTTTTCTTGGAAATTGTTTATTATTTTTTTTTAAAGAAACACTGATTTTTTTTGCTTTGTTGAATCGTGATTCTATTAATTATATAAAGACAATTGTTATTAAAGCTACTACGAAGATACCAAACGTTTAGGTTTTGAGAAAAGAGCTCTGCGTTATGTGAATCGCTTTTTTGCATTCTTATATCTAAAAGATTTGAATTGAATGTAAGCCAAATAGGAAGGTGTTGTGTGTGTGTGTGTGTGTGTGTGTGTGTGTGTGTGTGTGTGTGTGTGTGTGTGTGTGTGTGTGTGTGTGTGTGTGTGTGTGTGTGTGTGTGTGTGTGTGTGTGTGTGTGTGTGTGTGTGTGTGTGTGTGTGTGTGTGTGTGTGTGTGTGTTGTTGGATCTTACGATTTCAAAAGAATGTGTTTTTACATAACTATTTTTAAGAGAGAAAAATGCATTTTGGTGCAAAAGCCTAATGCTTTTGTTAGAGTTTAATACTCTAATAATAGTTTAAAAAATACAGAATAAATAGAAGGAAATATTGACAGAATGTTTTTAATTCAATTTGTAATTTTTCCGTGTGACACTTTTTTATAAGCTTGTGGTGAAATTCACCTGAGAGCTTTCAAACAAAAATAATCTAAAGGTTAAAGGCCTGTGTTAAACATTAATTCATAACCCAAAATTCAGCTACATCCCTACTGTGGTATAATGGATGCAGTCAGATGTGTTAAAGATGTGTCACATGTGTTAAAGAAGACAAGCATGTAGATTTGCTGAGTAAAGGAATTTAATTAAAATTAACAACAACAAATATTCAAGTCTAGCAAAACGTCTAAACACTCAAATTAACCTAGTAATGGCTTAGCAGGGTTATATATATATATATAACCTGCACGCAGAGCACACAACAAAATTTTATACAGAGCGGGGAAATGGCAATGGCATAGGATTTTAACTAAATGCTTGATAAATAATAATCATTCAGAGAAGTAAGAACATTTTGTATTAGTTAATTTTAGAAATGCTTATCTGTGAGAGTCTCAGATTCCAGGCGCGTTTGACCGGCACATGAAGATTCAGGCTCCTGGATCAGGTAAAGTCCTAGCGTCGGGAGAAGTTGCAGGCTCCAGGATCAGGTAAAGTCCTAGCGTCGGGAGAAGTTGCAGGCTCCAGGGTCAGGAATTAACACGGCTTCCGATGAAGGTCCCGGCGACAGGTAGTCACAGCTTCCGATGAAGGTACCGGCTCCGGCGTCAGGAATTAACGCAGATTCCGATGAAGGTCCCGGCGACAGGTAGTCACGGCTTCCGATGAAGGTACAGGCTCCGGCGTCAGGAATTAACTCCGCATAATGCAACGATTTCTCAGGCGTTGGCGGGGATTACTTTAGTAGTCTTGCACGATCTCGAGTTTTCAAAGTCTTCCAACCATCCTAGCCGCCACACGGTTCGTTCCTCTCTTATCTCCAAGCTCCCAAAAAAACCCCTCTCTCGCTACCCCGTTTCTTTTTTCCACTCCTTTGGCCCCCGTAGATTCTTATTTTGATCCTACCGCCGTCTCGCTTTTTCTCCCTCAGGTAGCTGACGTAGCAGTTCTCCAATCCCCGTTAGAGTTTAAGCAAGTCAAAACCGCCATTGGAAAGGCAATCCAACTACCCACAGATTCGCCAGAAAGGAAATATATTAGTGGAGAGCAAAAGTCAAGATGATCAAAGTACCAAAAACTTTAGAGGAAGGAAAAGTGCACTTAAATCAAAAACATACATATAAAATTAAATATTAGCATCACAACAAGCTCCATATGCAACACAACTGCCTTACACGGAAAACTTTAAAATATATATTGAACTTTTAATATTTTCTCGTTAATTTTTAAGATATTTGTGCTGCTTTCTGGAAAAATAATATTAATTTTAATAGTTTAATGTAATCAATTAAAGAATATTGTTATAAAAATAATAAAACCTGTAATGAAGTATAGTTGTAACTTCTTAGTCATGGTTTTAGTTGTGAAATATTATCCAAAAGCTAAATGTTTTTAAACTGCATTGTAGTTTTACTAATGTGTTGTTTTGAATAAGCAACTAAAATTTCTTGAGCGAACGTTAAAACATTGAAGTTATATAAAATACCTAGTAATACTATTCTATACGTTTCACAATGAACAGCCCATGATATTGAATTCTTTAAACGCAATGGACGCATTTTTGAAGTTGATGGACTTGCTTATATTGATAATATTTATACATTTTTACTTACAAAAACCTTGACTTGTGCAAGTTAAAAGATAAAACGTCTAAGTATATACTTCTATATTTCGAAATAACTTCTATTGTTTCCTTTAATCTTTTCTTTCTAATGTTCTTTAATTACTGATCATCTTCTATAACGCACACAAAGAGTAAACTCCCGAAACAATGAAAACTTATCAAAATTTGAATCTTTCTTTATTTATGGTTTTGTTTTTCGATGATAGGTTAAGCAACAAAAGTATCCTCCGCATATGTGTCTTGGTTTCATTTTAGGTTTCTTGGAGTCCTCTACCATAGAATAAAACGCCCTTCAATTTTTTTTTACTATGACACAATAAAATTGCGATTGTCCATGCATGTAATTATTATTGCAAATTGTGATAAAGAGGTTAAGGTGAACCTATACTTTAAGAAGAGGATGATTTCCATTGTGGATTCTTGTTGTTAAATTTTTAAAAATTAATATTTTGAATAAGATGGAAAAAAAACCCGAAATATTAAAATTTATATAAAAATAAATACAGCTAAGATTTCACTAGTTTTTAAAATCTAAGAAGTACTCCTCTGGTCTCATTCTGCTTTATTCCTAGTAACCTACATCTTATTTTGCTAGTTTAAAGTTTTTGTACAATTTTATTCAACTTATAGCTTGTTGTTCCACTGTTTCCTTAGAGAGAAAAAATAACACTTGAAGGAATCAATAGGAGAAGCCTCAATTTTGTCAAGAAAGTGAATTGAAATTTTAATTTGATTGCGGCTGTGATGCTTTACGATGGAAAGTAGATAGTGAAACCTAAGAAATATTTGTTAAACATGGATATTAAATTAATATGGCACATATATTTTTATTAAAATTGTCACTTTAATTGTTTTTTACTTGATACATTCAATGAGGATCAATACTTAATGAATTCCTGCTAGTTTATTCGTAACACTTTATGTATTTATTTCACATAATCGAACTCCTAAATAATTGTTTTAAACGATTATTTACTAGATCATTGAAATATGTTTAGTTTTATACTTTTAATGTATGTTTAGATGCACGTTTAGTGTTTTTAAACTATTTGTAACTTGATAACCCTCATTTCACTTCAAATGTTGAAAAATCAATTTCTTTTATAGATCATTGGATTCAGAATATTCAGAAAAGAAAATTGAGTTAGGCGAGAATTTAGATAGTATCTGAATATTATTAGTTTACTAATGACTAAATTTCATTCTATTTTTCGATTCACATTATATATTTATAAAACAAAAATATGTAAGTTTTGAAAAATACAATGAGTCCGTTTATGCAGAATTGAAAAAGAATACAATTAAACAATGTTTTCATAAATTGGATTGACATTAAATTTGAAATAGCCGAAGAGAATTTCAGCAAGTTATCCTTTTAAATTAAAATATCTTTTTAGTCAGTTTCATGGTTAAAGATTAAGTGATAGGTTTAATTCAAGAACATATATGTCATTGTTTTATTTTTTTGGGAATCCCACTATTAATTATAGAAAGTTCGTGTAAACAGCAGGTATTCTCTGCTATCAAGTAAATATAAGCTAACTCCTTCATTAATCTTATTTTCTAGAAAAAGACGTTTTTCCTCTTACATTACTTTGACTCCTAATTTATAAAAGGCATCTCTCAATTGAAGTGTGCCTTTTAAGTCACTGGGACATTGATTAGTTTTCTTCAAACACAATTCTATTAGCATCAGGAAGCTGTCATCGTATTTATAACACGTTTGGCGATATCAATGATAATTGTGACATCCTTACACTGTCAGCAGCACACTCCACGAAGATCAATTCTTTCAAATGAGAGGATGGAAGAAAGAAAAAAATCGTCAAGAGTACCCCGTGTTCTTTCAAAAACCGGAGAAAAAAGAAACCGGAGTACAAATAGACCGTAACAAATTTCTCAGCAACTGTAATTAGCCATCGTCCTTCAGGACCTAATGATCATTCATCGTCATTCTGGTTTTTAAAATATTAACATAAGAAAAGACATGTCTTGTCAGAGGACGATGAAATGGACATGGCAGGGGAAAATGCCGTGCCATTTTGTGTGGCGTGAAAACACACGAACAAGATTTGGAAGCCGCAAGAAACATATACTTAGAAAAATAGGGAACATGATGTTTTTCACCTTCAACTTTGACCTCTGTGACGAGCATCTTCAGTTGCGTCTTGGATCGGGTCTTGTGAAGGTCACTCGGTTTATTATTTTGGACATTATGAAGGATTTAAGATATTACTTTCAAAATTGAATGTATACTAAATCTCTGAGATCATGACCAAAAGATTAAAGATGATTTTTTTTTTGTCTGGGTGATATGATCAAAATATTTTTTTAATAAATTATTGTTTGGATGGCAGCAAAATAGATTATATTGTTTACCCACCCATTTAGCAATGTGAATTTTGACGAAAATAGTCTTTAATTTGATAAAGAAACACTTAACAAGTGAAAATTTTAGGGAACCATGTTACATGAAATTATTGATTGCATTATTTGCTAAAAAAATGTATGATTTTTTTTAAAGGATGATTAATTTTATTCTACATTTTGAATCCAATCAGATACAATAATACAAATTTCACTCACAAAAATTTCTAAATTATGTTTCTCCATCAACAAAATGAAAATAGTACAAGACACATGTAAATATTTTTCTTATATAACGTATTTTTTCATTATATTTTTTGTGTCTTATTAAATTTATTTATATTCCACAAACAATTTCATTCATCACTTATGTCTTCAAAATATTTTTTTTTTCAAACGTCAAGTCAGTGAAACGACAGTGATTTAATAAACTCTGAGAATAAGAATCACTGAGAAGAATTTTTTAAAAAATATTTTGGTTTATTTGAAATAAATTTATATCTAGGTGTATTTGATTTATTTATTTAAAGTTTTTAAATATTTAAGGTAAACCCTGAGCATTATATTTAAGTTATTATTACTTTAAATAAAAAAAATTCCATATTTGAAGCAAAAAAAAAAAAAAAAAAAAAAAGGATTGCTGGTATGCCGCTGCAAACCAGCAATTTTCTTTTCCAATACTGTTTTATAAGCTGATGACCCAATCTTATGTTTGCCTCTAATACTTTCGAAACCAAGTGAGGAAAATAAATAGCTTAACTAAATGTTGTAAGTAAAAGATAAAAATTCTGCCAAAAATTGAAGAGGGAAGATCTCAGTTCTACAGCTATCAAATACATTAAGACAGATATTTAAGAAAGAAAAAAAAAATCAATCGAAAATTAAGGACGTACGAGGAAAAATAAAGACTTTGGCGGTTCTTTTATAAGGACCTACCAAAAATAAGTAAATTTTAAGGACTTTGGACAATGCAAACCCTATATAAATATACATAAGTATATTTTATTGTTATACAACAGTATATTTCTTGAAGTAAAATTTCATTTGTAATAATTTTCCTTATTGCAAAGAGAAAAAGCTTTGTTAATAATGAAATACTTATTTATAATTTAAACTGATAATCTCACAACAGAATACTTTTATTTTACATTTATTAACATTGTTTAACAAATATTTTAACCTTGAAGGGTTTTAAAAATCATTTTGAAGACTTCTGTTTATTAATAGACTCCCAAAGTCTTGTTTCATCAAACTTATAAACTTACATTAAAACTGCCACGCTCAACCAACTTTTACAATAACTGAAATTAATTCACTTCTACGTCTAAACTTTTGACAAGACAGTATGGACATCAGCACGACTAAAATGGCAAGTACGATACATGCAGTGAGTACTCATCTTGGATTGAAAATAGGTAAACATTTTATTTAAAAAATATTAATAATATTCTCAATTGTTATCTGAAATATTTTGTTTTTGTTTTTCCATAGCTTTCAGTTTATTTATCATTGCATCTTCTGTATAGTATGAAAATTTTTTGTAAATGCTTAAAAGCCACTATAAGTTTGTTGTTGCAGCAATTAATAAAACTAGAACCATTTGAAAATAATTGCGAAGCTTTTTCCAACTACAGAAAAGCTGTAACTGTAGATTTTTCATTTATAATTAAATTTAAGGATAAGCTTTTAGAACACTATCGTGATGCTAAACTCACTCATACTTAACCTGATTTTAATGGGAGAATAAATGTATATTTTTTCAAGTACATTTCGAACTTAATTGAATTATCGACCTTAACCTCAATCTTAGCATATCGGCAAAAGAGCTACTTGGCATCTTAAATTATCAGGATTTTTTTCTTTTGTTTTCGTTATTAATAGAAAACATTAAAGAAAAAGTGGGACAATTGTAGCCACCTGATGTATGCATTTGATTTAAAGTAAAGAAACGTTAGTTAGAAAAATTAAGCTTATTTTGTTCTAATAATGTAATGATTAACATTATGTTTTCATAGATTCAGAAAATTATATCTCGAGTTGCCTAATGAATCCTACCGATTTTCAAAGACAAAAAATGGTTGACGCTCTGAAGATCTTGTTGGTAAAAGTAAAATGTTCTGTTACATCTGAGCATAAAATTTTTTGGAAAACTATCACCAACATCATCAAAAAGGCTATTTTCATGATGGAGTCAAAAGTGGATATAAAAATAGTAGGTTCACTTAGTATTTATTTAGAAAGAATCTCATTCACTCAAATTTTCATTTCATAAAAAAAATAAACACAATTAGTATCTTAAAAGCAGAGTTCAAATTATAATTTTTAAGGAGATACTTAGATTTCAATAACAAGTCATAGTTAGTTACATTTGTATAATTTTAAAATTTAGACTCCATAACCATATGAGAGACAGGTGAAGCTTGACAATAAGTATAGACTTATTTTATGTTTTGAATTTTTCGCAATCCACAAGATCTAGAGTGTAACCCGAGTAAAAATAGTTTTTTAACTTTTATCTGTAAACAGTTAATATTCAACAACTATAGATGTTTTGATTACATATTAAAAAAAAACAAATAAAGTCAACTGTGACTTAAACCTCCCTGTATAAGGGAGCCTTGACCGATACATAAGAAATAGCTGTGAAATGTGTAAGGATGGCTAATACTACGGATTTATAAAGTATATAATTATTCTAAAATTTCATTAACATTTATGTAGTTAATACATCATTTAAAATTAATATAGTATTGAAATTCGAAATCAAAATTGTAGCAATTGTCATTGTATAGTTGCACCACACATTAAAGAAATATAGGAAGCAAAAGATCACAGATTTTAATGAGTAAGATGTAATTTGGCGTTTATTGGACCCACAACTTGGCGGTGACTTTTTTACTATCCTATCCGAATCTACTTATAACAAATATTCAATATTTTTAACATTTAGTTATTTTACCTGCTATTTGTAAAAATAAATAATAAGTTTTAAAAATCATATGCATTGAAAAAATGCTTGTATTAATGATGGTTCGTATAAAATATTATATAAATTTGAAAGCTAACTGTTTAAACAGGAACAACCATCAGTACCAAGAATTCTTACAAAATCAGACAGCTCCAAAGATGTTCGCTGTGTTCTTCGTACTACAAATCTCCAATGTCCGATACCATTCTGGTTCGCAGCTCCAGAACTGTGAGTAACATTTCATAGATATAACCATTTATTTACGAAGATGTAATTTTAAATAATACCATAAAGAAAGACATAACATTAATTTATACGACCTATAAATTCCTTAAACAGGAATTATTTCAGCTATGACTGTAATTTTCCTAATTATATTTGTTCTTGTTGTGTAGAATGTTTTCAAATAAAATATACCATTTATAAAAATTCAAGTGGCAAAAATTATATTGTTGAGCTCTTTAAATTATTATTTAGAAATAGGTCTCTACAGTATTAGAGCATTTTTTTTTTATTTAAGTTACTAGTATATCAGGTTATGTACACAGACCAATCCATAAAATTAATTCTTCATGTTAAAAAATTCTAAATGAGGATGCTCACACTAAATTTACATTTCTTACATTGCATACCATACTTGTCAGAAGCTTATATGAATTTTCGATTTGCAACATCGTATAAAACAATAAATTCCAAAAGCTTAGAATATTATTGCATATCAATATTTCTTCTCAAGTAAGAAGAATTCTCTGAGTGACAATGACTGTTAATCTAATACTATTTCCTCAAATACAATCCTAATTCAGCAGAAAAATTATCCAAATACTGTTAAATCAATTTTTCATTTACATAGATTCGATGATTCTGTATTGAAGTTGGCGGAGGGAAGTTTTGGGGAAGTGTATAGAATTACAAAAGAAGGTGAAGAAAGAATTTTAAAGATTATACCTGTTGGAGATGTTATGCCTAATGGTGATTATTCTGAGCAATTCACATTTAAAGAAATGACCGCTGAAATTTATGTTTCACAGTAAGTAATTCAGTATTTTACGTTTTAGGACAGTATAAAATTACAAAACAATACACAAATTCCTTCTTCAATATTATTATGAAAGTGTTATTTTTTCGACTTTAGTTTAAAAAATATTAAAAGGAATTTTTAAATCTGAAATCCGTAAGAGTGTCAGTTAGTCTAAAATTAAAAAACTCTTGCTTTAAGTAAGTGTTAGTCTTATTTCTTAAGTTAATTTGTGAAATAAATGCTTATCTAAATTTAAGAAGTTAACTGAATAAAATGTAGTGATTTGAAAGCGAAAAGTATAAAGTTGAGAATTTAGGTTGATAACATTCTTTTTTCAAATCAACAAATTATGAAACAGTTTTTTTCATATTCTTAGTTAAATATACAAATTTACCAACTCTAGATGATAAGAAAACTTTGGTAATTTATAAGGAATAATTTAGAAGAAAAATTCAATATTTTTTCCCGAGAATGAAGTAAAATCAACGTTACAATTTATGTATACTTTATTTCCTATAATGTTTAACTTCAATTTTTATAGGGAGCTCTCTAATTTATCAAAAGACAAAGAATACCGGTGTTCTACGTACCCAACTATTTATCAGTAAGTAGATATATCGAATTGATTCATAATCTTTTTATCGATTAACGTAACATCAATTATTATGTAAAAATATTTAATTTGATATATAAATAGGAGTAGGTTAGAATCATGGTTTTAAAAATTAATTCTTCGGATAATTGTTTAACAATCAATTATTTATATATTTACACAAAGTGAACATTTTTAAGCATCAATTTTGGAAATTTAATAAAAGGTTTTTTCCCCATCCCCAAAATTTGTATTAAAGTTGTTTTATTAAATTAAGAAATTAATTAAATTTATTTTGGACTTTATAATTGCAAGAAGTCATTTAAAAACAAAATAGAAAAATATTGTATAACCAAAGATAACATTACAAAGGAGGAGCTATTGATATTTTTTTTTTACTTTGTTCAATATTAGCATAAGAAGCAGTAAACGCGTTTTATTTTTTTATTATTATTATTTGCATAATCAGCTGTTAAACGTAACTAGTGTTTTTACCACATTTACTTATTTAACATACAAATTCTAAAAAAGATTTTATGTTTCAGAAAATTAATTTTTAGCTTAAAATTTCAAAATTTAAAATTTGTAATGTTCAAATGTTTAAAAAATTAGCTCATAAAAACAATATTTTTAATATGAATCATTCATATGCATTGGCAATTTTAATGTGTAATTGCAAGTTATTTGTGCGATTTTGAGCTTAGATCAAACTTTCATAGTATTTGAACACTACTAAGAAAACCATAGATTCTGCGGTATTTACTGACTTTTCCCCCAAAAAATATTTGATAGAATGCAACGAGTCTGCCAAGTTTCAGTTCAATTGGGGGAATGCAATGAAGTTAATTAGACTCCGAAGGGGTGATAGAAACGCGTGTAAAAACGGTATTTTAGTGACAACTCCCACAACTTGATATAAGCATTGAAATCGACATAGAGTTTATCTGCCAAGATTCACCTCGCTTGTATGACCTGCAAGTGGGTTAATTAGCTTTCTTAAGAGGTATTAGAAGCATATGCAAAATCTGTCCTTTAGTGACAACCCCAAAAATAATAAAATGCATTGCCATTAACAACGAATCTATTTGTCTAGTTTTGGCTTGAATGAATAACGGCATGTGAGTTAATTAATCCTCACGAAGTCCCTCACATTAATAGAAGCGTGTGTAAAAGCGCCTTTTAGGGACAGTTCTAATAACTTAATAGAATGCATTGCCAAATTCAAGGAGCCTATCTGTCAAGTTCAAACTCGATTGGATGATATCCAGTGGGTTAATTAATCCTACAAAGCAGCAATGGCTAAAAGTGACCTTTTAGTGACAGCCCCCAAAATTTGATAGAATGCATTGCCATCGACAACAAGATTAAATGCAAATATGAGATCTATTGAATAAGGATAAGTGGGTAAATTAGCCTTTCGAAGATTTACCCTCCACACACACACAAATAAACAAGGACACATAAAATTGATATTTATAAAAATAATTTAAACTAACCTTGTTTAGTTACATAATTTATAAGAAAATCTACTTCTTGATTGTTTTGTATAAAATGTCAAAAGTCAAAGAAAATAATTCCAGCATATAAAGATAAAATGTAATAAACACATGATTTCGTCAATAGATGCATTGTAATAACCTATAAAACTAAGAAGTTTGACCAGCATTTCCTAAACTGTGGATTGCGATCCATTCTAGGGTCTTGAAGTGATTTTTATTGCAATGTGAATAGTTTTTAAACGTGAGATGTTTTCATGTGAAAATTGAAAGTCATAAGATCAAAATTTGAAAAAAGATTAAGGAAATATAAATATATATATATATATTAATAAGCAGCTATCTTGAGAGTCATTTTGGTACTTCTAGCATTTTCAATACCAAATTATTTTTTTCACAGTTTTTGAAATTTTTAAAATAAAAAGCAATTTAAAAATTGCCATCGGATTGTACTCTCTCTCAAAAAACTTCATGAGAGTAAATAACTTTTAAAAACTTGTAATACATTTAGTAACTATTACTAATTAAAATATTTTAGTAATTTAGATAAATTTAGAAATTTAAATAAATTTAGAAATTTATATAAATTTAGTAATTTCTAACTTAATATTTAAAAAAAATTTATGGTTAATCAAAAGTGACGTTGAAAACAATTCAAAGCCCTTGTTTAATGATGGAGAAGGTGGTGTAATAGAATAATAGAAAAAGTGGATCGCGGTTGATCAGCTTTCTAAAAAGTGGCTTCCTAACCTTTGAAAGCATGGGGATCTATGAGTTAGACATTTCTCTAGAGGTTTACTTTTTGTAGATAAGTTAGCCTTAATTTACGTCTTTTTGATTGTCTCCATTATAAAGCTCTTGATTATATTGAAATAAATTAAAATGTTTTACTAAATACGTTTCAGTACTGTAGAGTCCTTTGTCATTTACGATTTTATTTTCTCCGTATTCTTAGAATTTATTAGTTTAATCTAAACTATATCCAATATCCTGGCTCATAATGCTAGAATTTCTACAAGATGTAAATATTTAACTATAAAATGAGGTGTTTTTTTTTCAAAATTCTACAGAAAACAAAAATGTGGCGTTGTCTAGAGATAAAAAATTTTATAAAAAGTTTAAAAGACTCTTTATCCTGAGAAATACCTTTTAGCAACGACTTTTCCAAAGGAAAATGTATTTTCATTTTATGATAATTAACCTAAAAAAATCACGAGCAGATCATAGCATTATGTATTTAAAATCCTTTAACACTTTGAGAACTGTAAAGATATGTTTTCGATGGAATTATCATAAAAAGAATCAATGGCTTATACAATGATCTTATTAAAAAAAATTGTATTATTTTATGCTCATTGATAGTTTTATCAATTAAAATACATAATGGATTAAAACATTTAAATAATAAGTAGTTTAAACTAAATATTTTTAAGTATATTGTAAAACAAATCACAGGTCATTTTGCAATTTTTAAAAATATTATATAACCAACAAATTAGTTAAATTATAAGAAAAAAAGCCAGTGATATTTGAGTATTTTTTAAAAGATGTACTCCTATGGGACTTGTCCGTTTAATATTTGTATTACGATATTATAAAATATAATGAATATAAAACGCTATATCTCTTAATACTACAGTTTTTTTCATAAATGCATTAATAAATTATTTAAACTCACAAACCAGAGATATAAATTAACGTTGATATCACAAAAAAACCTGGATTCGTGATTAAAACTTTAAAATATTTTAATATGCTTTAGGGTATCTGTTGTGCAAGATACTTTTCCAAAAGCAGCAACTAAAGCGTGGAAGATGTACAACAATCGAATCCAAACTTCCGATCATCCATGTCCAAGTAAGCATGTATATGCAGAACAAACTCTTTTCATACAGTCAAATGCAGAATTATACTTCATGCAATATACAAAAGAAAGATATGTAAATTTTCAGGCCATAACATAATTCTAGGTTTAACATTATTTCATTTTAACTACTATATATAAAAATACAGTACCTGAATTTCATTAATATTCTGTAACTATCATAAAATTATATTTTGATTGAGTAACTATCATTTTAAATTTAAAATTGGATAAATGTAATTTTAAATTGTATAGAATTGTAAAATTATATAGAGTTTTACTTGAAAATTGAATTAATATAATTTCAAATTGAAAATCGAATAAAGAGAAACCATTTGAATTAAAAAAAAATTATATACATAGATTTTTTTTTTACAACTTGCTATTCTTAATATTTAAATGTCATTTAAAAATGTTAATATAACCTCTCTTTATATAAAAGTTTTTAAGCATTGCTTACCTTTTTATTGAATATTTTTATGATTTTCGTATCGATTTCAGTTATACTATTGTAAGTTCATTAATCGTTATTACAAGTGTATTAATACCTTTAATCAATATTTGATACATTTAGATCGTTATTCATCTGATCAAGCATATATAACTATTGAAACTGAAGATGTTGGAGTAGATTTGGACTCTTTTAAGGTTAGTGTTTTTTTTTTTTTTTTTTTTTTTTTTTTTAAACTAAATTCTGTTGCTATTATTATAAGATTCGCAAGAAAAAAAGTAGCAATTTTGGGACTGATTCAAGTATTATGTTATGGACAAAACTGCTAAATAATTTAAGATCTATAGCTGCGACAAAACAAATTTGGACAAAAATTACAATTTTCTTAGTAAGAAAATAACGGTTTTTCTTATAACACGCATTATATTGTAAAAGGATGGATCAGGTGAGGAGGGGAGATCAGAAAACCATGCATATTGGTCCTCTGGAGCTGAATTAATGAGAATTATCACCAATAATTATTACATTGTTTATTTAGTGTTGAACATATATGAAATGTAAGTCGAAATCTTAAAACTGTCTGGTGATCTTAGTTTTCATAGTCAAAGAGGATATTTTACTTTATCGTTCAGATGTCTTTTACCCCACAATACAAAATAAAGTTAATTTTTTGTTTCAATGCAAATATTTTGTACTTTTATTCAATGTAAAATAAAACTGAATTTTCAAATTGCAAGCAATTTCTTTGGAGTCAATAAGAGAAACAAATTAATATTGCCAAATTAATTTACTTGAAAATACCGATATGGAATGAATACTTGATTCTTAGTATAATTTATGATGATTATGGAGTCTTATCATTAATATTGTGACTTTAGAAATTACTGACTTAACAGTATTATAACTGGCATTCATATTACATACGTTTAAAAAGTTTTTCTAAAAAAAATTTCATTCATTTCAAATCATTTTCTTTATAGATCGAAAAATACTCAATAGCGTGGTCAATCTTCCAACAAGTTGCCACAGGGATTGCTGTAGCAGAAGAAAAATTGCAGTTTGAACATAGGGACTTACATCCAGGAAATATTCTTATTAAAGCTCACTCTGAAGATTCAATATCAGTTAAATTAAAATCGAAGAACTATCTGATTAAAACTAATGGTGTCAAAGCATCTATTATTGATTTCACTTATTCCAGAATAACTACAGGTACAGTTCTTAGAAGCGCAAAAGAAATATTGCTTTATTTACCATACTATTATAGTGAATGCATTTACAATTTTACCATTCGTACTTTACATGAACAATTGAAGCAAACAATTTAAAGAAAATTTAAGTAGCATAAGTGTTCCTGAGATTCTTTCAACCTAATTTTGTATCATACTTTTCACTAGCTTTCTTGTTCAAAGTGTTGTCCCTCAACATTCAGATGCTACAGAAGCCAAATATATTGCTGCTTTGTATAATATTTAGACACAAATAAATTCTCATATTTCCCATTTTAGTTTAGAAAAACATATATTAAAGTTCCATTAACGGAATTTTTAAAAAACACATTTTTAATAGATATTTTGTTTACTAAAACTTGAGTATTTCCATTCTCCTCTTTTACTCCTTAATTTATGGGTTATATTATCATTTAGTTAAAACTTGGTAATGGTGCTATAATTTTACAAGGTGATTTCTTTTGCAATAATTAATGTCATTGTGAACATCGTTCAGAGAAAAAAGCTTTACCTTAGAAGTTATATCCATGCCTCATACCTTAAGCAAAATAAATTCAATCTCATTTTATGTAGCTTTTTATTTTGCATATGGATGCATTTTTACCGATTCATTTCTTGCATATTGAACTTCGTGAATTTTTAAGCACTATGATGCATTAAGGATTTTGAAACAATTTTATCAAGAAATATTCAAAACAAGATTAATTGAAATTTTTGTATAAACACTGTTTGTCCCTTTTTGATAGATGAGGGCACGAGATACCTAGAACTGGATGACATTTACAATCCAAACCCAAATTCCTGTCTGAAATTCTTGGACCACCGTTACGTCTATGTTAAAATGGCGGATTTAAATGAGTAAGTTTTATTTTTCCATCTACTCTTCTGTTTGCAATTTGCATGCTTTTATTTAAATAATTAAAAAAAAAAAAATCGAATCTTTTTATATAGCAAATGGAAGTTTTAGTATAGACAAGCTTTTGACAGATCTGAGGTTTAGTCTGTAGGTTCAGTTTAGGAAAAACATTTAGAAAAAATAGTGGGAGAAGTTTTGTTTTACTAAATAATGAGGTGGGTTACTAGAGTACACCTTATGGCAATAAGGTCTACACCTTTTGACTATGCATATTAATCTCCTGTAGCTTTAAATATGAAAAATAATTATACTAAATCAGTTTCTTTTTTAATACTAATAACAGTTGGCTCAGATCCTGAATATAAAGAAATTTATTTGTTAACGATCATTTTAATTAATTTGTGAACAAAACAATATAATTATATTTTAATTAAATGATTACAATGATCGATAAATTTCATTTAAATTTGTATGGTTTATTTTATTTGACATAGCATGCAAAATACGATTTTAAGGAAACAGGATAATAATTCTCTTATTATTTTACTACCAAATGACCAACATAATGTACAAAGCATTATTATTTTTCTTTTCTTAGAAAACTGTTACCACTTAAGAAAGAGTTACAAAATTGCAAAGAGAATTATAAAAAGCATCAACATATTTTACAACCTCGTATAACATGTTGTTTAACTTAATAGGCTCACTTTATCTCTTAGGAAAAACTGGAAAAGGTTTTGCCCAAAAACTAACATCTTGTGGCTAAAACATATCCTGGAATGCATACTATTCAAGATGCAAACTCAACGAACCAGACCAATAGGTAGACTGCAAAAGATTGCCAAGACATGTTTACATATTCATAACAGGACAATTCTTTCATACAACAGTGCGTTTGAATTCGTTATGGAAGAAGTTTTGTAATTATATTTGCGATAAAATTTATTTCATTTAATTTTTTAATGTATAGTATAAGCATCTCTTTTTTGAAAGCTTTGATCATTAAACACTATTCGAAATCTAATCTAACAATCTGTCTCGTAAGCTACTATTAAGACGTCCTAACAAATAGGAAAATCATACAAACAATACCAAGGAAATTTACAACTGAAGTCCCTGAAACACAGCCTCATTAAAAAAATGCTCGTTGCCTAGTTTAATATATATAAATTTAAAATTTATTTAAATTTAACATTTATTTAAGTCTAAAACATATTTAAATTCAAAATTCATTTAAATTAAAATTTCTTAAGTTAAATTTTATTTGAATTTAAATTCATAAGTTTTTATCAAATATTATTTTTTTAATTTGGAAAATAACGTGAAATGAATATTTCTCTTCATATAATTCTTTCAGCAGTTACTTATCAGAAGAAAATTCCTGTGCAAAGTAAATAACAGTTATTTCTCGAACCAAAAATATAGTGTAAATAAATACTTATAGTCTTAAAGTGTAATTAAAACAATTTTAAACTGAAAATAAGTATTATAGTAAGTCACGGATTGTCTATTTTATAAAAAATAATTCATTTCTTAGTGGTTAAATAAGTGTCCTGTTAGCATCTTTGAAAAAGTATTGTTTGAGTAATAAGTAGTTTTTACCATCAAGATCAAAATCCATGTTTCATAAAAAGATCTAATTTATCTCATAGTTGAAATACTAGCTCTTATTTATTGAGGAACAGTTCCTTAGAGGAGAAATCCTACCCGATGTATTTGTTTAAAACTTTTAATATGCTTTCACGCTGCAATGACAATCACTTTACCAAATCCTTTTATCCAACTTTCGCAATATTTATAGAAAAACTTAATGTGCCAAAGTGAACAGATTTTGTCCTCCATAACTTGTCTTAATGTTTGCTAATTTCAAGTCGGTGATATGAAACATTTAAATCCAAAATAAATCATATAAAACATTTAAATCTAAAATAAGTCATATAAAACATTTTGGTAACATGCAGGGAGTGAATAACGTTCTAAAAAGATTTGAAGTATTTTAGAAATTTGTTTTTATTTTTAAAGTTGATCACAATACATTTATTGTAAGAAAATAGAATTTAGTGGATATTATTGCAGGATATTTTGAATAGGTGTATTGAATTCGTTACTGCAAGAATAACTTAAACAAAAAATAGTTGACAAACATTTTGGTACTTCCTAGTGCAATGGCAAAATTATAAATTTTAATGATAAAAAAAGTAATTTCCCTGTTATTGATTAAAATATTTTTTTTAAAAAGTAGGAGAATTTTACCAAGCGAATTATGCAATAAAGGGAATTAAAAAGTAATGTTGAATTCAAATTCTAGCATAAGTAAAAGAAAATATTTTTTCGAAAAAGTTTAATATTCAAAATTATAATTTTATTCAATGTATAAGAAGTGCAAACATGATTAACATGTTTCATTTGCTGTTTTAATTTTGAAGAATTAACTGTATCCGTTGTTTTGATAATTACTCTATTAAAAGAGTTAAATTTTGTAAATGGTATAATTTTCCAAGCATCTAAATAACTGATATTGAAACTATTCTGACAAATCTTTATATGTTTCACTAAAAAATTTCCATGCGTTACACAGCTCTCTGATAAAATTTGTACGTCACTCACTGATATATGTTACAAATTTAAAACTCTGCATAATAATTTAATAACTCTTAGTTAATCTTAACACATATTTAAAATAGAAAATACAAAAAAGAAAAAATATTGTTTGGATTATATTTTTTATTTATATAGTAAAGAATAGCATTTAAAATACAGAAAAGGCACACATGAATTATTATTTACAAATGGAATTTTTTACAATAAAGTATTTTTTAACGCAAAAGCGTACATTCGGAGAACTGAACAGACACATCAACATGATAAGATGATAAAAAGTTAACATGTATTTTCAACTTTTACATTCGATCGACAATAGTCCGCACATCATGTAAAATAATTTCAGTTTTAGAAATCCAAGAACAATTGCCTATTTCTAATTAAAAAATTGCACTGAAATATTCAATATAATTAAAATTTATCAAATCGATAAAAGTACTACTCGTATAAAAATAACCTGAGCATAATTTAATATAAGAATATACTAGAAGGAAAAATTCTATTTGAAAATAAGCTTCAGAAAATCATATTTGTAATATATTTATACATAAAAGTTGGTCGAAAACTTATTGGAAACTATTATTTATTGAATAAAAAAATCTAATTTGTAACCATCAATCTTTCCAATATTACGAAATGATTGTTTTAATACATTTAGTAGCATATAAAAAATAAATATTTCAAAGACTTGTTAAGACTGGTTTAAAGGCACTCAATGGAAACTCTATGAGTTTGCATATTTAAAACTGTACAATTTCTTAAAATAATAAAACTAAAAATATTCAACACGCAAGATAAAATCTGAAATAAAACTTTTGATTGAATATTTTGATATGTTCGTATACACATAAAGATAATATATTTCCATTCAATTTTGTACCTAATCAAAAAATAAATGTGAATTTGTTCTATCGTATTAAACACTGTCAAATATATATTTAATAAAAATATTAATACTTTTGTCTATAGTCAAGAAAAGATGTAGACTATATTAAAAATATAAGCATAATGATAATAGTTTAATTGTATTTACCGATTTCGTAACGAATTTAGTATTTACAGTTTCCTTAAATATATTTGACAGCATTCCATCTTGAATTCTTTCTATATCATCCTTTCACTTTATAACAATATCACAAAATATTTTGATTACCATTCCATATAATCACTTACAAAATAATTAATTTTATAAGTGATTTCATAATGCTATAAAAATATTCTTTATATATAAATCAAATAAAACTTTAAAATTTTAACTAGATTGTAAATTTTTTGTCATATAAACTCTTAAAAATATATATTTACATGATGTAACTGAACACTCTTGGTCCACAAATAATACTAACTACTGAAAATACATTCAGCCTATTTCGCCGTATTCACAGCTGTTTCTCATATACTTTATAGTAGCTTAAGAATATATAAATCTCTTGCCCACTTTATACATAATATAGTACGAGAACACTTCATACACAATTAATACAAACACAACACTTAGCGGATGAAAAATAAAATAATGTCCTGATCTGACTGTACAAGAAATTGTATTCGGACTTTTGACATGAGCAAAAAAATTAAATTCTAATAAAATTATTTTTCTTGTTGGATATAAATATTATTATTACAAATTCAAAAATTCAAGAAAAAATATAGCTTTTTAATAAGTCGTAAATAATTCAACATAAAACAATATTTTTTTAGTTATGACTAAATTTATAATATATTCCTGGAAAAGAAAACCAAGAATATTTTAAAATATTTAAGAACAAAGTGCATTTCAAATGCATGCAGTAGACTATAATCATTCTGAGTTTAAAAGTTATATTTAACATTTAAAAGAAAAACGCACAAACAACAGAAAACATCAAGTGTTTAATGAAGCAAAAGATGTATTCATTTGGTAAAAAATGTCTGTAAGAAAATTGCTTAGAAAGGACATTGCAAAGTCGAAAGAGATCATAATTTAAGATTAGGATTGGATTTTTTAAACTATTCGTTTTACAATATTACTTAACAAGATAAAAATCCCAATTCTAATCCTATTTTCTAATTTTTTAATTTTAATTTTTTTTTTTTAATTTCTCTAATTCAAACATAAGGCATCACTCGAAATATCGCCCATTCTTAAAGGCACGACTTCAGTACTTCCGGCGTCACCATGACGAAAATACACAGTTCAGATAAGTCCTTTTGATTCGTAAATATATATAAATTTATGTGTTTAAAAAGTATGAAGTGAGCAACTTCTGCAGGAGATGTGCACGCGTCTGTACAAGTCGAAGAAGACGTGAAGAGTTAAAATGACTGTACACGGAAGTTGCTCAGTGATATCCTGGTCCATGCCTCCAGCCAGTAGCGTTGGGACCAAACTTGTACACCAACCTTCTGCCAAACACGGGCAAAAGCACTTGGCTCTTGTAATAATATCTGAGATGAAAAAGATGGTAATTTTAGATAGATGTTTTAGAAATGAATTTTACTACACTTTTACAATAGAATCAAAGTTGAAAAGGATATAAAATAACAATTAAAAACCTACGTAACACACTGTTATAAAATATAAGACATATTTGAACCACAGAAAATCGTGCATTTTAATTTAATTTATCAATTATGATAGCCAGAGTTTGCCAAAATGCATGAAATCTGCGTGAACACGCATTGAAAATCAATTTTACACGATAGAATTAACTTCATGAGTGAATTCACGCATCGGCACATCATGGTTACATTTTTAAAAATAATCCTCCATTTTATAAAATCAGCGATCGTCCTAATCATTTTTAGGAGGGCGGCGATACCTTCCTGCCCTTTTTCTTAGAAACTAGTGTCCTTTTTGGAAAAAATGCAAAAATGTTCGTTTATTTTCCAACGGAATCCAATATATGGATCACCCCCTTCGAAATCGCCAGTTACGCATGCACATTCATGTTCAAACGTGCCTCGCACAGACCAGTAACTGACTGAAGTCATTGAATGGCTGCTGATACCACGTGTACCACTAGTAGGTAGATTGAATGGGGGGGGGGGGGAGGAGGGCGTCCCACAATTTCCAAATGTAATATTCCTTAATTAAATGTATTTGCCGGCTTTTTTACCATGTCTTCTTGATAGTTTTTACGAGATGTTGCCGGCATTTGTACGATCGTTTTTGAGGTGTCGTCAGCATTTGCCCGATAATTTCGTGGGACATCAACGTGGTATCACCAAACGGCATAGTGTTAAGAGTTAGTTTAAGGTTTATAACCATCAAGTGTTTTAGTAAGCATTTAAAAAGCATATTTCCGCTCTAAGAAATACCCTCTGGATTTTAAAAATACCCCTTAAAATTTAGAGAGGGGAGGAAAATACCGTTTGGAAATATTTAATTGGCGAACACTGATGATAGCTTAACTTTAACATAACAGTTTTATACAAATCATAAAACAATGTAACATTCATATTTATTAATTGAGCTACAAACAAAAATATTCAAATAATAACACAAGTTTGTACATTTTTAAACAATTACTTAATAGTTATTTGATAAGTTACGGTTTAGGAATTAAAATAACAACTAATAAGACATTTTAATCAATTTATTTCATTCCATAAAATATTATTATATCCAATAGCATTACCTAAAAATAAGTATAAAGTATTTAAAGGGGATGAAACTATTTTATTAAAATGGATTAAAAATAAATTTAGAAAAGAAAATTTCGATCTTATACTGGGATACTTATACATATTTTAATCATTTAATTATATATTTTTGATATAGTTAACCCAGAGTTACTTTCTTCAAATCAATGATGTTATAATCAATGCCCAACATTATTAAATAGTTTGTGGGGTATTTTTTTTTAAAGTAATGCTAAATCCATGTTTCAATGTAAGCCAACCCAAAATTAAGTAGGTATTGAAAATGTATTGCATCTATTTTTAAGTATATATCTGAACCTCTCTTTCTGACCAAAAAAAAAAAAAAAAATGTGATTTCAAATATTCATATTTCTGTGTTATTGGATTACTTACCTTCGTTATTTAAACTTTCGATCATTCATTAAATGCTTTTGAGTAATTACTATATATTCGATTTTTCCATTCCTTAAAAGAGGGCTCGATCAGTCAATTTTTTTAGGTAACTGAAAATCAAGCTAAGTTCGAACCAGAACAAACTGATTCATATTACGATTTATTAGTGACATACTTATTTTAAAAGTAATAAAACATTTATTATATAAAGCATTTACTTAAAATTTGTTCTCAGTTAATCTAATTCAGATAAATGGTTGTTAATATCTTTTCAGCGTTTTGTAAACTTTAAAAAAAAAAAAATCTTTTCCATATTCAGGATTGTTCTAAAGCTTCAACTGCACAATCATTAGTAGATAACTCTTTCAGTTACCTTCTTCTGAAATAAAAGTCATCTTCCAAGAAATAATATGCATTGTGAAAACTCCTATTTAATTTGTTTGAAATGGGTATTAAACTAAACAAACTTTCATCGTGTTCTCTTCTTTTTAAAATATGTTTATCTTTAAAAAAAAGTTAACAACTTCAGTTTTAATTAATAAAATATATGTTTCTATTATTCTAGATAAAATTATAAATACAATTTTTAACTCTAATGATGCAAATAGTTCAAGGCAACTTTGCAATTAGACCATGATATGCAACATACGCCACATGAAAAAAACGAAACAAAATCTCGATTCTTCTTCTTTCAAAGAAACACAACTCTTTTTAATGGGAACCATCTGTTAAAAGAAGAGGAGTTTAGTTAAGAGTACCACCTACTAGTTTCATCCAACTAGTTTTTTCTATTATTGAAACGTGTGTAGTAGAAGCATGTGGGGATGTTAAGAGAAATTATTCGTCAGAAAAGTTAAGGTAATCACTAGCAAAGTTTAGTTATTTACTGGTAAATTCATGTGAGTGTTAATTTTTAAAGAAGAAAATGAGATTGAGTTATACAAAATACAATTGTTTAACGCCAAATTTAGTAATTTTTCCATATATTGGTCAATATTTAACCATCCCATATTTTTTGCGTTCAGTGATGCACATTAAATAATACAATTTTATACCATTTTGTAGGGTTCAAATTCAATTTTGACCAATTGTATGTATCAATGTGTTAGTTTCATAAAAAATATAATTCCTGTAGTAAAAATTATTTTTCACATTTAATTTATATTCGAATTCATTTGTATATTTTATCTCAATTTAAATTCACACTTCAAACTGTTTCTTGCTTTATGCTTATGATCTAAAACAAGATTTCTAACAGATTAGCTTATTTGACGGCAAATCAATCGTGTCGTGTACGGTGTTCATCTCTTTCTAGAGTCTATAAAAAAAGGACAAGGGTCATACTAGGATTAAAGTATCCGTCGGTCAACTGGCCACTAATCCTAAACAATTACCGAAATGGTATTCATCAGGTACAAAGTCTCTGAAACAAAAATAAGTGCCCTCTTATAAGCCATTCAGATCCAGATTGCATAAATTCTACGCAAAGGGATGTTATTTTCTAAATATGACGTTTCGGAAAGGTATGTGCGCAAATTGCTTTTTAGTGAAACCTTGAATAAATATATTTAAGTAAAAAATATATGCAGCTGTAGTTACTTAAGTAATATACATGTAAATTAGCAAGGTTGAAGAATTGTACCAAGCTTGATATCTATTTTTTTTTTTTTTTTTTTATATAATCTTTATATAAAAATGTTTTCTCAAAAAAAAAATTCTTAACATCCTTGAATCAATCACTTTGAGAACACGCTATGTCATTTGTAAATTCAATAAAGTATATAAATTTACAAATTAATTTATTATTTTAACTTTAATATTATAATCATCTATATTTTAAGTTATAATAAATATTTTCAGGAACTTAATTTAATAAATAAATAGAAGCATCATGTGAATATTCTTATGATAAGTCCAAATTGTTCCCCCTTCGGATTTAAGAGAATTTTACTAGTTTTTTAAGAAATTAAAAGGGTGCGAGTCAATCAAGAATAACACGGCTAAATTTCTATTTACTTGAGTAAATCATTTAAAAAACTAGCAAAAATAAAGATTACGCAAATACCCTTGAAAATTTGTGTATCACCTCATATCAAATACACCTCATATCAAGAAGTACAGAAGTATAAAAAAATATAACTACTAAATTCGATATACTCACATAATTTTAAAACCCTTTTCATTCCATCAATTCCTATTAATGCGATTATATGGAATGAAATTGGTCTTTATTAAATTTTGTGAAGACAAATTTAACTGTAAATTTAAAATTTAAAAGAAATTATGTTTTGATTGTATTTATAAACTGTTTTATAATATATAAAACAAAATTGGCAAAATGTGGATAAGTACATGGAAATATGCTCTTATATTAGGTGTTTATGGGAAGTTTTGCAATATGACCTCGCTTTCCTTGAAGTATCCGATTTCATTGGACGATATGAGATATTACTATAAACTTAAAAAGTTTTAGTAGATTTAGTGTTCATAACAAAGTTTTTTCCACATATTTGCACACAAAAATCATTGCATAAAAACTTTTCCCCATGACAATCCTAAAACAAAAAAGAGAAATAAACTAGAAATAAAACTGACGTAATCGATTTCAAAAGTTTCCAAACCTTAAATAATTAGTTTTGTTGAAGACGGATTATGGTTTCTTAAATAGGCTAATCAATTGTTAAAGGGGAGAAATACTGGAAAAAGGGGTTTAGTTAGAAAATTAGTCGTATACCCATAGAAATATTTTTATGAAATGAAAGCATGCAAATAAAACCACAACCAGAATACAAATAGATATAAATAATAAAAATATTAGTGTGAAAGGAAAGAGAGAAAAGAAGTACCAATCACCAAAATAAAGCTCTCCAAAATGATTTCGATTCATAGCGATCATGCACGTTTTCTGAGCCAACCGCTGGCTTTGGGTCCAAATTTGTAGATGAGTTTTTTGGGTAGACCCTCTGTCTTGGGGACAGGAGACAGAATTCCACTGCTATAATAAGTTCTGAAGAAAATATTACGAGTCTGGAATTAGTATATGGTTTCACTCCAATTCTCATAATTAAATCGAAAATATGCTATTTTAATGTCAAAGATTTGTACTTACTTGGAAATTCTAGTTTTCAGGTATGAAAATTGAAACAAAATATATCTTTTAATAGTAAATAGTGAATGTGATCACAGATTTTATAAGAATACGTTAAACTGTAAACTTAATTAAAATCTTTTAAATTGTTAGAACAAACTAAATAAGATTTAGTATCAGCGATCATTTAAACCCACAGCAAATTTATAAATTTTAATATATAGTTTAAATATTGGGTTTATGACAATTTGCAAGAACAATTTATGTAACACTTTGATTTTGCATTAAATAAAGTAAGCAAAAAGAAATATTTAGTTTTATTGCATGTCATTAACCTAAATAAAAAGTAGTAGAAGTTAAGCAAATCATCTTTTTCATAATTGGACGGCTTTATGTAAACAGAAGGTAAGCGACAAAATTTAAGATTGAGTTTTTGGTATCTGTGCATTAAACTAGTGAATATCTATTTACCTGTTGTAATATTACTCTCACTTATAAACATTTACATAAGTAATTTACGGAATATTTAAACTACACTCCATGGAAGTCAATACTCCTAAAAATCTTTTCACAAAAATCAGACAATCTTCGCTTACCTACTATTTGCATAAAGCTTTTAGTGTAAGCATAGTTGTGTTATTTTATACTTCAAAAGCCTTTTCTAGTTATTGTATTAGTCATTATAGTTAAAATTTATAAAAAACAATTATCCTTATTTAACAGTCTACTTAACTATCATTACTTAACAGTCATTATTAACAGTTAGTATAATACAAACAACGCATACTTAAAGCTCGAAAAATATAGTAGATCATTTGTATTTTGCGACAAAACGGTAATGATACAAAATAATGGACATCCAACATTTAATGCCAAAGCTATCAAAAAGTTAACCTTTTACTCTTTGGGATAATATTCATACAAAAAAGAAAAACTATGTTCCTTTTTAATGTTTTTCTTTGAAGATGTTATATATTTTCATCCCGGGGAAAAGACGATGTTTCTATTTGATACATTCTTCCACAAATGAAACAGCACAAAGGCGAGTGCATAACATTTTCTCTCACTGAAAACTGCCTAATTAGATTCTCTCAGAATCATTAAACATACTACATTTAAAGCAGACCATAACCTGCAATTCCACTTGGATATCTCATTTTTTCAAAACTGCCATCCACTAAGCTCTTTAAATATCAAATTTCTTTTTAAAGCACCCAATTTCAGAAACTGTTGATTGTTAAAAGAACGAAAGATATTTTAATGGCAAAAACTGCTATGAATGACTACGATAACCATTTTCAATTCAATTTCATGATGACGGCATTTCATTTTGGAAAACCCTAACATTTACCTACTTTTCGAAAGCAGCAATAAATTAGGTCACCACCCATTACTGAATCTCAACCTACGGCATGTGAAACGCTTTGTCTAAACACTTTTAGCACAACAAAGAACACCTATGTGGAAAATAGAAATGTTTCAACCCTGGGTGTTAATATATCAGTTATTTCATAATGCATATGTTCTGATCTTTTGAGGACCCCCATGAAAATCATCAACAGATGAATACCACCCTGCTTATTTCAAAAGAAAACCCACCTCATGGCCCTGCTGAGCTTCTCGTATGTCATCCTCGGGTTCTGCTTCCTGTCCCCCCACATCTTGGCCACTCTGTCCGACTGCACGAACTTGAAGATGCCGTCCTCTGGTCTCTCCCAGCGAATCAAGGAAGGGTTGGTGGCAGGGTCCAGCAACAGGTCACGGATGAACTCCCATAGCTTTCCGTTGCCCTTACCTGAAACCACAACACGCAACACCAGTGACACAGTGCTTCACTTCAAACAATGGGAGAGGAGGGTAATGCAATGCTATGGTTCTGTCTGCTTGGGAAGTAAGCAATTTCTCTTTGTGTGTAACTCTTTCCCATCGAGTCACAAGAGGATGTTGGCAGATGTTAAAGTGTACCAATTAAAGACATGCACCAAAGAAAGCTATCTACGTTTGTTTAAAGAGTTATCGGGGGTGCCACTAAATCTATACGTTTGAAAGTTTGATGATCAAAGCATGGAAATAAAAAAGTTGTGTGAGATTCTAGTGATATTAAAACTTTGTTTGCTTATCCTTTACTCATATAAGCTAATTGTGATTTTAGTATTTAAATTAAAATAAATTTTGTTTCATTAGACAAGGATGAAAGCCTTAAAATATCAAATTTGAGAATTTTAAAGACTGTGAAAGTAATGTTTCATTTAAAACAGTAATTTCTCACATTTTTGCAAAACAACAATGATTCCAGTTATGCTATGATATAATGCTTTTAAGTAAGTTTCGTCAAATTATACATGTGAAGAGTAATTAAATTTTGATTACCTACATTCTCAAATATATACAGTGAATTCTTTAAGTCTCCGATGGTTTCTAATTTAAGTGGTAATTTTTAACTAAAGCCGAAATTCAAACATTCACAATCCTTATTTTTTTTTTTAGTTTTAAAATTTTAGTTTTGAAAACTGGATTAGATACGCGGAAATTTCAAGTGTATTTTAAAATAAATTTTTAAGAATTTTAAACACATATATATTTTAAAACTTTTTTAAGTGTTTCTATGCACATATATTAAAGGTATAAAGGTCATTTTGTTTCAGATCAGATATACATAATTGTATAAAATTAAATTTAAATAGTAGTTTCATGATTGTTTGCTAGGTAGTTGAGAAAATATGTGAGATACAGAAGAAATTTCGAACCTATGAGTAAAATATATACTTAAAAATACACAGTACTCGCATTGCTTTAATTCATACTTTTAATTTTTTTTAAGGTCAGGCCGTAAGTATTGCTGAATAAAACATATTTAATTCTTTTTTCAATTTAAGAAGCACAAGATAAAACTAAATATAATGTCAATTATCTATTTAAAGTAAGCCGGTATTATCTTCAAAATTTTAAATATCCAAGCTTACTGTAGAATTATAAATATTTAACAAATTTGCTGAAAAAGTATTCAAATTTAACTGGAACTAACAAAATGGAATATTTTAATATTGAATAATCTATCAATTCCATTCTCTAGCATATCTGAAACAACCAATTTTAGGGAAATATTTATCTCTAAAATTGTATGCAATCGTCATACAACTTTTTCTGTAATGAAATAAAAACGTATAAGTAAACCTTGAATCATTAAGTACTAATTCAGGTTATGAAATTGTTGTAATAATACTATCTGTAATCTACACTCTTGCATCTTCTAACTAATAGTATACATTACCTATCCATCATATAATAAAAGAATAAACATTATATAAAATACAGTTTAAAGTTAATGGTCTAAAATTTAATTAAAAGTTTGTGTAATGGTAGACTACATGAGGAGTTTGTTTTCAAAAAGAAACATTTCCGATAGGAATCCCGTTAAAATTTTAGCTTTAAAATATAAGCTCCTCATTTATATATCTCCTGTGAGTGGTGAATGTGATTAATTTTTTACCTTAATATAACACGAATAACTTTTCTAAGTAGAACAGGATTATTCAGAAACCAATAATTTCAATCATACACTAATGAAAAGAGCAATAATTATGTCGTAGATGTAGACGTCTATGATCTTTGAATCTAATTATACAGTAGAAAAACCTGCTGATGTCAGCTCTCGCAATTGGCAGTTTCGTTTGAAAAGGTAGAGGAAAAGATTGACGATTGAACTTCTCTACTAGTGTCTTTTTCTGCTGCATTGAAACCTCATTTGTAATACTTTGATAGTAATTTCTCAAGAAGATTAGTCAGCAATTTGTAAGTTGCATCTGGTGAATATATGTTTTTGTACAGTGTTGCAAGAAATTTGACTAAAAAATCAGTAGCGAATTTATTAAAATAAAAAAAGTAGGAATCAATATTTAAATTATTAAAAAAAAAAAAAAAAAATGCTTGTGATTATTTGTATTTTTATTCAGAATTATAGAACTTTTACCATTCAGTACAGTTTTTCAAATTAAACTGTTATTTAAAAATGAGTATTTCAGTTATTAAGTAAAGATTATAAAACGAATTATTAACATAATTTGATTTTAATAATAACTGAATATCTATTTTTTAGAAAAAAATATTAGATAATTTTATTTTTTTTAATTCCTGTCAAGAATAAGAGTTTATATAATATTTGGTATATCATTAAATGAAATATTTAAAATGGCATATATCGGTAATTTTTAAATAAAGATGAACTATGAAATCTAGACGAAATGACGCCGACCAAACGGTATAGTGGTTAGCGTGCTTGCTTCTAGACCGCGAGGTTGCGGGTTCGAGTCCCGTGTTGGCATGGGTGTTTGTAAATGTATGTTGGCTTGTCTAATGACGAATGTTTCGGCGCATTATAGCCCTCGTGTAGCTGACGGCGCCAGATAATCTGAATACAACCAACCAACTAGACGAAATGACATTACTGGAAACAAATTTCACAATAAAAGTAAGTTTATGCTTGTTATGTTCGATAAATATGTATTATTTCAATTTACAGAAAAAGTTGCAATTACATATCAATGCCATATGAGAAATTAAAACGTAGGATCTTTTTAGTTTTTAATCGAAGCTGTGACTTCACAAGAGACCATCCCATAATTTGACTTTTGCTGTTTCTATCCCATTCTTTCAAAACAATTCATGCCAGAATGGACCAAAAGTGCTTTATCGCATCACCAACATAGTTGGCCATTAGATAAACATTTGGATCTTTCAGGCATGAATGGTTTTTAAAAAAACGGAGTGAAAACAACAAAAATCAAAAAATTTGGGATGATCCCTTCTGGCACTCAATTCCTAACCGCAATTATACGGTAGAATTATATTTTTATTTTTTTGAAGTATTGTGATATAATATAATGCCAATAATAACTGTTGTCGACAAGATACCTTGCCGACTTCTGGAAGATCTGGCTTCCGATTTAGGTGGCCTACCTCTTCTGCCTGGTTTCTTGCCATCTGGGATCTCTGAAAAGACACAAATCGGACATTGTTAAGCTTCGCTAAAAGTGCACGCATTGGAAGGTTCACTAAGCATTCTTTCGAGGTCCTAGACAAAAGACTCACAACCATTACTTCGAATGAATTTTTTTTTTAAATCATATTTAGACACAAATGTGGTAAAATAATAATAAGTGGTTTACACATAATAGCTTTCAAATTATAAAAAAATAATTTTCCATAGCCTCGTATAAATTTTACTTATCAAACAGGATTTCAAAAACATTAACTTTTCTCTTAGCTACTGGACGTCTTTGGTTAAATTAGTTGGATTAATGATAGAAGGTTGGGAATATTTGTTCTAGTAAATAATTTTACTTTTACGCTTAAAGGAGATGTTATTACACAGTTTAAGATTTTGTCGTAATTTAGTAAATATTTGCAAGTTCACTAAGTTATACCTGAGCATAGTGTTGACATTATATATTCGGGATTGTTGAGTGCAGACTTTTCATTCGCTGTACTCATACTACTACTCGTACTTTCCCTGTCTTCTCTGTCGGAATCTGAAAGAAACAAAGATATACACTTTGATTTCAAAGGTAAATCGATTGAGAAATATAGTTTGTGCCATATGTCTGCCGTATAGTTCAGATCTTTCAAAATGACGGTAAAAAAGGCGAAAAATTTGACTTTCGTAAACAATAATTGGACAAGATAAAATTCAAATAAAAGTTGTATAGGTTATGTACCATTATGGTACTATTTTAGTTTAACGACATATATATATATATATATAAAAAAGTAATATGGATAATGCAATGTGAGAAATATGGATTTTTATTTGCAAGTAAAATATTTTTAAATTAGAATAACTGAAAGACGTATTATTTTTAAAATTACATAAGTATTATAAGTCCAACGATTTAATTATTTTATAGTTGTTAAACCTAGTATGAAATGATGAATCGTACCGTGGCTTGAAGGACTGCTCCCTTGAATATCAGATCCAACCACACTGAGAAGTTGTGAATAGGTATCATTAGACCACGTGTGGAAGGCGGGTAGGGGATTATCGGTCCTTAGGGATGAAGTGATGTCCATTGATGTTGGACTCAGCTGATCTGAAATGAAATCGGTTTCTTCGTAAATCTTTGATGTTACTAGAAAATATTGAAAACAATTCCTTACGCTTTTGAACCACAGCCAACTCCGAATGAAGTCTTAAATAAACGTGATAGACCCCGCCCTTTTGATGTAAAATATGAGATGCAGAGTGGATTCTATTTGGATGGCTTCATAGGAACTGATAAAATCTTATCTTAGCCTTGAAGTGGAGTAGAGCAAGAAAAAGTTATTGAGATAAAGGCGTCGGAATATCATTTGCATGTCGCGACTGGCTTAATAATACGTTGGTCTTTATTATGTTTAAAATTAAAAAACGTTTAATTACTATTTTATCAATAAACCCACAGAATAGTAAATTTAGTCATATGTGAAGGTTAAATTAAATAATTGTTAAGTTGATTATTTTCAATTCGAAGTCATTTTAATAGTTTTTGTGGAGAAATTTTAATTATTTTAATAATTCTTAACAAAATGCCTTACAAGGATTTCTCGGTTGAAGCAAAGTATAAATAAGTTTTACTAAATTATTTTAATTTTAATTTATGTTAACGTACGTGAAACTATGTCCCATGTTTCAGCGCATTTAAAAATGCCTAAACAACGCCAACCCCTTTCATGCCAAAAATAGGTTAATTACGACCAGTAGAATAAATTAAAATTCTATTAAAATATTTCTTCACGACAACAGTTTTGTAACGGAAAGAAAATTTCAAATATTTTAAACAACGACGAATGTTAAAGTAATGAATAGTCTATACATTATTTCAAAAATTTAACTCTTAAAGCGTTATTCTGTAACATTAATTCACAAAACAGATTAATTGAGTATAAAAAATGACAGCAGAATACTTTAACTACTTTTTCCAATCAAAATATTTCTATTAAAGTAAATAATTTCAAAACTGAAAAAATAAAAATCATAACTATGATTAAATTAAAATTACAGTCAAGGAAATGAAATACGTACAATGGTGGTTCGAAATTTCATTCTGTAGGCTCTGATGAAGTAAGGGTCCATACTGATGATCTAACGTATAAAAGTCCGATTGAGATAATGCGCAGAGACTTTGTCCATTCATGCGGTTCAGCTCCGGCATGCAATTCAATTCAAGGAGATCTATGCCTGTTTGTCTGGACCAGTTGATAAGCCATTCCAATACTTCACCTTCTGTCCACTGGTTAGGCGGCTTGTATTGCCACGGCCTCGTAGTCTCCCACTGCAGGTCTAAAAAGTCGTTACGTAAAAAAAATATTTTTAGACAACTTGAATTTTAACAGTCACTGATACTAAAAAGGTCATTTTTACGCAAGCTTTTAACTGCGTAGTTTTCGAACAGAATTTTCTATTTGTTATATAATAAGAGGAATGATGATTTTACTAATATCCGTATAGAATTCTTCCTTATAGGAATTACTAAATAGATGTAAATATTAACGACCATGTTTTAAATTAAAAAAGTTCACCAAATTGACTTGGAGATAATTTCGACTGAAAAAAATAACCTTTAAGCTGATGTCGAAATCAAAATGTGTAGCCAGAAAGCAAACTTCCAATTTAGATACAAAGAACCACACAACCGGTTAAAATTGTCAGGCACACTATATTGTAACTTCAAGTTGAATGAATTCTTGATATCTTATTAGTATCAAATGACTTGTCATTTAGAATATTACACATATCGGTAGTATTTGTAGTTCAGACTGAAAGAGTAGCAGCATGGACTGTCATAATTTCTCATAATTTAGTTTAAGTTACGGTATGGAAAGTCGTCTTGAGAAACCTATTACTTGACATTTCACACAATTCTGCAGTATGTGTACGTTTGATTGGATATTACTCAGAAAGACTGGCGGAACGGCCCTTTCTATAGGCTCTTCACTAGATTGTAATGTAGAAACTTCAAAATATAACTAAACTCACACATGAAATGGGTTACTTTTAAGGTTAGGTCCAAGTTTTACAAAAAATATAAAAATCAGTTTTGAATCGCTTCAAACAGTTGCAATGTCGTACACGATTGTGATGTGTATACTAATATTTAAACACACTCGTTTCATTTTACTTTTATATCTTGATTTTTAAAGGACTTGGTATTCGTGCTACACAGTAACAAAGTAGGTTTTTGTGAAAAGGGAGCAAATTTATTTAAATCATTTAAACCAATATCTTTTGTTACTTTACTCTTGAAAATAAGTATATCAAATTCTAGGTATAAAATTCTCATATTAGCTTAGAATATTAAAACCCGCGCATATAAAGATACGTCACAAAAATATTACACTTATATAACAATTTTCGAATCAGCAATTCACAACTTTTTGGTAAAAGTAATTCAAATTAATTAAATCGTATTTTTGACTAAACAGTCTCAAAAAAAGTAGATAATTAGTATTCATCAAACCTTTATAGATGCAATAGGGTATATAAAAGTGCGCCCAACTGATTTTCATTTTAAAATATGTATATTAGTAAGAATATGTTAAGTAGAAAGGATGTAAATTATAACTAAAATTTTGTTAGCAGCATTCAAATTCATGGTAGTAAACTATATTCAAATTGAATGAAAGGGAAAGAAATTGAAATGACTAAAAAATATTAAATGTGTTAGGAAACACCAGTATTTTTCGTTCGGTTCATATAATACGTTTATATAAATTTGAAGTTTCAAATCAGTTTTGATTTTTTACAAATGAGATATGCCGACCAAACGGTATAGTGGTTAGCGTGCTGGCTTCTAGACCGCGAGGTTGCGGGTTCGAGTCCCGTGTAGGCATGGGTGTTTGTAAATGTATGTTGGTTTGTTAAATGACGAAATGTTTCGGCGCATTATAGCCCTCGTGTTGCTGACGGCGCCAGATAATCTGAATACAACCAACGAATACAAATGAGATATATTAAGTATTTTAAGAAATTCTTTGAAAAATAAATTGTAATATCATAAACGTAATTATATATCATAAATATTTATAGTACGAATAATACCATTAATAATTTTTAGTAGAATAGATTTAAATGCAGCAGTTTGAAGACAGTAACATTTCAAATATTGTAATTTTGAAAGATTTCATTAATTTGATTTTTCATTCTAACTTTAATTTTATATTTATATTTTTTGTAATAGTTTATTTATTAATTTTATACTATTATAATTTTGCTGCGTTTAGGTATAAATTATTCAGCTTAATACTTCATCATTACATTTATATAATTAAAAACTAATGAGTTATACATATATACTAAAGTAACGTACTGTAAGAAATTCAATGATTAATTTTAAATACAACTTACCATCATTTGTGCAATTTGGAAACATGTATTCCATTATTACAGAATTATTGTATTGATTTGAGTTCTGGCTCAGAATAGGAGGTTGCAGATCGATGTATTGCATTTCTTTTTTAACAATATCATTGTCATAAAACGGCACATCGGAACCTACAAACTGTAAAAAAAAAAATTTAATTGTACACATAATAATATATTGTACACATATTGTTGTATATATATATATATATATATATATATAATTAATTTATAAATTAATTTTACTATGTAATTGTAGGAATAACTAATTTGTAAAACATGCGATAAATCGAAGTAGCTTTGCAGAATTCAAAAAACATAAATATGAAAAATACATTTTAGGTGCAAAAAAGACCTCTTAGCTCATTATCTATGCGTAGTTCAGAATATATTAAAAAACAATTTTATAACCAAAGGAGAAACATAAAGAATTTTTAAAACCTAAGGAATTAAAAATAGTCGATAAATTAACTGATAAATACAATTACAAAATTAAGCGAAAAGTTAACATCAGCTATTTATTTCGAAATGTTTATGTTTGTTCTGATATAGATTAAACTAATAATCCATATCCTTCTTGAAATAAAACAGAAGATTCAAAATGAGATTAAATAAATAACAATAAAAAAAAATAAAAAAAAAATAATAATTTAGAAAAATAACTCATCTTTCCGTGCTCTATAAATTAATGTTAGACTTGCCTTTAATATCCTGCTTAAATATTTATTCCAAATCTATAATTTTAACCTTGTATTGAATATCAGGGCTTATTTCTAATTTTGAGTTTATAAAAAAAAAAATTAAAAAAAAAAAAAATGCGCTCACGAAACAAACGCAAATTGCTACAGAAATCAAATTTTTAGCGGAAAACAAAAAATCAAGAATTTTTGTTTGTTTTTTCAAGTTTCATAAATCAGCTCATATATAATTTGTAATGTATGGTAGAAAAATTGCGCATGGTTAGAAGCAATATTTCGACATATATATGTTGCTTGAAGAAATTAAAAATGATCGTATAAATAAAATAAACAATAAAAATATAATTTTTAAATACATTAGAAAATAAAAATAACTATTTCTCTAAAGTTACAAAAAACTAATTCTCTGAATTTGTAAAAATTACAATTTTAAAGAGAAAGTTTAAGTTATGATTATAGTATTTTTACATTTTTAAATTATTAAATTAAAATTTCAATTAAAATCGTTAAAAGAATTTAAAATAAACTATAATATTATGTACACACCTTTAGATGTTACTAGTGGAAGTTTTTATTTGATATTCGACTGTATCCACTTATATAAAAATATAATTGTGTTGTGAAAATAATTTATGAAAATAATCTTAAACCCTATTATGTGTAACCCGCATGTAAGAGCTTAATGCAATTATGCGCATGCTTACTTATAAAGACAATCGCAAAAATCGAGGACATTCAGATGAACTCATGCCTGAAAATAACGCAATTACGTACCGTTTGCCGTTCTAATAAAAAAGACCAACCACAACATCATTAGTTACGCGTAATAAAAACACTAACTCAAATCATAAACAATCCTAACTCCCACTCTGTTTAGTTCAACAAGAGAAAATCCAACTATGAAAAAAAGCACGAATGCCATACTCAATTCATTATCAAATCTGAAAGAATTGTAATATTAACTTTGCAAACAGTGAAATAAGCTGATCAATTTGAAATTACCGTGATGTATATAAATACCATCATGGCTATACTATGTCTGACTAAACTCGTTTCTTTTACTTTAGAAACATGATTTTGTTTGTTTCTTAACCATGTAAGTAGGTAGATATGAGAATACATGTTTCCTCGTTCTTTAAATAGGCTAATCTTCTCGGTAAAGATTACCTACTTACTAAGCAGCCATGATGTGTGACTGGGATGCTAATATACGACTAACTGGATTCAAACAGAATTCTTCGCTTGTCAATTAAATTTGGTATTCAAGTTCGGTTCGGAAAGTTTTTTTTTTTTTTTTAATTCTCTTATTACATTATTATTAAGTAGAAATTTAAACTTATTGTGATTTTTTTAAGTGGAAATTTTAAATTTCATTTTAGTCGTTTAAGTTGTATAAATGAATGTTTGATTTATATATATATATATATATATATATAAACTTAAATATTTCCAGTTCTACAAATGTTAGAAACAAAATTTTTATGTCATTTTATTTAAAAATATATTTCTTATTATTTTTTGTAATAATAAAAAAATTGAGAATTTTTAAATTTTTGAGTACCAGACCCTCTTAATTTTGATTAAAATGAAAACAATCATATAGTTTTTTTTTTTATTCAGTATTCAATTGAGTTTCATAATGCACATATGATTGTTTAAATTAATTGGGCTTGATATTTAATTCTTAAATGTTTTTATAATGCTAAAACGTTATCGGCACACTTTGTTTGTACTTTCATACATCATTTGCATCAATCAATATGCAAAATAATAAAAAACAGCTTATTATAATGATTCCAAACCATAACAGTATGTGTTTTAATTAAAAATGTGAGTGAATAACACATTTCAACTAACAATAAGTTCAAATTTCTAAGTTGCAATTAAAATATACGTTTCAATCGGTTACATTCAAATCAATTAACCATTATATTATTTATATTAAATAAAATAAACACTTATATTTTAGTTGATTGCTCCATAACATTTCAAATACAATTGAAATTTAAATGCTACTAAAATTTTTATCTCGCATACTAACAAAAAATAATTTTTCATCAGACTTTTGATTCTCTAAAAGATAATGCTCGAAACGGTACACGTTATCAGCAAACCCAAAACTTCACCTCCCTCGAAATCAAACCCTATCGATGTCTCTTTAACCTGTTTCTTTATATACCACCACAGATATGTGGGCTAGTATGCAAACGAAAATACCACAACTGCAATAAAAGATCAACGAACTTCCACACAGACCACAGCACCACATTACCTCTTCTTTATTTCGCGAAGTTGTTTAGGGAAGTAGATTCGGACTTAGAAGGAAGTTGTGCAGCTTCTCAATATTCTCCGCCATACCTTGCATTAAATAACGCTTTCATTCGTTTCATTTTTTTTCTTCTTTTCTTTCTTCCCTTATAGAAGCAAAAGTAGTTCTAATGAATGGCCAGTGCGTGAGGGACCAGGCACGTATTGGTAGGTGAAAGGATCTAAAAATAAAGGGTAACTGGGTCTCTCCGGTTTTCGTATCGCGATCTTTCTTTCGCCGCTTTATTGTTTGTTGGAGATTATATTGTTCTTGGGAGATGTTTTGTGTTTTCTATGCTGAGCGTGATTTGGAAATGCAGGATGGGTCAACGAAAGTCCTAATTAATTATAAATGTCTCTAAACATTTTTAAAGACTCTATTAATTGTCATTTTGATTGTGTACAATATTTTTTGAATAGTTAAAACTAGCTACCAAAACAATATTGGTCAATATAAAAGATAGGGGGTTTCATAGAAACCAGTAATTGGTTTTAGGAACCTTCAATTAAATATAGCTATTAATTTTTCAATGTTTTATCTTACATTTCCTTAAAAAATGGAAAGTAAGCCCTAATGGATTTCCTTGGCGGGGATAGGCAGCAACATACGTTGATCCCAGGTCTTCGTATCGGTATATTTCTTTTCAGGTCTTTAAAATTTATTGCAGATTTGACTAATTTTAAACGCATTTTATGTTTTTGGAGAATGAGCATGCATTGAAAATGTAGTACGAATGAACGAAATATCCATAATTATTGGGGGGGGGGGGGGAATCTCATTCTTCAATATCGTATGATGAAATTTCTATTTACTGCCTACTTTGTATTTAAACAATCTACTTGCGCAGATTTTTACCATGATCTTTTCTTAATTGGAAGTCTGTTTACTGGTTTTAAACTCTATAAAAATGCTCTTTGCCTGATGGAAATAATAAAAAAATAAGCCCAGCTACTCTCCACATAAAATTTAAAATGCACCTTATCCACCTTTGTGGATGATTGAACGATCTGATTTCATCTTCAAAGAGTTCAACTTTTAATCAAGTCCACTTCGGCGAAACGAAGTGGCTTGAAAAGCTAATTTGCATGATGAGTGATGAGGCATGACAATAATGATAGAGGTTACTATATCAGAGACGATATAGTTTAAAAGATTCATATTAGAAGTGCCAAAAAATAACTTTATTTTAAGAAACTTTCATAAGACTGATTTCTTTACTAACTTTTCTTAAAGTATTAAAAGTTGTCCAATTGAATAGTCGGTAGGTGAGAGTGCAGGAACAAATCGGTTGAGTGAAGGTATTTAAAAATAGAAGACAAGTGGGATTCATATGTTTTTGTATAGCTATATATATGTTATTATTTTACTTGGAGAGTGATGCAGATTTTACAATGCTAAACAATAAATGGAAATTCAACTGGTCAGTAAAACAGACACAAACGTTTAAAATGGTTGAATTTATTAGCTCATATTTAATTACTTAAAAATCGCAAATAATGCATGTGTTAACCTGAACTCCTCGCCCAATGAAATATATTTTATTTACTTGTCGGAGTTGGATGGATATTTATAGAAGATTTTTGAAACGAATTTTAAATAACATTCTTGATCGGTTTCAGAAATTGTCTTGTTATTTTTAATTTTCTAAATTAAGCTTTTTCGTTCTGAAAGGCAAATTTTTCAAGCCACTTAATTCGATTTGCTAGATAAATTTTCAAGGAATGAAAAAGTAAGATTGAATTTATTTTTTCAAATCTTAATTATATAAGACTCGAAATTAGTTATATTTGGTCATACATATAAATAATTTAGTCACAGTATTTAAAAATATTTTACAAGAAATGAAAAGTCGAATAGGTAGAGTGAAATAAATTACTTTGGCACTTTGTGTAACGTAAAAATGAAAATTTTACCCTTTTTATATTTAAAATTATATATCTATAAGCATAAAAATACAATGTAAGCAGATTCTTCTTAAAATGTGTACCTTCTTGTATTGACTAATTGAGAAAAGAATTAAACTACTATAATCAAACCCATTTCCACTTGGTTCAACTATGTAAACTTGATACAATGAAACGTTCGTACTACAAATTTAAAAGCAGTTATATACTGCTGAGTTGAAACAAATGCATTTAATATTTCTCATTTTTCTCTCAACGCACTTTCCACGAAGCAATTAGTTTCAATGAAAAGTCCAGAATGAGCCATTCATAAAAAATACACCCCCTGCCGCTTTCTCTTATGAGTTTAACTACAAAAGTGGGTGTGTTGAGTTCTGTCACAGTTCACACTGAAACAGACTACATCTTCAATTAAACTCGCTTAAGTCTTTGACGCCTTAATATACTGCTCGTTAATTAAGGGCCATTAAGTTAAATATAGTCCTTTCTTGTCTTCGGCTACCGAATATCTTGTTTTCCAGGCACTTAACAAATTGTGGTCTACGGAAGTTTGATTTGAAAGTAAAGAAATACTTTAACATTAATTGCAACTAATTTAACAAGGACAGGTGAGAAAGTACTTTACGTTAATTATGTTTTTAAAGAAATGGAGGCTACATTTGTCTGAGGAGAAAAAATTTAAGATTTATTTCCGTAGTTTTTCGATTATGTAGTAAAAATTTCTATTTATAGTGCTTATTATTATATTTATTTTATGAATTATAAAACAATATTTTCAAAGGTTAGCTTTTAATCAATAATATAATATAGTTAAAATTTTTAAAAGTACATGATTATTAAATACAAGTTTTTGTACAAATATCTTCCGTCTTTTAATTTTCTATATTATTAATATTCAATCTTTCTACTAAAATGTTTAATTAACATAAACTATGCCGAGATAAGAGAGGGATTGCTGAAGTCCTTTCATCTAATTACATCCAATGATTAATTATCTTTTTGTATCAAATTGAATGTTCTCTTTTAGATTTAAATAACCTTAAAGACAGGTTAGAATAACATGTTAATTAGACAATGTTAATTAGTATATACTATCATTATTTAAATTATCCCTATCATTAACTGTGTTCTGAAAGTTAACTCATGCTCATTTAGAATTTAAGTTTTTTTTATATAAATACTTACGATTGATTTAGTTGCTTATTAAACTTTAAAATGTCTCAAACACATTATATAGATATATCAGGAAATGTTGAATGACAATGCTTTGATAACAAAGTTTTGAAGGAATGCGTGTGTTTTTCAATTCACTAGGTGTAATACAGAAATAAATTTAAATAACGTTAAATTATTTAAAAGCAAAATTTATAAAGCCACAAACTTATTTTATAAATAGGAAGAAAACAAATTCCATAGTAAATTTCATATCTTTTAAGAAAAACTCAGAGTCTCGTTTGGAAAAATCTTCAAGTGAGTACCTAACATTCAAATAATTTTATGAACACTGTGAAACAAATAAATATTAAACAGGACGTTTTAATAACAATCTGCAGTTTTCTTAATTTGCTGTATTGTACACTTTGCTTTACTAATAAACTTACAGATACAAATTTACAACATTTTAAAAGAATTCAGCTAGTAGAAAATCTGGATATACTCAAACCTGCCCGCATCTAAGAGCAGTTGTGAGTTTTTTTTATTTGTAAAACTAGTAGCGTTTAATTTATTCATACATTAAAAAATTTTAATTAGTCACATGAAAATTATATCATAGTAAATTAGAATATGCTCTAAATAACTTAAATCAAATATTTCAAATATCCAGATCATTTATAAACTTCAATTTTGCTCAAATACAAACACAAGATATTTGAGAAACTTTAAGAGAAGAACGTGAATGAGAACGAGGGTTTGTTCCATTTTGAGCTTGGCGACACATTTTTTGCAATGTCATGGGAAGAAAAGTGGAAGCGAAATTACAATGCACAAGGAGACTTTTCATGGTCGAATGAAATTCTAGGCTGATGGACTTTCCAGCTATTTCTCTTCCAACAATTCCACAACCCTTTCATTAGACTACTAATAAAGAGGTGGATACTTTATTTTCGTGTGCATTTGTTTCTAACATTATACGGAACAAAACGTAACTTGTTTTAGATCCAAGAACTATGAACATGTTATTTGAAAATTAATTTTTTTCGATTATTGTTATAGATCCCGAAAAGAAACTTTGGATCGTCTTCTTTACTATGAATATAGACTATCTACTTTTTAAATTTTAATTTGCAGATACAGTCGAACCCCATTGTCGCTTAATCGCTTAACACGAAATCCCATTTAATCCAAAGTAAAAGTAATTCTCTATACGATGAAGTTTAAACTTAACTTTATTTATTCCGTTAACACGAAATCACACATGGTAAAATATCGCTTAAAACAAAACAAAAATGCTCTTTAAACCACTTTTATTTAGATGAAACCTTGCAACGTTTCCTAATGCAGCAGAAAAATACCTCTTGTGCTTTAACTAATTTTGAAGAGGTAAACACATTTTTCTTTTTAAATATTTTATTACAAACTTAAAGCCAAAATCAACAATCGAGTTCTTAGTAAATCAAATAACTAATAAGTTACTGGTAAATACATTTACTTTTTTCCCTTCTTGTTAAACTATTGTACTAAATATAAGCCTTGCAACATAAATGTTCTAAAAAACAAAGCAGTATTAAATGTTAGTAGTTTTGACTCCACATTAGTAAGATGAAAAAGTTTTTAGACGGTTAACACGACACTCGGTTAGCGCGAAAATTTTCGCGACCCCGTCGACTTCGTGTTAATGGGGTTTTAGCTGTAATTAATTTCTCCAAAATTATGTTGGTCATTTGGTGACATTATACACTTCATCGCAAACAAAGGATAGCTTTCCTAAATTTACATATAGGAGATTATGAATTTTTGCTACTTATAAATATAATATTTTCAGTTGATTTAAAAGCAAACGAGCCAGAAGATAATTCTTCGTTTATTTTATTAAAAATGTTCAAAATAAGTTAAAATTTTATTCCTTTAAATCTTAAATTATTGGTTTGAGATTATGTGTTAACAAAATATGCAAAATGTCGTATAATAATACATGCAACTTATTTCTGTAAATGTTTCCTTCGAAGATATAATATTATTTAGTTAAAAATCTTTAACAATATAGTTTTATCGGCTCAAAAAAATTATTTTTCAGCAATTTTATGAATTAATAATCGTCATGAGCACTTTAGAACTCTTATGACAAGGTAGAAATAAAATATGACAACGTTTAATATATTCTATGATCCAACACAATAAAGGTTAATCATTACAACCTACATTCGAATTAACATGGATTCCCAACTACAACAAACGTCATGCCTAACACAGGATTCAAATCAAGCATTTTTGGAATGCAAGGCCATACAACTATTAGGTGGGCTCGACTCCCCATGTATTGGCTAAAGTTGGAAACATGAGTTCTGGAAGTATTTGCAAATCCTGGCCAAAAGCTCCAAAATGCATGACTTTTTACATAAAAATTTATTTTTTTACAGATAATACTAAAAAAAAAAAAAAAAATTCTTTTAAATAAACAAGTCAAAAACATCCCAAAATATATATTTTTAGCCATCCGTCTTTTCTAATAAAAAATATTTAAATTTTAAATTGTGCGTCAACGTTTCAAGACTTCCAGTATATTTTATTCAGCATTAGGCGAGACTGGCCAAGATCCCTAACAACGGCCTGTTTACAATGGACCACATCGGGATTGGCCAATATAGAGCGATATTGGCCAGCGTTGTTGTGCTACTGGAGTCTGTATGAAGAATTCCGCCTCGCGGTTTGAAGCCCAGAATTTAATAAATTAGGAATTACGTTTTTCAAGAAAGAAAAAAAAGAAAAAAATACTCAACCGCACTGTCCTGGGGTATAAACGCCGAATGAAACACTATACCATTTTTTCTGAAGACTGTGTAAAAGAGTAATAGCATGGCGTTTTGGTGGGACAACCATTGATCAAGCCTTAATACCCTCAACCTCGTGTTCAGTGATGCGAGAAGAGAGGCCCCTCAAAATACGGCGGCCCCTCCGCAAAGGGTGATGTTCACCCTGAACTTGAGGCCTGGCTCAGTCCAACCTGTCGAGATTGACCCGGCGAAATATTAGAGAACGTGGACTGACTTGGAAAGGAATGAATTCACAGGTGTTAGGGGAAGAGGTATTGCGCAACTCACGAGAGAAATTATGTAATATTGACTGGAGGCCATACTTCCAATTTTTGTCCCCAAATTATGACCTGCTGATTAGTTTGCGAGTTATAAGAATAAGTGGAGGATTTCGAAATGTTTTATTTAATGATTTGACTGTGTTGTAATTCGTTTAGTTTTGAGTTAATTATATGAGGGTTTTATGTGTATGACGAGAAAAATATTGTTTGTATTATGTAACGAAAATAATTGTACATATTTAAATTGGGAGGTAGTTTTAATTAGAGTTAAAAAAGAAAATTATTTTAAATTATAAAGCAAAATTGTTAAAAAGAAAATTTTCTAAAGTCTACTTTTATTTATTAATACAAATGGGATAAAATAAATGTTTTAAATATATTTGTGTCAATTTGTTTTACTGTTGAATCTAATGTTACTTTTGCAGGCTATTTAATTATTTTTAACTCGTATTTCTACTCAAAAGTATATTTAATGCATATTTTTTATCCTCGTTAAGTTATAATTTAATAAAAGAAATGGAAAATAATTCCTATGGCCAAGAAATGTAGTCACCAATTAGAAACATTTATTATTATAGAAATATTCTCTTTTTAATTATTTAGTATATTTTGCACGTTGGAATAATATCTATGGCAAAATATATTTTATGTTTTCAAACATTTGTAAATCGATAAAATATAAAAAAAGGAAAAGTCTCGAGTAAAATTACTCTTTTTTGGATAGCTATTAACCTATATTTTTTAGATTGCTATATTAACAGGTCTATTCTCAAACAATTACGAGCACCTTTATAGGCTTAAGAATTCTGTGGGAAATAAATAATAAAAATTGAAATTCTACTGCAAAACTAGGAAAATTGGTATTGTTCTTGAGATTTTGAAAGAAGAACTATGAGGAAGGTTTTGTATTAATATTTTCTTTACTGAAAGTAGGTACACTGTATTGTACACTGCTTAGGACATACAGTAATAGATTAAATTTTAAATAATTCATCAAGAATTCGACGCAATTCTTTTTCTTTATATTGTGCATTGTAATAATTGGTGATTTTATATAGCCGAAAAAGGCATTAGGAAATTGAATTTATAAAATTCAATTAACTAATAATGACGCAGAAATAGAATTTTATCATGAGGGTTTTTATCGTGATATACGTATTGAGAAATTGACGCATAAGATATTTCTGGGGAATTTGTATGTCTTTCAATAACTCACTCTAAAGGGTGTAATATATCAGCATCTTCAAAATTAGACAAGTTAACTATTACCATCAAGAGTACAAGGTAAATACTGTAATAAAGTACAAAAATAACCAGAATAAATATTTCGGAATTGAGGAACTTCCCAAGACGTCTTATATTATCCCGAGAATTCCTACACTAAAAATACAAGATTAGACTTTAAAAAAAAACATTTTCATTATCAAAGTGACACGAAGCCATAAAAATACAAATCAGCCTCTTCCAACTTCACCATGAAATTGAAGTTGCTCAACTGAGGGATCAACAACCGATCGTCGAACGACCTCACCACCAACATACCGGACGATGCCCAAACTCCTCAAAAAGTGTCCGGGCAAGGACGGTCGTTGCAATTGAAACAAAGAGTCAAGGGCGCAAAAAGAAAAGTGCCCGAAATCGTCGATGATAAAAAAAAGAGAGAAAAGAGTTACCTTGTACCACTAAACTACAAATGAACACAGTTCGTTGAACTTCGGATTCTGTTTGGGCTCAGGATGTGGGTCACAAATCTCACACTTCGCAGTCGAGGATCTTATCTTGAGATAAAGTAAAGCAGGGTTGGTTTGGATTGGATGGTAGATGGGAGGGTTGTAGAGATGTAGAAGAGTGAGGGTCTGATGAGATTAGGGGATGCGTGTCTGGATATGAGAAAGTTAAGAGATGTGTGTGGAGAATGGTCCATTGTGTGAGATTTTCTTTATTTAGATACACACTGCCCTGCTAGGGATAAAATTTGTTCCAAGAATATTTTCAAAGTGGTCAAATTGTAATTTTGGAAGGATTTGGCTTCTCAATGAATAATATCTAGATTTGAAAATGAACTTTTTTAAAATATGAAGATTGTCTATTCTAGAATCACAAGGTGTGTTTTTTTTTAATAAAAAGGATTAATAAAAATATGAGAGTTTCTAAGTCTATGAATTCTAATTTGCTTTAAGCATGAATATATTAAAAACTTAATTTATTATCAAACAATGTATATAAACAGTGTTTTACTTATCTTTTGGTACTTTCCTGTGCAGTATCGCAATTGAATTTACAAATGATTTTTAAACCGAATATCTCACTAATAATCTGCATTACGATATTTGATTTAACAAATATACTTACTAATATTATAAGTTGTTTTCAGAAACTTAAATTTCGTAATTATTTTTAAGAAACATTACAGTTTTGGGACAATATTATTACAAAATGAATTATCAAATAATTAATGTTATTCATAGAAAGCTTAACAAATGAAAATGAAATATTTTTTTGCTTTGAAGTATCTCTTTGTACTTATAACTATAAATAACTGAATGGTTGTAAATATTTACTTTATCCCATAATAAAAAAATAGGATATTTAGAAGGAAAAAAATGGGTATTTAAAAATAAAAATAATGAGAAAAATTACGTATCAATTTTAATTAAGTATCATTATACATATCAGTGTAGATTAATGTGTTTTTCCAAACTAAATAAGTGTATTTGTTTATCTAAAATAAAAATATATATTTTTTAGAATAATGTATGTCAACTTTTTTTTATAAGGAATTTCAAGCTTTTGTTCAGATAATGAAGACCTTTATTTCTACCATTTAACAATTTAACACACCAAACAATTAAATAAGTATAAAAAGGGATGCTCTAAAAAGACTCGTGACTTTATATTAAATATAAAAATATAAATTTGTACCAAGTAATTCTTTTACTAATCTTACATATAAAAAGTTGTGTTTATTACTTACGGTTTCTTTTTGCATTACATTAATGTTAATATTTCATCAAAAACTTATGTGTTTTTGTATTTCATAAAACGATACACACAAAGTGAGAAAGCAAATTTAAGCGAAGTTATTATATTTAAAAATTAAAAGTTAATTTTATTATTAAGATTTTCATGTAATAAAACGTACAATGAACTTTAAAATGACAATTCTAAGATAACTCAATCTACAAATGTTATCGGTTTATACAAACAAATCGAGTTTGAAATAGATATGCTAAGTTACGAAACGAATGGATTAGATATAACGGTAAAGTGAAAACGCAGTGGCGTGATAAGAATTTGTCGGCATTTTGACAACAGTAAGTAAAACTAGAAATGTAAACAGCTCTATATTAAAAATGAATGTCGAACTTTCGAAGATATTTGAGTCATTAATTCCAAAGTATTTAAATTACACCAGAAATACATTAAGGACTAAAAACAATAATAACGGTAAATATACAACTAATTATTTTTAAGTTCATTTAGTCAAAAGTGATAAATTTGGAAACAAATCTAACGCTTAAAATAGGTAAATGTGTTAAGTTTTTAATATTTTAGGGCATGAAAATTTCAATGTCTTTAAACTATTAATGATTTTATAATGCAACTTGAAACGCAATTATCATACTTGGAAAAATTCCCAGCATTATTTTAAATTCCAAGTATCTCATTTATTATTCAGTTCACTCTGTATTGTTTTTATAAATACTCGACTAAAAGTATCCATCTTAAACCTCTTTAAAATGGTTGTTTACCAAATACAATTTTTAATTCTGATTCATTTAATGTTAGAAATAAAAATACTCACAAATTTCAAAAATTTATAACATAACTACAGCAATGTAATCAATAGACAAAAAAAAAAATCTTAATATTTGACATTCTACTCAAAGCTTCTTTTTAAAAGTTTATCAGAGACATCGGTGGAGTTTGATTGCGAAAGTTATTAAAATCTAACATTTTAACTATTTCGATTTCCATAATGATTTTCAACTATTGCAAATAATAAAAATATTGGTATCGATATGTTTTTAGTAAATTCATTACTTTTGTGTCATAAATATTGCTTTTAATTACAAATTACATAACTTTAATAGTAATGATACTCAATAAAACAACACAAATAATTTCTGTAAAATGTCAAACATAGATATCTTACGATATGAATGAAATAAAAGAATATACGTTGTGTTGTATTAATTGGAAATAATGTTTCGAAAGATGAAAATTGAATAACTTCAATCATAAAAAAATACGTAGCATCGACATTTAAGAGGCCGCAATTAAATTTTATCCGTTTTGCTTTGTAACACTGAATATTTCTAAAAAAAAAAAACGACAAACATTAGATATTTTTTAACAACTTTATAACTTAAGTTTAGTTTACAAATGTAAAGAAATTATACAACTTAAGTGAGATATTTATAATTTAGTTCATCTTAAAATTTTAGCAACACAGCATTTTTCTTAAATTGTCAGAGTATCATCTAAATTACGTAGCACCTTAACCAAGATTTTTTGAGGGAATATATATATATAGATTTATTGATATAAAAACATTTTCTAGATACAACAAAAATGTCCACATTATATCTGACTTCCGACATAATACTTCTAAAATTACTTATACTTAACAAACAACACAAATGCAATGAGTCAAGTTCAAATATATCAAATAACGCTTCCAATATATAAATAAAAAATTACCTGTAGGTCCGGTGCAAGATCTGGGCTCAGCATAGTCCTTTGTTGAATAGGCGCCGTTCCGTGTTGCGATTGATAATACGTCCTGCACAAAGAAACAAAAACTTGTCGTCAGCAACACCAAATTTCTCCTAAATCTCTAAGTCGACACACAATTTCTCATACAAGTTCCAATAAAACAGTCCCGAGCACTCATATTTCAAGCACAAGTTACGATACACGCGGTTTCGCTGTGACTGCTTGCAAAGAGACACTGAAAAAACTCAAGCTGGAATCGCCTTGAAGGCTGTCTTGTATACAAGGTCGCGGGGCGTACGGATCAAGGCAAAAATTTCTTGATATCCCGCCTTCTTGCTGCTTCCAACCCGTTCCTACTTGTGTGGTGGTGAGAGAGAAACTGAGTACGCGTACAGTGGCTGGCGTTGGATTGGGATGCTGAGAGGAAAGTGAACGAAGGGAACCTGCTTGGCGAAGGCGGACTTGGCGACGGAAAGCGGGTTGGGATAAATGGTGACGGATGGTTTTGGAATAATAGAAGTATGTAAATGTTGTGGGCAAATCCCAAATTGTGGGTGAATTGGGGTCCTGTAGAATTTTGAAGTGACCGTTTGTGTTTGGGTGGCTTCTGATTAATAAATGAACGTCCTTCATTTTTTCTTCTTTTTCGGAAGTGTTAAATAAAATAATTGCTTGATTTTTCATTATAACATGGTCATAAAAAATAAAGAAATAAAAAATTTAAAAAAAAAAAAAAAAATCGATTTTTGTTTGCATTTTTCCACGTTTTGGAACAGCTTGATTTCAAAAAAAGTGATCTAGAAAAAATGTATGTCTGTGTGTATGCGGTCAGCATTACTCTCGAACAAATTGACCTACAATGTTCAAATTTGGTGTGCTGGTTGGTGATGGCACAGGAACCTACCATTAAGGTTTTCGTCAAAATCGCGCATGGGCCTAAGGTAGCTGCCATTGAAAAAATCATGTTTTTCAGCAATTGTTGAAAAATGGCTCTAACGATTTTGTCCAAAATCGCTGTGGAAAAAACCTCTTAAGATGTTCTAAGCATCCCCACCTCCAAAATTCCCGTAAAAATGCTTTAAAACATGCGTAAAAAGTTGAAAAACGAAAGCCTTTAACACAGAGTTCTTTTTTCTGGAGCATACCTCATCGACGATAATTTTTTCTCCTCTTCCCAGTTTCACTTATAAGAAAGGATAATATAAGAATTATTGAAAAGTATATCGCCAAAATTATCTGTTTGGCTAAGTTTTTTTTTTTTTTTTTTTTTTTTTTTTTTTTTTTTTTAAACCATTATACAAGAATTATAGTAAAAAATTTTGCCAAACTGGCCATTTTATTTAAATGAATGATGAAAATATAAAAACGGTAAATGATACAAATCCATGTCAGTATTATAGTGTAATTGAAAGCTGTGCGATGTTACACACCCCTAGTTTTAAAATAAAAGAAAATTTTTGACAAAAATTCCCGAAGGAGATGCCGACTACAGACGTAGGATTAGCTCATCGACCACAATCGCATTACGATTTGGCAAGTCAAATTGATATGATGTTAGGAAGGAAACACGCCATAAATGTATATGGCAAGACCAAACCGAAGGTACAAGGACAATATTTGAATATCTACAATTATACTTTTTATTTTTCGGGTTATAAAATTAACATACCTACCAATTTAAAAATGCAAGATCTAAAACGCCTATAATTAATAAAACAAACTATTTATTTATATATTTAGGGAAAGGCGTTGGATTACCTGAGGTTTCGTTCACAGGCAGACATTTAATGACCGAAGCCAAGCCATTCACAAGCAGTCATTTGATTCTAGTCGTTTTGAAGTGTTGCCAAGTACGGTTTTGTAATTTAAACGAAGATGAATGCTGAACGTCTTGAAATAAGAATCTGCTTGCTTTACTACAAAATTTAGTTATAACGGCTGCATTTTTATATTTTATCATCAAATACGACTACAAAAATTGTCCTTTACCAGTAACCCTTACATTATCCGTTTCTCTATTAAGTACTGACGACTAGAATAGCTAGAATGAACTCCAAAATGCCACCGTTCTAATGATATATTCCTTTAACTGGCTAAGTTAAAGAAATATTTTGACAATAAACGCGGTATTCTCTCTTTCTCTCCATCTCTTTTATCCTGCTAAACCCTTCATAAATCCGCAGGAGTTCAATTGAGGAGTTGGTGAAGAAAAATCGTCTAGGCTATTACAGGAGAAGTAAAAATAAACTTTGTTCTGTATAAGTTGCAAAAGTATTGCATTTTCAACACAACCATTTTGAGAGATTTATAGCCACTTTTGATCGAAAATACTTCGGAGACAAATAAAGGTGAAATTGAAAAGGTCGGAAATAAATAGAAAATAAAATTGGCGTTGTATTCACAAGTCCGGTTTTGTTCGCTAACTCCTTAATTCATATCTATAAACACAGACAGCAAAATTCAAACCCCTTTACAAGTATCATTGGTAATAATACACAAACTTAAAGCATATACTGTAATAATATAAGCTTCCTAAGCGATTCTTTTCAAAATAAATGATAATGTTTTAATAATTTAATTATATTTGAAAGAGACAAGAAACACACACACAAAAAACTATGTCACATTTTAAATTCAGACAATTTTTGTTTCTAGACTACACAACTTCAATGAGAAGCTTTAACAGAACATCTGAACATCCGTCTGAGATAAACATTCCCAGACAAAACTAAAAAATACGAGCGATATTTCAAGTGAAAGGTCTCATCGAAACATGTCCCCATTCCCCATGCCAAAATTCAATCAAAAGAAAAGACCAGTAGTAACGAAAATGTATCTCTCTCTCAAACCGAAATCCCGGTTTTAATTCATTAATTAAACCTAAACTTTAAATGCTATAGATATGTGGCAGTGGCATATAATACATCAGTCTGAAGGTCTTTAGAATATTAGTAGAGAGAAAAATCGTATGTTACAATTGGAAGGGTTTTCAAGTAATTCTAAGTGAAGTTGATATCTTAGCTACAAATAGAAATATCGAATTAGAGCTTGAATACTTGATGTCAAGTTTTGTCGTTAAACTCGGCAGCTTGGAGACAGTTTTGTATATTACCACCCTACCCCCCCCCCCCCCAATTTGGTTTTTGTCAAATTTAATGGCGGATTTCAACCATTCAGCATCGCCAGATTGAATGTTATTGCTATGTTGGTCTGATATATCGCAATAAAACAAAAGTAGAAGCTGTTAGTGGTACTTACCTTCATAGTTCAATTTGTTAATATTATAACTGGATATCATTTTAAATTTATAAACATTAAGTCATATTTAAATTGAAAATTCTGTAATGTGTTGTTATTAACAAGACATTTTGCAAAGGTGTTTTAAACAGCGTTTAATGTCACACTATTGAAATTTAACTTTTTAAATAGCCTCTTCGAGAAATTTTAATAAAATATAAAAATAACATATAAAAAAAAATGAAACTTAATTTATACTTTCAAATCAGCAAATAGGTAACAGGATTCGAAAATAAATAATATATATTTTACAAATAATGTACTTAATTAGACAAAATAAATTAACAATTAACAACGAGTTCCATTGATATAAACAGTTTAATTAAAAAAAATTCCTACTCTCGACACATTCTTAACTTTTTATCTTCTTCAAAGAAGTGTAGAACTTTTATAAGCTATATTTTTAACTACTTTTTAAGCGAGATATTATTAGCAGCAATAAAAAGCTTTGAAGTTGTGGTTTACTTAATTTTATCAGGTTATAAACTCGAATTTATGACGCTCACATAAAATCCGTATTATGTAGAGATTAATACAAAATTCACATATCATTAGTAAACTAAGAATAGTGAAACTTTCTATCATTTCTAGTAACTTTGGTATTGCGCACTCAGACAAGTAGTCATAAAATTAAGATATTTTAAATTCCTGTACTTTTATACGGTTACCTCCGTTACCTCAAAATGAGTGCAAAGTCCTGTCATCTCAAATAGCAGTTCCAGTAAATTTGTTATTTTTTGGCTCATGGATGAGAAAAGTAGTTTCGTAAACATAAAAGCTATGATCTTCAGGTAATGGTCTTCAACTATAATGCTAAGCAATCTGAACGTTTTATAAATAAAAAAAAAAGTTGGCTCCATGAGAAAAATTATACTATGCAAAGTGTTGGGTTACTTGTTTCTTTAAAAAACAATACAAAGTTGAATATTAAATAGATATATTAAATTATAGCAGTTACAAGTAGAAATCGAGTAAATTTATACACTAATTTTATAGATTATTGTTAAAGTTATACGATGTTTAACAATTGCAGACAGGCCAAGAGAAAACAATTTTATACAGAGGGTATTTGCACATATTTAGAACAAGGATTAAAATATGCAAATGTTTTCTGGGAGATTAATTATTTGAAATTAAACTATCGTCTGACATTAAAAAAAATATTATTCTTTCAAAAGGCGCGTGTAAACAATCTGTGGATTAAATAAACGTTGTAAAATGCATGGTATAAAAATGTGTAAATGCAAAATAAGCAACTTCATTAATTGAAAAGGGAAAATCCGTCAATCGATCCCTATACATGGAAAGAAGAAATGATTACCCCAAAAAAGGTTCGTACACTGCTTCAAATGTTTCTGAAGTGAAATCATTAGTAACAAGAGAAACTCCGCCGTCACAGAAATCAATTGAGATTTTTTTTAAAACATCTGCAGCAACAATAAACAATTCAATATAAACCAAGATTATCAGCTTAAAAAAGCTGAAAATTATAATATTCATCGTCTTTTGTCGATATGACTCAACGCAACACATCTTATAACTCTATATGCAAACTATTTAGCAGGATATAACTAGAAGTACATGATTACTCTTGATGGGTTTACCTAAATAACTGCAACAGAAAAAAGTCTATTTATTAACGCAAATGCGGAGAAAACGATGCCCAAACTTGGTTCCAAGAATGCAAAGAAAGCTTTATCAAGGACTTTATGATTATCACAGGTTTATCCTATAATGGGAAATTAAAAATACGTAGTCTAGAGAAAAATGTTAAAATGAACTCTTACTCATCATACCACCAAGATAATGTATTGCGCTCTAAAATCAAAGAAACAATTCAATTCCTTTATCCTAAGGATTTTGAAAGAGTGAAACAACACCAAGACAAATTCAACAGTCATACTTCAAAAAGAATGACTACATTCCTTGAAAAATTGAAAACTGACTCAGGTATCGACGTGTTTTTATAAAGTGTTCTGATACTGAACCTTTGGACTAGTACACCTTTGTTTTTCTGAAAAGCTATCTTTTTAAATCAAATCCACAACGATTGATGGACTTTGGCAAGTAGCGAAAAAAGAATGACAAGCAATACACCTGGAAATTTTGCAAAAATCCCTTCAAACGTAGAAAGTACGATGCAGACTTGTAGTCCAGAAACAATCAAACAAATCAGATCGAACAATTTTAGAAAAAATCTTTACATTTTAAAACATTAAAAAAAAGACTTCGACATCTTTTTAAAATTGTGTTAATACTTTCTGTAGACATAAAAAAATGAAATTTTATTTTCTTACAAGTTAGCAATTTGCAAAAAATATAATAAAGAAAGGAGAATTGTCAGTAAAAGGTGTTCTTAGATCTAATCAAAATGCCCCTAAATGTTAACTTAATATATGATTGAAAAAACCAAAAGATTTCATTATATAGCTAAGTATTATGTACATACTTTCTGAATGGAAGTACGTACATACCAAGTACTCACTGAGACACTATGATACGCAACGCACCGCACGTACTAACGCAATGTTTAGCAAATTAAAAGTATTCTTAGAAACTGAGAAAGGAAAGACGTCAGCAAAGGCTGAGAAAGTTTGCCAATTCTCTCTAAATTATTCTATGTTAGATATTGAATTGTGTACATTTGCCATCCAGTTCACTTTGCTTAATTGATAAATAAAAATAAGTATATATTGTCCAGTGCTCACTTGTAAAACGGCATGTAAGTTTTTAATACCTAATCGCAAATAATGTCCCGGTCAATCAGTATCAAAGTTTAAATTGTATATACACCGAACTTTTTACCTAAATTGTATTACCTAACCTCCTTTTGTTATGGGACGGGAAATGGTGATATATTCTCTCCCATAACTAATGTTGCAGATCATTAGAATATGGAACTCAATTCAAAGTAAGTAACTGTAAGTAACAAATCTCGAATAATATTTGATGATAATTACCATGGTACTGAAGAAAACACACATGTGATTTTAGTATTTCTTAATTGTCTATTCGTTCTATAACAACAATACTGTAAATATTTTCTTGAATTTTCCTTCATATCTCCCATCCAAATAATTTTCAGACTATACCCGAGACACCTAATACAATTTTCTGATAGTCTTCAACACCGTACAAAACAAATCAAAAGTATATTTCTTCCAGCGTCGAACCTGAACCGTAACATCAAATAGGAAAAAACACGCGGTCTGTGTGGAAGGTTCAAAAACCTACTGGAATGTTTTGAATCTAGAGAGAGCACCACTTCCGATTGAGATGCTAGAAGAAGAAAAAAGTCAATCAACCTTTCCCTCTTTCTTTCATAGGGATCGCCACGAAATAAAGCATGACCAGCACACCAGTCGTTGACCAGTCAGCTGCGCGTGATAGAGTCACGCGTGAGTTGCGTTTGCGGATCGACTGAGCGTGAACATCTTGGACTGACTTCGAGATCTCCTTCGCATTGAGCACTTCCTGCGCCCCTCGTGTTCCGACTCTGTTTCGGATGCACAGTTTTCTTGAGACGGCATTCAACCGAACTGCTCATCCACCTTTGACCCTGTGTCGTTTGGAAAAGGGAGATAAACACTTGTTTCGGTTGCGTTGGTTCCGAAACAGAAAGGATCTTCGAGACCTCGGTGAACTCTTGGAATTTGGATCTCTAGAACTGTTCCAAATGCCTGTAATGTACTGAGGAGATTAGTAATACAGTGTCTCTTTCAGTCGCATAGGGAAGATCGGGAGTCAGTGCATACGTCACATTATCTTTTTATTTAGCATAAAGTTAAAAACCCATAGCACCGGCATTCCTTTAGAAATGTATTTAATTTAAATTGGATAATATGATTTTTTTAAATTATTTACTGATTTGAATGTTTTTTTTAAATATTTACTAATTAGAATTTTTGTTAAAAATATTTACTAATTTGAATTTTTTGAATTTTTTTAGTATAATTCGAATCGTATTAAAAATACCTAGTAATTTGAATCTTCTTAGATACTTGCTAAATTGAAAGCTAACATGAATTTTCTGAAATAATTATTTAATTTTTCTGAATGAAATTAGTTAATTCTCTTGATAAATGCATACTAATTTAAATCTTAAATATTACTAATTTGTATCTTCTTAAATACTTACTAATTTGAATTTTTAAAAATACTTAATAATTTGAATTTTTAAAAATACTTAATAATTTTATTTGCTCATATTAATACTACTTTCTAAAACATAAAGTATATGTTAGTTCATAAAAATCATAGACATGTTTTCCTGAGCATCTTATATCAACAAGGTAGATGAAGGGATCACTTATTAGTTAGGCATTACGTGAAAGTGGTAACAGAGTTACAGGTTTTACAGGTCTCAACATTATAACGACTTTTCTTCTAAAAAAAGTTAATTTCCCTATTGAAATTAAAGGCTAGCTACAGTGTTAGAAGTGGGAGATGCCTAAAGGTTGATGACAAGTGCACCCCTCACCTACGTCTCCCTCAACGATAAATTTCATATTTTCGTATCTTATAATAAAAATATTAACTAGTAAGGAAATCATTTATACTTCCTAACACAAACACTGAACAAAGGTTCAAGATGTATTGTTATTTTAATGAATATTCTGCAACTTAGTTTTTTCCTTGGAAGTAAGAGATGAAGTAAAGTAATAGTTCAACATTATAAGCATAACTCAGTATTTAGACTTAAATAGTGCTTCTAAATATGTTTAATTTCATGAAATTAAATTAATTCATAAATCTAAAAAAAAAATTAAATAGCTTGTCTTTATATCAAACAAGTAGAGAAATTTAGGAAAAAAGAAAATTTCTCCAAAGTTAAAAGTTGACCAAGTGTAACAGTATCTATAAGTAAAAATACTTATATCTTTATGCAAAGTAGAATAATACTTTTTATTATAGTTTGATATATATACCATAAATAGTTTTTTTTTTTTTCACTTTTGAAAACTTTAAATCACTTTTTCTCAGTGTCATTACATTTAAATGTTATTTTTCTTTAGCAGTTTTTAGACGGATTGAGTATTTTTAAAAATGGGTGGATGGATTTCAGTGGCTTTAGAAGTGGAGGCGACGCATGAGTATTTTCCTGAAAAGTGGGGGGGGGGGGTGCGTCTATCCACACTTCTAGCACTGGCTGGCTATCTTTATCAAATCAGAGGTTCATCAAATAGGAATAATCATCACAGGAACACTGTGAAATTTAATATCAGGCCGCTCAAATTATAGGAATAGTGTTACTTATATAAAATGCGGGGGTCAGTAATAAATACACTATATCCATCCAAAACAATTATGAGGAAATACATTTTGAAATTTTAATTTAATTTAACACGGGCTATCACTATAAATTTGAACTACAATGTGTCTAACTCATTGGTTTTTTAAAGTGCGTTTTTTGCTATAAAACTTATTCAAGAACATTGAGTGCATTTTCTTGTTTTAAGGACTTCTTGACCAGAAAGAAAATTAGTGCAATGTGTTATTGCAGTGTAGAAGCTGAAAAAATTTAATTAAAGGAGCGGAATAGAGCACTGAAACTTGTGCTGAAAATATTTAAAACATCGTGAATGTATGCATTTCATTAATACTAGTTTACTCTTAATTTAAATGTTTTATTCTAAAAATATCTCAATAATTTTAAGAACATGACGAACTAGTTGTCAGCAGTTTGCAAAAAATCTGTTGGAAAAATCAACTCTGTTGTTAAACAACTTTATCTCTCCAACAACAAGTGAAGGTTCGGGTCATGGGTGACTTGCATTACAAATTTATATTCAAAAAAAGAATATTGTTAACCGTAGGAAGACGATTTTTATAGTTTCAGATCATAGTGATAGATAAGGATCCGTGGACGAGGGTCCCGCTAAAATATGAATTGTAAATGCGCATATTACGTTTTATTAAATTCCCAGGTGTATAAAAATAAAATTTTACAAAAACATGTACACATCTTAGATCAGTGCCTATTCCGAGTGTTAAACCATCAGAGGCATGGGCTGACAACTAAGCGGTAAACGTTTGCATTTATATTGGTTCCTCACAGCCAGTAATTAATTTAAATAATGTAGTATAGTAAAGATTAAGTGTAGACGTGCATATAACATGTTAAGTAATTTAGAGAAGAATATCTAATATAATGTAAAACAAAATGCTGGTGGATTGTAGGTGTTGTTATATAACATTAAAATTAGTAGTTAACTTGTAATCACTGTAATTGTAATTGCATTTATTCTAATCGAATATTAACTTACGTAATGACAAGAATACTGTAATTATATTAAGTATATAAATAAATCTCATTATATTAATTTACCTAGAATTGATTCAGTGTGCATTTCTTTATGAGTCAAATTACTATTTGATCAAGCAAGACCATGGCCACAGAGCACTCAAAAAATACACTGAGAAACTTTTTAACAAATCTATAAAATCTTCGAAAATACATAGGTCTCGATTTCCGTGGATTTGTTTTATTTTGAAGAAGAAAAAAAAAAAAAAATACTTTAAAATCGTACTAGTTTAAGCTAAAAATCAAAGGATCGTCTTTAAATTAAGTTAAAATTGCAAATTGTCTTGATATTGATGCTTTTTCACCGGTTAACTATTCAATAATTCCAAATATTTTCCGATAATTCTTGGTAAACAAGATCCCAATGGTAATATAAATATATCTTTGAGTATCTGCGTTTGCATATAATGAGGTGGACAACAAAACTAAAAAAATATGGCGTGGGTTAGTTTATTGTGTTCTTTACAGCGATCGAAATATTACTAAACTTCTCAGATTTCCTTGCAATCTCGAAATTCAGCCTTCAACTTTTTTAAAACAATGGTACGCGAATCCGAAGATTTGAGCAACCAATTCATAAGTGGGACTTTTAAATTTGACCATTATCTGTGCTAAAATTATTGCCGCTAAGGGAATTGTAATGATATTTTACAGTATTTTCCGGCTCTTGTGAAACAAAAACCAAGGAGATTTTTTTTTTTACTATTATTATTTTTGAAGTAAAACAAAAGATAAATTTTGAAGTAAACATGCGTGACGATCTTCGGTTTAAGGAAATATATGGTATGACAGCTCAATGTTATAACTTATTAGTGAGTGTTTTATCCAAAAACTTCAAGGAAAGATATCAAGAAAATAAGCCACTGCTTAATTTCGAAGTATATGTTTTTGAGCAGCAGAAAAATGAGAAGATAAAACAAAACAGGAGGAAAAAAGATAGCTATTGAAATTAGAACTTCTGAAGACACAAGCATACCATTGCATCGACCAATCAAATAGCTCTAACGTCATGGCACTTGTATTGATGTCACAGTCGTCACATAATTCAGCCAATAGGGTGTCGTTGAAAAAGAAAGTGACATCGGAGGTGCTAAACATGTCAAAATCGCAAGGGTAAATCGACGAAATAATTTCATTAACAGACAGTCTGGGGTTGTATTTTAGGAACAGATGAATAATGATTGAAATATAACCTTTATGTCTTTCTATTTTCATTTTTTACTTAATTCAGCTAGTGACAAATATGTTACATAATCCTTATTTAATGAAAGAATGTTTTGATTTTTGAGTGAAAAAGTTAAAACTAACTATTAAAATTAACTTGTCAGAGTACAAATTTTCATATTTCTAAACATTTAATGAGTTCAAATATTTAAATTAATATACCTTCATGATAAAAAGAAAACTTCAAATTCTTATTTAAAATTTACCTTTTAAATTACAGTCTTCATAGAAGATTAAAAAAATTAAATTAATTTTAAAAGTAATTAATACATTTGAATTGCAGCAACACATTGATATTTTAGGAAAGACAGAAAAACGAATTATGACAATAACCTTAAGGAACCATTGAAAGAACGAAATTATAAAAAAAAAAAATACTCAACTTAAATGAGTAAAACCCAGACTGTACTTTAAATGCGGATATTTATACATCAAAATCCCAAGTAAGTTCAATAGAGAAAAACTCAATTGTAAATATAATTTATAATTTATATATTTATTAGCAAATTCGTTGAATATTTATTATCAAGTTTGAAGAATCAAATTCGTATAAAAAATTCATTCATATATATATATATATATATATATATATATATATATATATATATATATATATATATATATATATATATATATATATATATATATATATTTAAAAAATGTGTGATATTTTAAAAAATATTAATTTTCGAATATTAAATGTGAAGATTTTAACTAAACTCTAAATGTTTGAATTATTTCATAATCATCCCAAGAAAAATGTATAGCTCTCTCTCTCTCTCTCCATTCTCGTCAAAAAACTAGTGAAAAATAAGCATTTAATTGTAATGTACAATAACATCAAGTTTAACGAGTCAAGTATATTTTATACAAAATATTTTAACGATCTATATAACAAAGAAATACTTTGTATAAAATTAAATATAACAGGTTTCAGTTCAAGCTATCCACAATCTGTTTATTAAACTCAACTTACATTAGTAAAAAGCAGAGAAGTAAAACAGTTCAATAGAAATAAAAACACTAATGTAAATATTTTTTAACTGGAGGAGGAAATTATACAAGTTCAAAAGTAAACTCTAAATACAAAATAAGAACTTCTTGTGGGGAACTAAATATCGCCATATTTAAACATAAATTTTAGTACTACGTAAAATACCAATTACCAATAGTAAAATGTGGTAATTTTAACTCATGAAAGACAGTTTATACAATATGTTCTGTTAAAAAGACTCACGAATATTTTATATAAGTCTAAATGGGTAATTAATATTTGTGTTAAGGTGTTTAAGTCAATCGACTGATCTTGAGAAAAATAACAAGAACAATTGGTCATTGTTATTGTATATTTTTAAGAAGTATTAAATCCGCTGTAACGTGATATTTAACAGGAAGTAAGCTGACTGAATATTCAAAATGTTATTTTTGTGTTTTTCTATAGACTTCATTGTTAAAAATCAAAATATAAGAAGAAATGCATATCGCTTTTTTTTTTTTTTTTTACGTATATTTTAAACCATTCAGAGGAAAATTTGTAGTATTCTCATTGCGTCAAGCTCTAAAAACACCGGAATCTTACTGGAGAATTAGCGTGGGATTTTCAGTGAATTCTTTAATCAATATTTTGGAATTTCGTGATACTCCTAAACAGATAAATAACAGTAACCTGTAATTAAAAGCTTTGTTCAATACATGGCTGTTTATATCTTACTTAAAAATATAAGATATTTAAAAAAAAATTAAAACATAGTTATTAATTTCATATTTAAAATGTAGTAAAGTATTTCGCATATAATATTCCGATAATTTGTTGCAACAATGTCGAGGGATTTTTGTCTTAGGATCGCTTAGGTTAGTTTTTATTTATTCCTAGTATTTTTTCCTAATTAAAATGGTATAAATGTGTATTTAATTTTTAAAGCTACTCTTGCTTATTTTTACAAGTTTTGACTAAAATTATCTTCATTGACAATCATTAATTTAATAGGGTTTCGTCAGAATCTTATAAGTTAACTTAAATATTTAAAATACACATGTTTAAGGTGTTTGTAAAAAAATTTAAATTGGAGTCTGTAGGAAATCTCATGATAAAAAAAGTAGTTAAATTTTGCAATTTATTTTGAAATACGTGGATCTTTACAATAAGTTATTCTTGAGTTACTTTCTTTGTTACAAATATTTTTTCTCGCACCCTCAATAAGTTTCTCTAAGTAAATATGTAAAGCATTCTCAATCATTAATGTCTTAAAATTGTGTTTTGTTGTAGTAATTACATACTTGAAAAAATAAGGGAATATATTTTCAGCACAAAAGAAAAAACACTATCCCTTTTTTTTTTTTTTTTTTTTTTTTTTTAAGAAAAGTAACACCCTAGAATTATTTAAATAAATTTGAAACAAGCTGCCAAGCACATAACATTAATATATTTTTGAAAAACTTTACTGCTTATTGTTTAGATTATTATTGTAATGCAAATGTCATAAAAAATATCTTAAAAGACGAATCAACTTTGAACTTTGAAGTTGAATTAAAACTAATGTTTTTATCAAGATACCCAAATACATATCTGTTAACGTAAAAATTGAAAGCTGAATTAAATGTCTTCGGCTGAAATTTTTTTTTACCACTTACTCTTTAAAAAACAACCAGACACCGTGCAATTAATATATCACCAGTCTTACCACCGGTGAGACAACAAGGACGCAGCGCATGTAACAGAGCAAATTTCGTCGCAACAATGCCCATAGTTTTAGAATCCTTTCACCAAAAACGTCGCGCATTGCTATTGCTGTGTTGACAGAACTACTACACAATGTCGGAACACCGATTCATTGCGGTAGCGTAACAAAGTCATGAATAAAAGATTTTGCTTTTCTTTTTCGTTTTCACATGGTATCGTATTGTTGATTTCTCGCGTGCTGAACGTTAAATGTCACATCGGATGGAAAAAGACAAGGTCTGATAGTTCAGGCTGCAACTGCATCAATGGGCAGACCGCAACTTTGTTGAGACTCAGCAGTATGGATCATGCCGTTTTGGCTTTTAATACTCGTTTTTGTAAATACGTTTTGTTAGCAGATGTTTTGTCTTCTTTGTTCCGAAGAATGCCAGTAAAGATTTTGAACTATACAAAATTGTTTCTCATCTTCAAACTTTTAATCGAATCAGTTTTTTTTTTGTTTGTTTTTTTAAAGTGAAGCTATGTAACGAACTCATTTATTCAGAACATGTCACATGTCAATCAGTCTTAAAATTTTTTAATTGAACAATAAATAATTTTAGTTGGTGTATGAAATATAGAAAATGTGGTGAATAAATATTGCTCTTCTTCAAACAGTTTCCCGATTATTTTGAGGGATTAAAATTTCATTATACAGGTATGAAGTTAAAACTGCGTGAGTACTTTCTAATTTATTTGTCAAGTACCCTCAACAACGTTCTTTCTACCCCATGAACACCATAGCTATCAACTTCTAGTTGGTATTTAGCTGGGTTAATATGAGTCAATTAACAAATAAATTACTGGTCTCAATAGAAATTTTATAATTAAAAAATCAGCAGCATAAATCCAAAACAATTGAAATTTTTACGTCGTTTATATTTTATTTCAAATATATTTTGTTGACAAATTTTATTCATTTTTACCCAAGTTTATAATATTCCAAGTTCCTTCATGTACATGAGAAGCATTGAATGGTATATAATTATGCATAATGCAGTTACATGCAAATAATGTGCGTAAAGTTTTCATTAATTTGTAGAAATAAGAACACAAACTTTTTTACTTTTAAATAAATCATAAAAATATATTAGTGTAGTTTTAATTCCTTTTACATATTTCTGATGGATCTAAAAGAACGTCTTGGGTTATATTAAATGGTGTATCAGTAAATAAATGTTTATGTTACCCCAATCTACAAAATTTTCGCGGTATTGAAATGATGCAGAGCTTTGTAAATTAAATAAATATCTGCATCAATATTATGCCAAATGAAGTATGTCTCAATGCAATATGTCTTTCTCAATAGCTAATAGTACCTTCCCACAAATGCGTGCTACTTTAAGCAGACCAAGTCTATTCTATATGTCACTCATCCGCTTCCCCAAAATAGACAGCACACGTGGTTCTGACACCTCCATTTTATAGTTCCTTTTATTCAACTCAAACCTGCCAAAATCAAAGCTCTCATCCATCCTATTCAGAATAGAGCAACTTAAAAAACAAAAAGCATAAACGAAACCACAGACTGGTACGAGCTGACAAGTCTAGTAGGGCCTATTTTTTATTTTTTATTATTTTTTTTTTACCCAGGCCAATAATTGAAAAATGGTTTCGATTCGGGAGATGATGCTTCTGTGTAATGGAAGTTCGCCACATGGGACCATAATTTCAAGGTGAGACAAATTATTCAATAAAAAAAAATAAAAAAAAAATCATGTACGAAACTGGTTTCGGAGTGAAAAAAAACCTCGTGTGCAATAAATAATCAAGTTCGTTTTTAATGAATTGTGGTTCCCCCACAAATTTTGATGAAGGCTGTGGCAATCGACCGTTTTCTAGAAATTTTGTTGAAGGGTGTATTTTATGAGTTTAAGTTATTCGTCTTATTTGATCGATATATATATATATATATATATATATATATTTAATTCAAACATTAGAATTTAGTAATATTTAAAGATTATTAGTTGAATAATTATTTTCATTTTAAATATTGTACTACCCGGACCGGAAAACTCACCCTGAACGGTAAAGAGCTTTGTACTCTCCGACCGGGAGAAGATGTAACCCGAGAGAAGTCCCCTGCCCAAACAACTTCATTTTAAATATTGTACAATCCGTTTTTACACACTACTTTTTACTTCAAATAAAAAAGTCGACAATTAAATTAACAGTTCCCACTAATTAAAGGATGGGTTCTCATATAATAGAATGATTTCATTTGAGAATATTTCATTTTATCTGCATATTTTCTGTCGATTTTTATTAAACTCGAAACTAAAATTGCTTTCTAACAAAATAGTACGTCTATTTTTAGCGAGGACAAAGTTTAGGTTCGTGGAAATATCACACCTTCATACATATGCTCGAAATACATTGTCATAATAGGATTTACTGTCATTTCATTTTTCTGTTTCCTACAGACGAATTCACTAAAAACCTTTTTAAATTTCCAATTATAAATCGTTCATGCATTATTGTTCATTCAGCATCCCAAAGCACTACAAAATCTTAACATAGTTGTATTTTGTTTGTATTAACTGAATGCCTAGTTATTATTCTTAGATAATAAGTGTATACTAGTGTAATACTACTGAACTGCAGTAGTAAGTGCTACTGAACTGCAAATTTATCAAAAGCTTAAAACAACAATTGTCAACTGATAATCAGTCAGGTTTATCTAAAAATTAGCTATCAGATCACATATCATACAATTTCTCAAAATGTAAGCTCTAAACTAAACACTAATAATATTAGCATGTCTCGTTTTATAATATTTCGAAAACTCGCGTTATATTTTTAGGGAAGCTTTTTATATTTAAAGCGTTTGAATTTTTAAATAAGATTTGAAGATAGTTTTTGCAAACTAAAAAGACAATGCACTTAGTAACTAATTACAAAGTACATTACATTTTATTAGTTTACGAAAACTGTCTTAAAATCTTACTTTTAAATAACTTAAACTAACTTTATTATATAAAAGCGCCAATGATCAACACATTAATTTTGTATATTTTTGTTATAATAGAAATAATTTACAATTCTGGTTCATACTTAAATATCAAATTTGTGAACTCATATTTCAAAGTATTTGATAACCCAAAAGTGACACTTTATTTTAAATTTGAACAGTCTGAAAATAGTTACTAACAGGTGATGGAAACTGTTTGTATGTTTATTGGGTAGTCAATAAAATACAGAAAACAAAAAACCCAATTTTTACTATCCAATAAACATACAAGTAATGTTACTCTCTTATGGGTCACTGTTTTCGAGATATTCATTGTTTTAAATAAGGAGTCACATTTGGGCCACTTTGTATAAATATAACTTTTAATTATATATAGGGCCATAATTAAATCGAAATCATTAAGGACCGTTCTAGTGAATAAATCTTCTAAAAGTTTAGTATATATTATTTTTAAATAAAAAAAAATTTTAAAAAAATTCAAAAAAAATTTAAAAAATGATATCTGGAGGAGAAAAAAAATATTACTTCCAATTTCCGTCACAGTGGAAATTTTGACTTTAAAAATTTGTTTGAAATTTACTTTACACAGGCTGAACCTTTTCGGGAAAATTGTGAATGAATATACATGCTAAAAGGAAAACAAGTTTGAATGGACAGCGTTAGTTTAATTATAGCCTTCCTAAATGTAGACCAGCAATTCACGATTTCACTTGGTGTTATGCATAACAAAATAATTTGATATAAATTAAATTGTCTTTTCCCTGCCTCCCCAAAGCCCCTCTGTACCATCCTTGAAAGGTTTCCTGTTCAAAGGATGCCTCGTGGATATTTATTTCTTTCAATGAGATTGAACGTGACCTAATAGGCGTATTTTTTATCAACGCTGCATAATTGGTTGATTTACAGACGGATGTGAGATAGAATAGTCCTGGCAAGAACATACATCTTCCACTCCTGTTCGTCCATTACTTAGATGGACTTTGGGTTCAGAGCCAATTATGGAACTTACATGTGAAATGTTTTCGGGTTTAACTTGTTTTTTTTGCGAGTTAGATTAGGAATTCTTTTAGTGTGGGCATGTTATTTTGATTTAGGTCGTCAAGCGTTCTTGAGTGAGGAAATTAATTTTAATCAGTTTAATATCATCTTGGAAAATAAACGTGAAAAAATGACGTATCCTTCTCATTAAATATATTTTAAAATGCGATACTTATTTCCTCATATGCTGTTTCAGGCCTGAAGTATTGACGCTGTTAACTAGTTTTCTAAAAAATGAAAAAAGGCCTTATGAGGACAATCAGTGTAGTTAAACTGAAATTATCAGCAAATGAAATATAATGTTTTTTTATATAGTAAGTAAAACTTGAGCATTTATCTAAATTGAATAAAGTAGAGAGATCCTAATGAAATCTTGAAACTCTCACACATTGAAACTGAGGATTCATATTTAAAATTATCATAAGCAACTTATTAATAGCTCATAATTTATTTACGTTTCATTTTAAAAGTTTAAAAAGTTCAATAGATGTTTATATATATATTAATTTATTTATGAAAGAAGTATTACAAAAAATACAATAACATATGTAGCAGAGATACAAGTCCATTATTGTTTAAAGAAGTAAATAACGCATTCTGTCCATTATTAGTTACTAAAATAAAGTTTTTTTTTATGTATGTCTTACTTTTAAAAATACAATTTAATTTAGTTATAAAACCGGTTAAACACTTTTTTCTTGGACATTCAGCACAATAATTATTCAAATTACTTTAATCATGTTTTATTAAAATAGTTTTGTGAGTGTCATCATTGGATCTGTCTCTCATACAATTAACATTGAATCTCAGAAATTCAATTACAGTGTCATTAAATAAAAAATGAATGGAAGTTTTGATTGAAGGAAAAGAAGGATAGTTAAGCGTAGTACCAACACTTGTTTTCTAAATGAAAGATCTAGTTAAAGGAAAGGATAATTAAATGACAGTTAATGCATTTTAAATGCAATAGTCAGAACTTGCATATAATAATTAGTGTAGCCGCGTAAATTTTTTGACTGAACCATTTCATAATTTTTATTCATTGATATATATTTTTTCCTTAGCTCAGAAATCAAAATAAGAATAAATGAGCTCCAATATACATATTACAAACAAAGATAAATTCATGTAACTATTAAAATTTGATTTGCATTTAAAATTGTCAAGTTTTATAGAAGATTCTTTGCAATGCATTGATAGATTTCAAAACAAGCATACTAGCCCAAATAAAGAGAAATCCAGAATATTATATTGACATTTGATGCAACTATGAAATGCGCCTTTGAATGCTGTGTGACTTATTATTACCATACAAAATCACTCCTTTTAAAAAATAACAGTCTTTAGTTTTATATTTTCCCTGTTTCAAAGAGCTTCATTTTTAAAAAACACAAAAACATATTCGTTTATTTAGGTTTTATTAATTGAGCCACTAAATACATAGATTTAGTTTTATATCGCTTATTTAACTACCATGTTGAAATTCTATAATTTTTTTTAATTGTTTCATTTAAATTTTCCTGACATTTTTGAAATTTCACATACAAATCATCCACTTTTATAAGCTATACTCAGAATGACTGACCTGACTAATTCAATTAGCCAGGATTATTCAATCTGTCTAGTATCTATCAATCTAGTACCATTCATTGAAATCACTGTATTTAAATCATCTCTAGAGTAACCTCAAAACTATGAAATACTTTTCAATGTGCATGAGATTCTCAAACAGTTTTAGATTATTATAGCAATAACAGGTATTTAATTTATTTTTTATTCCATTTTAACACCACCTTTTGGGAAACAAACTTGAAAGGTTTACCCTGCTTTAGCTTAACATTATACTTATAATTGAAACAACAACCCTAATACTGATTTTACACCAGCTAGTCAAGTGGAATCTTATCAACTTTCAAAAACATTTCATTTCACTCAATGTCATAAATAGATTTGTTAATCGTCCCTTTCCTCTTAAATCTCCATCTCACATCTCTAAAATCCTATCACTTTACCAACCCTATCTTAGCACGACAGACGCGTTGCAGTTGAAACAATGGCAGAGGTGATATGACTCAGTCAAACTTCAGGCGAACGTCTGCAAAGGGCGATAAGAGGACATCAGAAATCGCAGCACAAACAGCGCATTTGAGTGGACCCTTTTCAGGTTCACGGGCGGATGGTGGTACTGCAGAAAGAAAATGGAACTGCTGATATCAGGACCTTGTGGAAGTTTTTTGGAGTCATTGCTACTTCTTTATTAGCACACTGGCCTCCTGAGGTCAATTGGAGAAAGAGTGGGATTTGCAGGAGACGCCCCTTTGAACTGCTTATTGATATCTTGAGGGGTAGAGTACGTGAGGCAAACTTTCATTGATGAACTAGTTTGGGAATGTAGATATGCAGATTGCGATTTTATTGGAATTTTTTTTTTTTTTTTACTTTTTCGATCGTGTTTCTCGAAATTGTGAGTTGTAAATTTATTAGAAAAATTAACTTAAAAAGTACATGAAATTAATCTCGTTCACACTGCATGAACATATTAATACACTACTAAATATTAGTTTGATTTGTGATACAAGACACAAGCAATTTCTTATTCAAGTTATAAAATTTTGGTAACCAAATATTACCACCTAAGATTGGGTTAAAACATTAAAAAAAAAACACTTATATTTATTTTTAAATGTTAAATGGAATTGGATGAAATAAATGTTAGAATATTTTTTCAAAACTAGAATTAAAAAAAAAAAAAAAAAAAAAAACCATCTATAAACATGATAGTTAAGATTAACAGATAGAACTGAACTTAGTACCAATTAAAATAATAATGGATGCTTGTTATCACTAACATTATTGCAAAAGTTACCTTCAGGAAAATGTTCCTTTTATAAATGACCATCTTACTTCGTTTCCAAATCGTCCAAACTTTAAACTACACGCGATACCTGTGATTGGCATTACAGCTGTTTAAATTTACTTTAACAAAACAAACCTCAAATGACATTAGTCTGACAAAACAACCAAACTATTCAGAACATCACCCACAAACGCAATGTACACTGACTGCGCAACTCATTCCGTGAAGCGCATTTTCAAAGCAAATATTGCAAACAGCTCGACAGCACCAGCGACTCTGCACCCAAAAAACTGGGAGATACATTTCACGAGTGAAAAAACCGGCGACATTTATGGCATACAATAAAGTGAAAATTTAACAAAACATAACTTTTTTTTCTCGGTATTGCTAAGAACCTTCGTTGCGTAGTTACCGGTCCATGGCGCAATTCAAAACCAATGTCTGGCAAGTGTTCCAGCGCACAATCCTTTGCTTGCATAGGCATCTAGTAATCGCTTGTTGTTGTCCAGGTATTGCAAATCAAGTTCTTTTTTCTAACTCCCCCCTAAATTTACATCTCCAGCTGTCCTTGAGATCCCCAAGTTATAAAGTATGAGTTCCCAAGCTCTAATCTTCTCCAGCAAGCGCCAGGAAGTAAACCTGTTTCTTCCATTTGCAAGGGTTTCACTGTTGACGTCGATATGCAGTTTCGATTTTTACCGTAAGTCCGTTTTCTCTGTGTGTTTTCCTTTCTTCTTTTTCCTTCCTTCGTCGTGGTGAGACAATTAAAAGACGTTTTCACGACGTCATTCGGGATCCTCCGCTGGCTTCCGGGCAGTTTGGAAACAAGTTCAGTGGGTCGTTCATCAGTTTCACGGTCTACCGGGAATTGTTTTTTCCAAAGTTCCGGAGGATAGATTTTTTTTTATCTAGTGGGTTAACTTCTTGACGGTGGACGCCCTATAGATTTTGTTTAATAATCTCTTTATAATAATAAACTATGAATATGCAATCACCAGGGTTGTAGTGCTAAAAAAATATTTTCCGGTACGCAAGTTTCTCGATCGTGGCGGTAACCCCAACTGAAGCCTGGTATTTTGTAAATATAAAATGGAAATTCACGATATTTTATATGACATATAATATAAAAAAACTTAACACTCTAAATTTGTGTATTTATTTTCTGACTAATTTATATCACAATGCATCCATAAAGATTTATGAGTTATTATTAATTATATAAATAAAAATTTCAAAATGTATGCTGGTACGTCGTACCGAATCTCAAAAAAGCCCGACCGAAGCGTTGCAGTTGAAACAATGGCAGAGGTGATGTGACTCAGTCAAACTTAAAGCGAACGTCTAATAAGGGCGATAAGAGGGCATCAGAAATCGTAGCGCATTTGAGTGGACCCTTTTCACATGACTTATGATATAAAAAAGCTAAACACTCTAAATTTGTGTATTTATTTTCTGACTAATTTATATCACAATACATTCAAAAAGATTTTTATGAGTTATAATTAATTAGTTATAAATAAAAATCAAGTATAGGATCTCAAAAAAGCAAAGGTACGCCGTACCGGTCCCACTTCACTATACCAATGGGTATCACCGATTGTAGCATTAATATTAAATACGATTCTCTCCATGTATTTCTAAAATAAACAATAGTGCCATCAATTAGTGCTCAGTATAATATTGTGTGTATTCGTTATAAATAAACTCAAAGTGAATCAATTATATTTCTCCTGAATTTCTGGCATTTTTTAATCCATGTAAAATATGAAATAAACTTCTGAATGTTGAACATGAAAAATGTAATAATTCTTTTTTTTTTATCTGTCTTAAATATATTATACAATCAGTTTTTAGTAACAAATAATTTTCAAAAGGGTCTGGAATTGAGTAGCAATGTTACTGAAATCTTAATATTTCTGAATCACTGAATTTACGGAGAAATTTATTTTTGTATAAAAATGTAGATTGTTGATGCTAGAAATTTTTTGTTATTCTGTCCTGCATTCAGTTTCAAAATATTTTCACTAAAAAAAGCTTTTTAAAAATTTTAGTTTTTTAATTATTAAGTTTTCATAATCATTATTGAACGTATGTTGTTTGTATATGTGCATGATGAAAACTAGGAAACTACAAAAATGCTGTTTTTACTTATTTCGTTTCATCTAAGTTCCAATAATTTTTAATAGCATATTTTGTACTTAATGCATATATTGCACACATTCTTTGCTTGGAAAATTTTAGAACTCTTTTAAATTATGTACGTAGAGTGACATCACACCCTTTTTATAATTCATGGATAAAAACTGTTTCACAACTTAAAATCACAATGATTACTTAAATTGTTTGTTAAGTAACGTCGTTTGTTTTAAAACTAGCGTAGGAGTAAATCAGAATATTCTTACAGTCCCAACTAGGTTCAGCAAACCGAGTTTAGAAACAACACATACCGCACTACTCTTTTACCGTGTTTGCTCACACTACTTTAAGAGTCTTAAGCCACGTATATACTGTCACCGACAGGTGTTCCTTTTGAAGAAGCCGATGAAAAAGAGATAAGAGGCAAGAGAAGAACCAATTTTTGTCACCTTGAGTAAATTTGTCTTCGTGTTTTCAAAAGGTGTGAAATGCACGTTTTTCTGCACCTACGCAAGACATTTCTCAATTAAGTTTTACAAATTTATTAATTATATTCTCTTTGTATTTCTATACCCTAATGAATTCACAGATAATTTTATTTAAACTAAATTAGACTTAAATATCATCGTTAGATATCGTTTAAAAATATTACATTATCAGAACATTTTTAGATATTTCACAAATTAATTTATATTTTTTTATAAGTTTTATTTTGACAGGAATCATTTCTGACAAGAGTATTAAACCAATTCTTATTTGAAGAGAAACAACTCTGTTTATTATGCGATTAATAATTACGCAATTATAAAAAGTGTGATAATACTTAATTGGAATCCAATCATTTTAAATGTACTATGTTATCTAAATATCATAAGTCTAAAACATATGAACGCCATTTCAATTAATAATAATAACTATGTCATGATGACAACTATGCTAAACATAAACTATATTTTATGTATTTTTCAATGAATAAAATAATTCTCAATAAATGACAACCATAAATTACAAAGTTAATTATTCACAAACACGACCACTTACACTCTAAGTGGAATCCTGTAGCATTATCAGAAGTTCATCACTGTTTGAAATAAATAAATTATTTGAAAATATATTAGCATAAGCAATCAACAGCTTTTTTTTTAATTAAGTCAACATTAATTCAACTGGTTTGCCACGAAGTCAGTTCATTTTTTCCAGCATTTAACGTTTGAGTTTCAGAATGAATATTTATAAATATTTCATCTTCTTGAGTATAGTCGGCCATATGTGTAAATCATATGCAAATACGGAAAGGTTTGTGGCAAGAAAACGTCTAATTAATCTTCAACCAATACTTAGTCGATGCGTCTCTAGAAGATCTGAAGTGACCCCGATACGACACTGACTCGCTCCACATTACTGCTTTCCAAAAATTCAGGACGCTAAATCGGATTAAGATCAGAAAAACATCGCTAATTTTAGAATCGATGTAGTAGACAGGTGTGACGATGCAACCCCCCCCCCCCCCGTCAAGTTAATAGACTAATTTTTAAATTGTGAAATTCCAAGTTGATTTAAAAAAATGTTGGTGAATTGAGCCTAATTGCGAAGCGAGTTTGCTGATTTATATAAAAATTTTAAATATGTTGTAAGATGCAAATGTTCACAAAGTAAATATGCATTTAGTGGGTTAGATGAGTACAAATAAGGAAAATTGTGAATTGTATAGGTATCGCTCAATTTTGCACTTATTCTAAATATTTAAATTTGTATTTAAAAAAATGCGTAAAACAGAAATCAGTATATGCAGAATTACGTAATTTCACTCTTCAAAATATTGATATTTGTTTGCATTTTAACTGCATATTTTTAAACACAACTAATAGTCTAAAATTTGTAAATATTCTCATGAACTTTTTATCCATTAAACATACTTCCTAATAGTTGTATTTCATGTATTAAACTTTAAAGTTATGTACTTTAACATCTATCACAAAAATTAAAAGATTCGGAAACATGTTCAAATATAACGGCTCATTTGACAATATGGAAAAACTAAAGCTCTTACAGATAAGGTAATTTTTCATAATTGTTCATTGTATGTTTTCCTCGTGAGTTAACGAATTATTACTCTTACGTTTCAACTAAAGATTTTAATAACGATATGTGAGTTTATATTGAACACTTTATCCTATATTTCTTACATTGCTTAGTCTTTAAAAATTATAAAAAAAATAAGAAATACTCAAGAAATAAGAAATCCACGGTTCAAATCAAAATTATTTAAAAATTAAAATTAAAAATTATTTTTTTTGCTGAATTTCAAAGACAACTTTCTGGATGTTTCCTACCAAAATATAGACTGATGAAACTCAAAATAAAACCAAATCAAGCGTATCGTCCAGACAAGTTAGGTTAGCGTTACCATGTGATATCATCAGTTCAGACACTAATATATTGATATCATGTCTGAAACTCCCGGGAGAGCAGATGGTTCTAGGAATTTCCGTTATTATAACCTAAATTAATAGCAGGGGTTTTTTAGGAACCAGGTGTCTCTGATAAACGACTATGAATGTTGAATTTCACAGAAGTGTGTTTCACTTTCGCAATTTTATTTCATTAGCATAGTGCTCCTCGCACATTATATCTTTTCCCATAACATGTTCGTAAGAAGAAATTTTTGTAAACCCTTGGTTAGGCACGCTACCTTTTATCTCGCAGTTAGTCGCATGGGCGATAAATATTACCCAAATTCAAATTTTCGAGCATACCATTAAATTCGTAACCAAATATTAAAGTAAGTAGATATTTTAATTAAAAACCCAACATTATTGAACAGAATAAAGTAAAAATTAAAAAAAAATATTTTAAAAATAATTTGGAGAAAGAAAAAAAAAACTATAAGAAGGCTTTGATCATGAGCGACCATCTATTGAGAATTTCATTGTGGGGGACATTTGTCAACCGCGCGATTAACTATATAAGGGTTAATTACTACAGATATAACAGTTGTTTATTTATGTTTACAATGAGTTGTTAATTTGGATGCGCCAATTTATTTTCAAACTCAATCCATTTCAAAAGGTATGTAGAAAGACTTTTCCTGGGCTCAGTTTGATGCTTACCCATTATAAAAGCTCATTTCAGTATATATCTAGGCACGTATGAAACTTGTAAAATATATTAAATTAACATACATCTAGGTTTCCGAGAAAAGGAACAGCAAACACAGAAGAAAAAAAAAATTAAGATAAACGGATTTAAAGTTAAAGGAGAGAAAAAAAAATAAACAGTCCCTGTTAAACTCAGTTATAAAAAATACATTTTCTAATATTTCTAATTAGGTTACAGAAAAAACTTATCCAAATTCGGGAAGAAAATAAATTGGAGATTCAAAATGTAAAAATTTCAAAATTAGTATTTAAAAAAATTGGGTTCTAACTTCCGTTAAATTTTACAAAAACTGACGATTTTTAATTGTCTAAACGCTATTTCACCAATTGGAATTATTTCTTATATTTTCAGTTTCTAATTTCAATAACAAGGTCAATAAAGAAATATGGGAGAAGTGTACAAGGCAGTCAAAGAAGTTAAGGATAATCTGATTTTATTGCAAAAACAATACTTTTTCATCAAATTTATTCTCTAAATAATAATAATTAATTAAGCACTGTTTCACATGCGAAGTTTTTGAATTTCGGGGGTGTAATACATTTAATATATATATATATATATATATATATATATATATATATATATATATATATATATATATATATATATATATATATATATATATATATATATATATATATATATATATATATATATATATATATATATATATATATATATATATATATATATATATATATATATATATATATATATATATATATATATCAGACGGCTGTATATTTTATCGCCAACTCCTCCACTTCATCGAGTTCCAATTGAAGAAAAAAGAAAGAAAAACGCCTGACTTCTCAGACGTTGAACAGAGAAGGGTGAGCTAAGCCTTCAAGTACATGAATGCATATCTGCTTGGCCTTGACCCTATTTTACTTGCTGCCAACACGGTGGTCGCTCTATCATCTTTAATTCCACTCTGAGGAAACGAGCAAGAAAATACAGAAGGGTTAAAACAGTGGTTTAATTTTAAGGTTTTGCCAAAAATTTTAAAATCCGAACTTAAGATAAATCAGTTTGGTTGCTTTATTGCAGCTTTTGAAATGATCCGAAAAATGTCAATGATTTTTGCTCGACTATTTGTAAAATATAAATACGGTATTGTATTTCTTTGTTTTTTTATTATGTTAAGTAAGAGATTTTCTTTAAATTCAAGAGTTTTCAGATTAAAATATTTGTATGCTACCATTTGTATCCATAACTACCTATGTGAAGTCGGAACTGATTCAATTATCTCCAATCGAAATTTTCCTAAAACCTAAAAAAATAGAATTAATGCCATTTGAAATCTATCAACAAATCGACAAAATTGAACATTCATTTTAAACAATAAAAATAAATGACAGCGTGTTTTCTGTTTCAAAACATCAGTTCATCAGTTTTACTATCTACATCGAATAATATAATAACACTTAAACTCTTAGACTCATATTTCTCGATTGTCTTTCCTCTACTACTTCTTCACTCTTAATCTTAACATAACTCAGTTTTACGATACAGTGTAAATAAATAAAAAAATAAATGAAAAAATAGAAACATAATTAAAATTCTTCCTAACTTATCTAATTCATCTACGACCTTGAAAATGTACTGTTAGTTCTCCAGAATAAGTTAATGTCATTCCATCATCCAAGCGAATACATCGAAACTTGCGGTTTCATTGAGCAGAGAGCGTTTCCCGGAGAAAACTCAATTTCCTTCTGCTCTCCTGTCGCATTTCCTAACTTCCTTCCTTCCGCAGAACACGTGTTTTACCAATAACGTCACGCTTGATTAGAGTTTCGATTCGGTAGATAAAAGGGTTTTTCCATTGGGTGCATCCACGCAGATAAACGCCACTTCCCCCAATGGAAATCAATTCTTGCAAATATTCACCCACCAGAACTGTCAATTGACTGAGGAATTGAGTGCATCTTCAAATTTGTTGGCTGATAGAATTTAATTTTTCGGATCCAAATATGTATACAAATATATTCGTATAGAGTACCCTCTGAGCGTCAAGGGAATGGGCAAAATTATACAGTTGTTTTCCCTGCAATAATTTTTAAATTTTATTTCTGATCCAAATATATAATTTTTTTTAATTATTTTTTATTTACTTTGTTTTAAGTAGGTTTTAAACTATCATCCTAATAAAAAGATTTAAAAAAGATTTTATTTTACATTTTATTTATAAATTTAAAAAGGTTGTGTATTGCTGGAAAAACTGAAGATCAAATGACGGATATATACGCCCGTGACCCTCAGAAGGTTAAGCCTTTCAATTGATGACATCTGGTAAAGTCGAAAGAATTTATATTATGCAATATGTAAAAAGAAAACCATGTAGTTCAATTAAGTTCTGCAAAGTGTACAAAAATGGAAAGAAAAACTTAATTCTAGAAACGGTAAGATCAAAAGTACTTGAAAAACATGATTACTATAAGTATCTACTGCAGATCAGTAATTTTGTTAAACCTAATTTCGAATTTATATAAGTAGATTTAAGCCGTAAATCTTGAACACGGAAATGTTTTAGTCTTTATTCCGAATTTAAAATGACACAAATTATTTCATTGTACAACACATTTAAAAGAAACATTCTTGTAAAATGTAATTTGAATGTATTGCAAAACTAGGTTTTATTAATATTATGTAATATCATAAGAGCTCATTATGGTTTGTTGCTTGGTGCATCCTCGAAGACACCCCATAGTACAAAAACGTATCACTATTAATGCGATAAAAAAAAAAAAAAAAAAAAAAAAAAAAATCTGTACTTTCTTTGAAACAAAACAATGAAATCATACATTTATTAAGTTATGTACAAAAATGTAAATGGGAAATATTTGAAGCAATTGTAAAATTATCCAGAGCTTTGTAAGAATGATTTTAACAACATGGAAGAGTTTATTTTTATATCTCTTTTGTTTCATTCAAAATAAGCTGAATAACTATGGGATAAAGTGTGGTTCAGTCTGTTTGTGTCATAATCTAAGAGTTTTCTAACGTCCCCGCATTAAAAGTTCGAACATCGTGATATTTGAACAGTATATTACGTTTGAAATTCTTAGTTACGTATTCCTATTTTTAGAACAATATTTTCTATCGTTGTATAGTTATAAGTTAACTAACACAAAATTAACTTTAAATAAGAAATAGTTTTTATTCGATTATTGTCAAAATTCGTTCGCGTTGCTATTTTTTTTTTTTTTTTTTTTTTTTTAATCTGATTAAACTACAAATTGAAAATTAAAAAATATTGGCGTTACTGCATAAAAACATTACGGAACGTGATACGGTTAGTTGATACTAGCTAATTTTGGGCAAGTGATTTCAAAATTTTTATAAAAACTTCTCAATCACACAGTATTGCTAAGAATACAGAATACTTTAATCTTAAATTCAAAGAATAGTTGAAAATAACATTCGAAACGTAGTTTCCCACTTAATATTTTTACAGCATACTTTTTTTTTTTAAATATTTAATAATACTTCAAAAGTTCAATTTGGTGAGGTTCTAAAATTGTCTATTATCGATGAATCTACGGGTTTAAGTATGTTATATTTTGAAAGTTTGCAAAACAAACACAGTATAATTAGTTTTAAAAAAAAATCAAGAGATAGAAATTACGCTTTTTTTCACATGAAGTCCTGGTAGTAACTCACTGTTATTCAAGAAAGAAATTCAGACAAAACAATCTAGTACATCATTACTAAAAAACTAAAATCTTAAATGGAACTCTTTAAGAAATGAAGGCCTTTGACTGAACCACTGCTTTCCAAAACATTTTTTTTTATTTTTGGTCAAGAGGCACACACACACAAAAAAAAAATCACCACTTTATTATGCAATTAATTTAAACATAAGCAACCTAATATGAAATTAAGTTAAGTACAATGATCTAAAAACCTGATAAAGTTGATTATAAATTAAAATAAAGCTATAAAAGTAACTTTCATTTATGCTCGCATAATACTACACGCTATTCTAAAAAGCATTCAGCAACAGCATGTAATAATTTAGAAATTATAACAAAAAAGACTTTTAGTACAAAGAGGTCTCATTGTTAACAGAAATGGAATTAAATTGATTCGGGAATTTTAAATTTTTTTATCTATGTATTAGTTAACTTCTTAAAATTCGATTTAAGGATACGTTACTTTAAGCAAATTAAATTAACTGGTGTAATTACAATCTATTTCACTAAATACAAATACAGAACTCAGATGATTCAAATTCCTTCGATAACTATTACAGTAAATGTACGCGGTTCTCTTCAGTTATTGAAAATTGAAATAACAACACGTAAATTAAAGTTTCTTCAAGAATTTTCATTCATTTCATCACCATACCATAAAAAATAAATTTCAATATGGCCAAAGAATATTTTACGTTTAAAATCTAGAAATTAATAAATTATTAGTTCGTCATGAAAGAAGTTCTAGAAAAATACAATGCGTGTTATAATAGGTTTTAAGATTGCTTCAATGTTCACCTTCACTTAAAAACTAACACCGTTTTATAAAGAAAAAGCACGAAGTAGTAACTTTTTGATTTTAACAAAAAGGCTGTCTCACTCTATTCAAACTTCTCTCAGTTACAAACCTAATAAATACCTGCCAGAATAAACATCTACAAGAGTGTGACGAAGGACAAATAGCATTTTTTTAGCGAATACAAAAATTTGTCAGTGCAAAAAGTATTTTGAAATGGAAGACAACCTTGAAAGTTTCACCATGTATGAATGTATAGGCAGATAATCAGCTAAATAATTTTACTCCAAAATCCACTGAACTTATGAGAAAATACGGAAAAGTTCACAAGGTTTTTTTTTTTTTTTTTTTTTTTTTCATTCACTTCTGAAAAAAATTAGAGTTAAAACTTTTTAACAGTTAAACTAATAAACTATTTTCCATTTTTAATACTCATTTGTAAGTGAATACCTAATAAAAAATCTAACTGTTGCTAATTTAAATTTTGAAATACTAAATTACTGTACATGGTCAAAATAGAACTTGTTCTATAGAGTTGTCAAAATAGAACTGGTTCTATTTTGACAGTCACTATCGCTTAAGAGTCGTTTGTTTTACTTTGAGGGTCGTTGTTTTATGTTTGTTTTGCAAATAAGGTACCAGGTCAAAATAACAAGCATGTACAGTTTGATTGTATTTAATGATAAAATTTCCAACTTTTTTGTTTGAAGACGGTTCCGATTGGAAGTTTTTTTTTTAACAAAATGTCTCTAAGTTGGAGAGTTTGGCGCCAAATTTGGGAATAATACTTTTAACCGCATATTCGAAATTTTATCCATTATCTCTATTTAAAGTAAGGATATAAACTTGCCACGGAGAGGGGGTCTGCCCCAAAGGATTTTCGTGGTTCTTTTTTGTGGTTTTGATTTTGTTCGATATTGAGTGACATTCTAGCTTTTTCTCTACCTTGTGACTTCGGTTGTCTTAAAGCCAGTTATTTGGTGGCAGAAGAATCAATAGGGCTCTTTCTGGTCAAACATGGAAACACTTCGGTTTGGAACTTTTGGTTGAATTTTATGCAATCCGAATAATTTTATCGGGGCCATCAAACTGATATATGTTTATAGAATTAATAGTTTAGGATTGATAGAATTGCAAACTGACATCTGGTAGCCATGTCAGATGCTTTCGGTCGTACTTCCGTGTGACTTTTAGCACAAGAAATAACAAATAAAGCATTAATTTAACAAGTCACGAGTGCTTGTTGTATTTGTAGTTTTATCAAGCTACACCGACTTTTAAGAGACGAACATAATCTTTATATAGGGTAATCTTTACATCAGAGTTCGCCACAAACATTTAGAGGCGAGCCGTATGACTTATGTTTGAGCTTTTCGCGGGCCGGATGCAACAAAATATGCATCTTTAATTATTATCGATTTAGCAAAATCTAACATTTCTGAAAACTGGAAAAAAAATACTATTTTTTTTTTTTTTTTTTAAATCTTAGAAATAATAGTTTTCACTATTAGGAAATCAAAGTCTAAATAAGAAGTGAATCTTTTGTTTCAACGTGACAATGCGACTTGACCTAACTTTTAATAAAAGTATTTAAACTGTACTTCTAGATTATTCTTATTTAGTCTATATCAATCATTAGACAATGGTAGTCGAAATCGTTCAGTTTATTTTATGATGGAGTCGATATCTTCTGGAGTATTTGTAGCAGTTAATTTTAATAAATTGACCAAATGAATTTCAACTAAGTTATTCCTGTATGAAAACCACCTTGTTGAAAGTTTCTTCATATACTTTCTTTGGCCACACAGTGGAGAACCCTGTTCTTCAAAATTAACGCATATTATTTCGGATAAATTACAATTATGTAAAAATAAAATCAATATTGTGAAATTGATTTTTTTTTTTTTTTTTTTTTTTTTTTTAATCTTCTGTGGTTCCGCGGGTCAAATCCGGCACCCAGGTCGCGTAGTGGCTAACGCTGTTTTAGTGTAGAAGCTAAAGTTATAAATGTAAAGTATATAAATGTAGTGTAGAAGCTAAAGTTATAGGAAAAAAATATAAATTTGCCAATTTTCAATGAAAGAAAAGATTTTGTATTTGAAGACGTAAATGAATTTAAAAAAAAACACACAAAAAAAAAACAATTAAACGGTTATAGATTGAGTGTTAGAAAGTTATTTCGCACATAAACATAAATTATTATGATACAGTATAAGAATAAGAGAAATGTCCTACTGTAAACAAAAATGGAGTGAGACAGTTAGTACATTTATCGATAAATATAAAATAAATAAAATTGTAATCAAAATTTTATTTAGATTTTGTTAATTTTATACTATGTTATTTCACAATAATATTATAAAAAACGTTCTCGTATTCAATCTCCTTTAGATGAAAAAAAAATCACTAAAAATGAATTTACCTTATTTTTTCTTGATTTATCAAAGTCTATGTCTGCGCTGGTATAACCTTTCTTATTACAATATTTTGATGACTCAAATATTTATGTATTCCATCACTATCAAGTAGCACAGTAAAAGTCATGTTGCCATGGGTAACATTCATCAACGTTAAAGTCATTGCTAAGCCCTTTTACCCATGCAAAAAGTTCTTCATGCAGATGTTGCTAACTACTCAAGGACTCAGTTAATTATAACGTATTCAGTGACGGTGTGTCTAGAATTTGCCGTGTAACATAAAGAATACTGCCCGTACAGGTTTGGAATATCGTAGCTCCGATTCCTCAAGGATTTTCGTATCCAAGGCCTACTGGGCCGATGTTCTTTCTTTATAGGCAACAGACATTAACATAATTCAATATTGAAAAGAATTTTTATCAACAGTAACTGATGTATTTAAGTATTCGTCACGCATGGTTCACAAACAAGTTCTTTTAACTATTAATCCTTCAATATCAATCTAGTTCATTTTGACACCAATACATAGTAAGATTTTACCTTTAAATTATTTAGAAGTACTTTTTAACAATTTATTTCTTATGTGAGAAATATAATCAGTTCATTTTTAACATAATGCTCCTCAATTCCCCACTAAAAGAAATTCGGAAAATCTAGACACTGAGCGAGTCTAGTCACTTTTTTCAAATGAAAAAATTAAGTTAAAAATTAAAAGAATCCCTTTTTTATTTCGAATTAAAAAATAGATAAATAAAATAGATAAAAATAGATAAAGAAAAATAGATACAAATTTCAATTTCAATTCAAAGCACATTAATTTCTGTTGCTGAGTGCGAGTAAAATAATATATTTTAAATAATTTGCATACATTTTATAATTTATCATTTTTATAATCTGTCATCAAATCATAGATTTAATAATAGTGTAACAAGCTTTTATTTTTACATTTGTATCTTCCCTTCTCTGAACCCTCGCCAAACGTTGAGAGATTAACAAAACCTAAAAATGTAAAAGCTTTTAGAATGTTATGAACTTACCCAATGAAAATTTATACAATTTAAATATATTATTTGAAAATTGTTTTCTTTTTCTTTCTTTTAAATTTCCCCTCTATACATCATTCTTATTTCTGTTTCACTATGCATCCTTTCTCGCTTGTGGATCCTAAAGTTTTAAACTATACAGTACAATGAGAACTCTTTAAAAAAATGTCCGATATAGAATGCTTACAATACATGCTTAGTTAGTTAATAAATAAAATTCAAGAAATCTCATAAGAAATATTAAATAGTGTTTCTAGATCGTATTGCTGTAGAGTGGAAGGGGGGGGTTGAATAAGGTTAAAAAATATATATATACTCAGTAAGAGGTATACGGAGCTTGTTAAGCACAAACGGACGATGTATTCTTTACATAGTAGGAACGTCCAGTTGTCTTCAAACGACACACAGTATGCTCTCAAATAATAGTTTAAATAATAAAAATAGTTAAATTCAAAATAGTTTCAAATTTTTAAAAAGTTTTTTTTCAGTTTGAATTTAACAAAAGTTCAACCAATTGAAATATAATTGACATGCACATTCAATATGTCCCATCATTACCAACAAAGCAATTTGAAATATAATTATGATTCGTAATACTAAGTAAGATATCTTACATTTGAAAAGTTAGAAGTTTCAAAATTCTAGTTTGCTTTATTTCAAAAACAAAATCTTAAAAAAAAGACAAAAACATAGAAATTTATTTCCCCACTGTGATCTTCACATGCGATTATAACTTGATACTAATCACGCGGCTGGCGATAAAAATAGTACATTCATTTCGACCTTCAGATAGGGAGAGCAATGCAAAGCAACAAGTGGGTGTGAGCTTCATCCCAGCAACAAAACACAACTATTATTTATCATACAAATATTACTTACCGGAACACTTTTAGGGCTGCATGTGTTTATATCACAGGCCGATGTCAAAGGTTGCACATTGGTCGATGTTGTTGATATTTAACACGTGTTTCTATTCTTAAAATATTTAAAAACTCCCCTTCAAACTTTCGCTTGCGTATGAATGATAGAATCAGAAATGTAACGTAGATACGTTTTCATTGGAGTGCCGTGCGGAGATGGGTACGGAATCTAAAAAAACCGGCAGAGAAATTTGTAAATAAAAATGTTCTTTTCCACGAAACCAGCCGATGGTTATTCACAATCGCACTCCCTTTGGCCTTCGCGATTTGATAGTCTGGCGCGAAACGAGTGGTCGCCAAGGTGACTAGGAAACCTCGCCAAGCATGGTGGTTTGGCGGTGGGTTTGTAGCATCTGACATCTTGAAGATATTTAAGACATTTGCCGGATATGGAAAGGCAAAGGATGTGAAGCCTAAAAATGTTCCATTTATTATTTTCAAAAAATTAATGAAGCAGAACGAAATTTATTATTTTCAAAAAATTAATGAAACAAAACGAAATTTCAAAGCGAAACTTCTTTAAATAATTGTGTTCGGGATTTTAAACTATCAATTTTTAAAATAACAATATTTAATAGTATTTTAAAGACATTTAATTTGTCTTAAAGCGGTTTTAATCGGTTTAATTGTGGAGTGAAAGATGAAGTAAGAAGCCATTAATTATTTTATTCTGCCGTGTATTTCTTAAAATAGTTTGTATTTTGTATTTAACCTATTTGTTTTAAAAAAAGAAAAAAGAAAGAAAAAGAAGAAAAGAAAAAAAAAAAAAAGAAGGGGGGGGGGGGGAAAAAGAAGAAAAAAAAATTATTAGGTGACTAATATCTAACAACTCGATAATTTTTTTATAGAGGTGTTTCAAGTAAAATTATTGTTGTCACAAGAACGTTAGGTCGAGTTTTGCCATTTGTTGGAAATATTTCTAGTGTTTTATCACGAAGTTAATCGCATCACGAATGTCATTCGCATTGCGAATTCACTTCTTTAAAACTGAATAACAACTAATGAAATACGATTAATTATATTACAAAAAAGGCTTATCAGAGCCAAAGCCAATATTAAAGTACGAAGAAAACTATGTTGTCGTGATAATCTGTGCAAAGCAATAAATTTGAGCTGCTAATTAAATTTATTTTCAGGAAGAACATTTATAAATATTAAATATTGTTATTCATAACAAATTCTTGAATTTCTTTCAATTTTACTGAACCTATTGTTTCCTTTTCTTCTTTTTTTTTTTTTAGTCAACCTATGTATTGAATATATATTTATTGAGATAAAACTAACTTTAATTAATACAAAATAATTCTGCATTCTGTTCAACGCTATTGCAATCAATTTAATTCGAATTAATTAATTTCAAATTTATCGTTTTCAGAGAAAAATTAAGTTGAAAAAATTGAATAAATATAAAATCAGTAGTTTGGATTTATTTTATCAAATCCGTAAAAGAAAATATATATAAAAAAAACTTATTTTATTTTAAAAAACTTTGATGGCTGCCTCTTTTTTGTACTAAAACAAAAAAATTAACCCATGAAAACAAAAATTTTACTATAAATCCTATATACATTACCAACTTTTATGTACAACTGCAACTTGTTTGAGCGATTTTGAGCTCAAATTGGGTTTTACAGTGTTTGACCCATGCAGACAAAACCATAGATTTCGTACCATTAACTAATTTTTACTCCCAAAACCTTTTATAGAATATTTGTCATCGCCAAAGAGGTTATCTGACAAGTTTCAGTATGATCGGTTGATAAATTAGTCCTCCGCAGAGTTGCCGTCCACACACAAACACAAAAGACGAAGTTTGTATAAAGGATTTAAAAAAGTAATCGCCTTAATTTTGGTAAAAAAGAAAAATATCCATGCAATTGAACCCTCATTGGCAAATTGAAATATAATATAAATACCAATTGGTTGAAATTTCTATTTATTTTAAATGAGTAAAATCTCCGACAAATAACTTTTAACGCCAAATAGGGTAACCTAAAAATAATCTTAGTTAAAATTTGGAAATCCGAACAAAGAATTTTATTAACAGTTTATAGAGAGCTCACACATCTAAAATCAAAATTCTTGAATGCTGCTATTGAAATAGTGTAATACGAAATTTCTTAGCTGTAAAGTCTCTTTTCATCTTATAACATGCGGAGGAATCATTAAAAGGAAAAATTTCAAGTGATAATTTAGAAATATAAATAACTGAAGAAAATTAACGATTTTATCAGTGAAGCAAATGCCTATGTGAAATGTATATTTGTTTTCTACCGTGTAATTGAAATCACGCTGCAAAATATTTGGAAATTAATTTGTATTTTTAAATTTTGTCAGTAATATTTAGCAGTTTTTAATATTAAAATCTGAATATAAATTCATTAAACTTTTTAAGTGATATTTAACGTAACATTAAATACGTTTTTTCCCTTATTTTTCATCAGATTCATACTCAAATATATACGATTTATTGTTACTTTGTACCTATAAAATACATCTTCAAATGAAATTGGAAAATAAATGAAATCCAATCACATAAATTTATGATAAAGATATTTACATGATTTCAATGGAAATAATAGACAGTACTTAATGAGAATTAATGGATTTGATTAAATGATAGGGGACGAGTTCTATCGTACATTTAAACCGATACATACCAACCATACATTTAAATTAAAATGAAATTTAAGCGACTAAAAGAGTAAAAACAGAGAGAAATTGATAAAGAAGTTATTTTTCTCTCTCTTTTAAAATATTAGGTTTTTAACTTCTTTTGGTTTTTTAGTTTTTCACCTTCAGCCTTTAAAATTATGAATTCTAATGAGTAGAAAATTCCATTATTAATCGTTTTACTTTACTTTCTTCTAAACATGCGTAGTTTACAAAGTTATAATATCCAACCGTTTATAAAGTAAAAAATGTACATTTTAGCAAGTACAAGAGATGTTTTTGTTTTTTTTATATAAAAAAAAAAAAAGTTTGGTAGATGGCTGGAAAACTGAGTTTTTAATATCAGAACTTAGCTACTTTATTGTTTGCAGAATTTAGAATCATGTAAATTATTTAGCAGTGACGCAAATGATATTCATTACTTTTCTTCGGAGCTATTTCTCATATTTGAATGGACTGACCATGTGACTTCATCTTTTAAGGTACAGACGTATGCCGTACAACTGACATATGACGTGCTGTGGATTGCAACAATTATGCCGCAACAGTGATTCCAGCATGAATTGGGATCGAAGTAACCGATGACTGGTAGTGAGTAAAAAAGGCTGAACGGGGTCGATGACGTCCAGGGAGGCTCCTTGGAGGGGGAATCCGGCATTCCACGCTCCACCAGAAAGATGTTCGAAGATTTGGGGCAGGTCACGAGAGGGTTCGTTAAGGGGTCCCCTTTCAAGTCCGCTTTCAAGTTATGCTGATGGATGGACCATCGATGACATTCACTCAGCAGAGATAAGACTGACTCTTCGAGAGTTGAACTTATTTGTAGAAGAGTGTGAGATTTCTGTAATTTAATTTATACACTTCTAATAAAACTACATTAATGTAAAGTCAAGATTATATAATAAATCTCTGATTATTTGTCTGTCTGACTTCAACATTTTCAGACAAATCTTGCCACACGTACGATTTGTCAAATGAAAGGTCTTGTCAAGACAAGTTCTCTTACCAACCAAACATTCAACCGGACGTTACGACTTGAAGTTCTGAAAATTGCACCAAGAAGACAATTTGCCATTCCCTAAGCTAAAATTATAAATGCTACAGATATATGTCATATATCAGTTTGAAAGTCTAAGTTGGATTAATAGTATTGTATAAAATACAACAGGAGAGTACTTCAAGTTCGACTGCAAAAGAGCTTCTTTAAAACCACCCCCTTCCCCCAAGGAGTTTCCATTTTAGCTGTAATTAGTGATATTGGATTGGAACTTATTTAGATTGGAATATTTAGCATTCACCAAAGTGACAACAAACTAGCCAATTTTGCGATATTTTTGCTTGTAAAAAAATCAAATTGGTTAGAGTACTTGTTGTCATTTATAAACGGTAACAAACAAATGTCGCCAAATTATATAACGTACATGCTTGGTATCTAGATCTTCTAAATATTAAAAAAAAAGCGTAAATCGAAGAATCTGTTCTTTGGCAATGACTTTCGCAACTCAACTTGTCTAATTTGGCAACTGATTAAAAATTTCCAAATGAAATGCGAAAGAAAAAGAAAATAGGCAAAAATAAATTGTATTGTTTTAAAAAAGAGAACTCAAGGCCACATGTATTAAAATCCAAAATAATATATTTGAGCATTTGACGTAGGATTCATAGTCGTAATGCCAACGAATTCGGCCATTAATTTTTTATTAAAAGATGTACTAAATTATAAACCACTCTTTGCTTTTATGCATCAAAACTTTAAAATAACTTTCTTTAAAAGTTTGTTACATTTTCAATGAGTATAAAAGAAATTTTGCAGGGAGATAACACATAATATTAAAATAAACTATTGCTAAATACCTTCTTTATATTTCGTATTGATTTGATACAAGGATTGAATAAAAAAAAAATTTACTTTTTCACTCAGTATAAAAATAAAATTTAAGAAATAGTTATAATTTTTTTTTTTAAAGTTTAACTTGGAAATAAATCCCATTTCTTTCAGAACATTGCATAGTTTAATGTATACGTTGATAGGTAAGGTTTCTGATTGATATATCTCATCTTCATCCTCTTTCTCTTCTTGAAATTACTTCAATTTCTTGTAACTTTGATTTTGGATCACAACCCAAGTACTACAAAATAACACTACACTAGTTGGCAAGTATTAGTTAAGGGAACTTATACAATTTTTTAAAAATATATACATTAAGTTCAGCGATTACTCGAATGTTTAAAGTATTCAAACATGAAACATAGTTTAGAATTAAAGTTTGAGGATAACAGTTAACGATAAAATAAAAAAGTCGCAAACTCAAAATATTTTATCAAACAGTAAAACGACTAATTAACATTTTAAAAGAGAATTCGCAAAACATGTCACTGATAATTTACCGTTTTCTAAAAATACATTAGACGTACAGAGAAAAGAAATGAAAAACAGAATGTATTTCGATCAGAAACAGAGCGTTCAAAATATGCCCTGAAAAGACTAGAAAGTTGAGAAAAACTAGCTAAGAAGGTCGGGGTAATGTTGCGTTACGCCTCCTCTTGAAGATAAACGATGATACGTTTTGTTTTTGTGTAAATGTAATAAAAAATCTAAATTGGTACAAAAAAATTATATATATTTTTTGTTTTACCTTTCTTCTTATTTGTTTGGTGGAATGTTGAACTATCTTTTCCGTAGAGGCAACCAGAATTTTTTTTAATAATTATTAATACAAGACAAAAAAATCTCTTTGAATGGTATTAATTAGGGATGGAACGGATATCCGGCAAATATCCGATATCCGGCATATCCGGCTGATTTTTCAATATCCGAAACCCCGTCGGATATCCGATTTGAAATACCGGACATCCGATAATTTCATTCGGATATCCGGCTGTATATCCGACCACCAGGTATCCACAAGAAATAATTTTTTGAAAAAAATAATGATCTTTTTCGGAAAAAGGGAACACCGCATCCTACACTTTTTTTTGAAATTTTTTTTTTCTTGGACATAAATTGCAGTCAAGTTAGAAAACGAAAACAGAAAGAGGCGCCGTATTATTGACGCCGAGTTGATAAGCATAAACCATTCCTCCAATCTTTTTCCATACACATCCTTCATACGTGTTTTGCAATATGTTCTTTTCATTCCAAGTTTATGATCTGATTAATTATAGATGTTATATTTGAATGCTTCTCCATAAAACTCGAACCGAAATACTAATAAATAGTACTTTTTTTCCATAACATAAGTGATTTGTTAAGAATTTTAGTTATTATCACTTCCTCCTTTTTTTCTGACATTTGCTAGCGAGTAAAAAGCAATAAATAGCCAATGCGCAATCCTCAATGCTTTTTTTTTTTGTTCTATCGACGATAATACCCTACCCCTTTATGCTGTGAATGGTATGGTCTAATTTCTGATTTTTCATTGGCAGAAGTTGAAAGCTGGTATATTTTTTCTGACGTAAAATGAAGTATTGTAATTTTTAGGTCTTTAAAGCAGCGCCACAATGTGGAATTATATTTAGCTCTCTAGAATGCATTGAATTTTAGTTTTCTCCAATTACAATCCAATTTATAATTTTTAATAATGGCTCATTTAAAATCACCCATTTGGAAGTATTTTAAAATTAATGGAAAAGACGAAAGCAAAGCCCTATGTGTTACTTGCTCCACAGAATCGTTTAAAAAATGTGCGCTGCAAAAGCCCAAATTCCTTTTCCACAAAAACCCTTATGGAACCATTTAATGAGTGTGCATAAGGAAATTCACCGAAGCTTAAAAGACTCACTAAATGCATCAAATATTGAGGAACAAGAAAAAACAATTCATCAAAACAAGAAATGCACGCAGACAACATTGGAATCGAAATTATTTGTACCAAAATTGTGGAGTTTAGATGATCCTAAAGCAAAAGCCTTAACCGCAAAAATATGTAAGTACTAATTTTGTTTGTTTATATTAAATATACATTTTAAATATGGTATAACATAATGTTGATGAATTTTGGGTTCGAAAATTTTTAAGTTTATATTTAAAGACGGAATATTCCGATAGATCCAATTTAAGTTTTCTACGAGATTTCTTTAAATCCGTAATGTTTTAGGTGCATTGCAAAAAAAAAATAGACTTCAATTTCATAAAATATTTAAAATAAATCTTTTGTTATTAACAAATGCCTACGGTATAATTTTGTAATCATTTATCAATTATAAACAATGCATGAAGTAAATTGAAAGTAGCTATATTTTGCACTTCAACATTGTAAAAAAATGTTTTTAATATAATTTTAGGTGAGTTAATGGCTCTTGATGCTGAACCATTCTCCATTGTGAATAGAGAAGGCTTTGGTCAGTTAATAAAATACCTAGCTCCTCGTTATCCGCTTCCAAATAGAAATTATTTTCGTGATAAAGCCCTGCCAGAACTATATGAAAAACTAAAAGTATCAATATTACTAGATATAAAATCAGCAACAAAGATCTCTTTCACTCATCAACTAAAGTTTAAATAAAAAAAAATTAACTCAGTGCGTGACAGCCCGTGTGGACTAAGGCCTGCTGGGCCCAGCTCAGCTTTCTCGACTGTGGCATTTGTGTATCACATAGCAGATGTTTCAGTGGTCATTCTGACGCTGAACCCCAGTGTTTAGTTCCCAAGCATGCATGGTCCTCCTCAGTTTATTTCTTTCAGGTATAAACAGCTAAGTCAACCTTGCCCAGTCCGCGAATCAAACAATGGACCTGTTGCATGCAGCGCGGTGAACTAAAAACCACTAATTATAATTTACTTAATACTTCATATCATGACGATTTTTTTCGTATAGCATATCATATAACTATTGTTTTTAGTATATAGACCGAATATCCGGCCAGATATCCGGCGAAATTCGTTTCGGATATCCGTATCCGGTAGACATGGTTCCCCGGATATCCGAAATCCGGTATCCGGCAAAACACACATCCGTTCCATCCCTAGTATTAATTGAATTTCAAAGAATTTTCGATATAAATTTAACCAACTTCAAATTTTTGAGAATAAAAAAAAAATATTTCTAGAAAGTTTTGAGCAATGTAGTCGAAGCGAGTTTTAATATTTAAGTTTCGTGGGAATCAGCTTACTGAACATTCTGCCAATATCCGGCTCCACTCAACGTGTAGAATTAATTTAATAACTAATCGACTTTATATGCAAATTTCACTCTTAAAATATTTTATTTACCACATATTCAAACAACTCCAAACATCAACGTTTTTTTTTTTTTTTTTTTTTTTTTTTTTTTTTTTTTTTAGTTCACTGGAGCTCAAAAATTATTTCCAGTAACAATGAGATTGAATGTTAAATTTTTTTAATGGAACATACGTGATGTGGGATTTTTCAGTGTTTAGCATCTTAGATGATGCCCAAAATAAAACTGGCCCGTAAAAGGATTTTTTTTTTTTTTTTTTAAATTCTGACTCTAAATTTAACATTGTACTTCCTTTTTGTTTTATAGGGCAGTTTTATTTGGGCCACCTGTATATATGAAAGTGCAATTTGCATGTTTGGATTTTTTGGGAGAAATTTGCTATTGTTTGGATAAAAGAAGTTTTACAATTTAGGGCTGTACATTTTCAAATGAGTGGTAGGATACAAATTTTTAAATATCCTTCTAAAACTCATACAAATAAATCAATTGAAGAAGTTTAAAAAAAGAATTTTAATAAAATACAATTTCTCCTAAATAAAACCAGTATGCAAACATTGTTGTAAATAATTTATTTGAGCTTAAAATACGAGGTGTATTTCACACAGTTAATATTCCCATTCCCTTATTTTCATGTGTTTAAATTATGCTTATTCATTTTTACACTTATGTAGAACGTAGTGAATTCGTACAAATATATGTACCAATTAAACTAAAATATAATTCCTAAATTAAATCAAATTATATATAAAATATGCTTAACTTTTTAAAACAATGTTTTAAAGTTTAATTTTAACTTTAATTCTAAGGTAACTTTCCTTTAACATAGGATATTTTTTTTATTTGAAATGATGCAAATTTTTATATTTACGTTGGAAACACTTAAAATTAGACAGTATTTACATGAAAAGTAATGTCATAAATCACAAATAAGGCAAAGGAGCTTTTTAGTGCAAGGAAAAAAAATCAAGTTAATTTATATATTTGATAATCAAGTTATAATATAAATTTCTTCTAAACTAACTGGAAACGTATCAAGTTAAGAAAAAATATTCATTCACCAAATTGAATAATTATTCAATTTGGTGATTGAATATTTTTAACTTTTATTATTTTGAAGCAATCACAAATAGAAAAATATTTTGATAAACATATTTATTTTCTACCTAAGGAAAAAAACTTTCTTGGCTTTTGCAAAAGTACATCCAAGATTCAAATTAAGTATTGGTTTTTCCAAAAGAGTTAAAATAAAATGTATTAGCTGAAGAAAAAAGTTCTTTTCTGTGGTTGTAATAATGCCAAAGTAGCAATAAAATCACGCCAATGGTAACACTTTAAAGAGCCTGGCAAAGCAAGGGAAAACCAGTGAGTTGCAAATCCGTCGGTCAACAGAGCTGCCTTTCAGTTTACAGCTCTAGGCCAATCCAAAGATGTTATCCGCTATTGCATCATAATTGGAAAAAGTGAATCTTCTGGATCATTAAAATAGAACAGCTTTTCATTTCATGAAACACTTTTGTCCAACTATTTTTCCAATCTGAGACACAAGAAAATTTATGCAAATTAAGAATATATTTAAGGATTGTTTAATGGACTAATATTATAATTGTAAGCGAGTACTGGTTGTTTCCTGTAAAGCTTCCATTTTAGTAAAACTCTTTAATTTGGTTATTAAGATGCTCACAAGGTACAGAATGAGTAAAATGACCTTAAATAAAATCTTTAAGTCTTATAATTGAGCCAAAACTATTTTACAGGTTACATATTTTTTTACTTTCAATCACCCATAAGTTAACAATCGGATAAAAAAAAGTATTGCATATGATTAAAAGTTTTTTTTTTTTTTTTTTTTTTTTTTGCATTTCTTTCAAGTTTTGGAACGTACTGAGTTAAAAAAGAAATCTAGATAAATGTATGTGTGTCTGTCTGTGGCCAGCTTATCTTACGAACACATTGACCTACGATGTTCAACTTTTGTATACGGGTTAGTAGTGACCTTAAGACCTGCCATTAAGGTTTTCGTCAAAATTGCACGTGCGCTAAAGGTAGCTGTCATTGAAAAATGTATGTTTTTGAGCAATTGCCAAAAGCGACTCTAACGATTTTGATAAGAATCGTTGTGGTTAAGTCTTTTAAGTTGTATTAAGTACCCCCACCTCCAAAATTCCTGTAGAAATGCAATAAATTAATTTTTTAAAAATTAAAAAGGCGTAAAAACGAATATCTGTAACACAGTTATCTTTCCTTGAGCATCACCCATAAATAATTGTTTATCCTCTGTTACACTTTCAAGAAGGGACAGTGTAATATCTATCGAAAAGCATACAACCAATTTTGTCATTTTATCATAGTTTTTTTTTTTACCGATGAAATAATTATTGCTTTATCCCCAAAAATATATAGCCAAACTGGCATTTTTTAAAATTAACCCTTGGTCAGTCGCGTGGTTGACAAATGTCCCCCCACAATCAATTTCTCAATAGATGACAACCCATGATCAAAGCCTTCTTACAGTTCCTTTCAAGTTATTTTAAAAATGCTTTTTGATTTTTACTTTATTCTGTTCATTAACGTTGTGCTTTTAATTAAAATACCCACTTACTTTGATATTTGGTATCGAATTCAATGGTATGCACAAAAATTTGAATTTGGGTGACCCACGCGACTAACCGCGAGACAAAAGGTCGCGCGCCAAACCAAGGGTTAATGAAAATATTAAAACGAAAAAGGTAAATTATGCAATAACCAGTATTAAGTGTAATTGAAAGTTGTGTGATGTTCCACATCCTTAGTTCTAGAAATGCAATTCTAAATTTTATTTATGAACATCAAATATTTTATTCAAAATCAATGTGTGCCCCCATTCGTGGCTCGTAGTCGAGGTAGGCAAAATCGGCAATTCAATTCTTATTACGTGTTCTCCCGCATTTGCCCTGTAATACTTGACAAGAGTTTTGTTTTACAGGCTTTCAGGGTTTCAATATCAAGGGCAAGTATTTACCACATCAAATCATGATACTGAAATTTTAAAGACCACTATAGCTTATGACTTGTCAACAGTTTGCAAAAACATTGCAAAAGTATAAAAGAACAGTAATAACCGACTGTACGTACCTATTTTGAGCTACAAAGAGAGTATCCCATGAATTTTAGTAAATAAATTGCTGTTCATAAAAAAGAAAGCATAAAACTGCAACTACTAATTAAAAAAAAAAAATGTTTACAATATTAGTGTGCAATATTTATTTTTACTATTCAAAGCTTTTTACTCGTTCGGTATTTCACTGATAACAAAAATTTATAATACAAAATCGGAAACAATCAAAATATAGCTAAAACAATGATTTAGTGTTCTTAAGGGCACTCTGTCTATTTTGGATGCATGAAAAAAAAGTTCTTTTTATTAATTTTTATTTAAGAATACTGTTATATTTATTGATATAAAACTTGTTAGGCTTAACAAAAACATTCGTAAATTACTCACACACAAAGTATTGATTTTCACCACTTTTTTAGTGTGGAAATGCCCGGTAAACAGGAGTCCTCAAAAAGTAGATATGTGTGCGCTGTTGAAAAAAATCTCAGAAACTACTGAACTGATCCTTATGAAATTTTAACCACATATCCACATATTCTGTACATTTATCGCTATATCCCGCACCATAATTTTTGCAAAATTTTAATTTTTACTATTTTTTTTGACAAAAAACATGCAAAAAAAAACCTAAAAAAAACACGTTTTCCATATTATTATTACTATTTTTTTTTTTTTTTTTTTTTTTTTTTTTTGTCGTGAGCCATTTTATAATTTTTTTGCAAATAAATTAATAATATTAGAGGTACGGGATATAGCCACTGTCACACTAAACCTAAAACGATTAAATTTTTTTGTTTCAGATGGGCCGTTATTCAGTTTTCTCAACAGCGAACACCTACCTACTTTTTGAGGACTCCTGTTTGCCTGGCATTTTTACACTAAAAAAGTGGTTAAAATCATTTTTTTTTTTTTTTTTTTTGTAATTTACTAATGTTTTTGTCAAGCCTAACAAGTTTTATATCAATAAACATAACAGTATTCTTAAAAAAAAATATTAATAAAAAAGAGGGTTTTTTTTTCATGCATCCAAAGTAGACAGAGCCCTTAAATAGGACTTCAGTTGATACCGATATGATGCATACTTAAGGTTGTTTTCAGGAAATCAGAGGCATCAATTGAAATCATTATCGTCAAAATGAAAAACACGAATCCAAAATCTTTTAATAATTTCAAGAAGTTGATTGAGTACAATTAGCAAAATTCGTAAACACCCTGTGCTACATTGTGTATTTTGCGGGAAAGAAAGGTCTTCTCATATTTTTCGTTGCTTTCGAATCCGCTATTTTTGACAACATTTACTACGATGGATGAATACCTTGCATATATTGTCTGTAGTTAGGAGGAAGAAGGAGAATATCTTACCTCAGTTTTTCCGCGGCGTCAAAATTTCCGTTTTCACCTCGACGCGTATAATGCACCCTAAATTATATTATTCCCAAGTAACTTACGATACAATACACCTAGAGAGCCAGTTATTTGACTACTTTTATGTAAAACTGAACTATATACTTTCATAAGACAAATATTTAATCTAGCATATATTCTGTATTTTTTATTTTTATTATTAATTACGGAGAAATCGAGTAAATAATAAAGAGCTACCAATGAAGATTTGATCGAAACTTGCTGTTTGGAACAAAGTCAGTCCTGTAAAAAGTGATTTTAATATGATAATCAATGTTTCAAATTTGGTAAAAACACTTTATAAAATATGTCATATAAAAATACTTTTACGTGAATACTTTCAGAAGAAGAGCATACGATTAACTCCTTAACTGTTGGATAGATTTTGATGGAGCTTTCTATATTTGTTTGAAATCAAATTGCTAAATACGAATTACATAGAGGAGGTTTTTTTTTTTTTTTTTTTTTTTTTTTTTTTTGGTAACATACCTTTGTACGTTAAAAATTACAATAAAATAAAAAAATGTGGATTTCATCATAGCACACTAGAAGCTAACTAATAAAATTTAAAGTTACTGCAGTAATGCATGCATAAATTGAAACGTTCTTTTTTAAATAAGCTCAAATTGAAATATATAATCGCTCAGGAAATTGTTTCGTTTTTAATGCTATTTTTTCTTCAAACTTTGCGAGCAATTTAAAACGTAAAATATTTCAGGGAATATATTTAAACGCATTTCAAGACTATATAATTTTTTTTGCAATATTTTTTTACAAATTGCGATTATATTTATTCACCGAATTTTAGTTACACAAAACATTATTAAAAGCAGCATACCATGTCCACTAAATATTTTGTAATCCTTTTTACAAACAACCAACCACTTTCAACTAGGAAGGATAAAACTCTCTACGTGTTCCAAATTACAAGCACCATCCCACCCTTGTTACAGAATTAAACCCTCTAATTGCTACTTTCACACCATTGTGAAAGAAAGAAGGGTCAGATAAAAGCATGAGTTATGGATTCGAACTGTAGATTACTACAGTGGCAATTCTAAACAAAGAATAAAAAGATAAGACTAAATAAAGAATTTCACTTTCAATATTTTTGTTTTCAAGTGAGTGAAATTAGAACCGTGTTAGATTTCTATGTGTGTCTAACAGAATTTGATTTTATATTGTTAACAAAATATTTGAACACAACCGTAAATACCAGAAGAATAAGAAATATAACTTTTTAGTTAAAATGTCAACAAAATCCTATTTAAATAGTTTTTAACTGAAAATAAAAAAAGTTTGGGGGAAAATTTGGAGATCATTCTTTATGGATTTAAAATTTCCGGTTGAAACTCTTCATTCTGAATTAAATTATTTGTTTCTTTCAATTTTGAATTTTTCACAAAAGCCTGTAAATTCACAAAGAAATATATCTTTAATATTCTTCTCTCAGTTTTAAACATTTATGTGACAAAGTTTCACACCCCTCCCAACCAGAGCTAGAAGTGTGGGTAGGCGCGGGATGTCGCGTCCCCCTCTTTTCAAGAAAATACCCATGCGCGATGCGTCCCCCCCCCCTTTTAAATCCCCTGAAATCCATTCCCCCACTTTTAAAAACACTCAATCCGTCTAAAAACTAATGAAGAAAAATAACACTAAGATTTGAAAGTAGTGACACTGAGAAAAAGCGAGTTAAAGTTTTCAAATGTAAAGAAAAAAGGAAAAAAATATGGTATATATATCATACTATAATAAAAATGCTTCTAAAAAAAGACATGGTATTTATATATATATATTTAATTTAAAAGAAAAAAAAAAAAAAAAAAAAAAAAAAAAACGTATTTAGATTTCTCTATTAATTTAATTTCTTGAAAGTATGCACATTTGGAAGCACTATTCAAATTTAAATAAACAATTATGTATATAATCTGTAATTATTGCTTTACTTTATCTCTCACTTCCAAGTAAAGAACTAAGTCGCAGAATATTCATTAAAATAGCAATAAATTTTGGACCCTTGATCAATGTTAGTGTTAGGAAGTATAAATTATTTCCTTACTGATTAATATTTTTATTATAAGATACGAAATTATAAAGTCACCAACTCTTAGCCATCCCCCCACTTTTTTCCCCTCACTTCTACCACTGCTCCCAACATATGCGAAAATTGGTGAATGCTGCCATTGGTGGATGAAAGTCATTTGGGTGTGTGTACGCTTTCGTTGCAGAAGACAATCTACGTAAGGATCATCGAACATCTAGAACAACGCAAATTTAAAAATAATTGCAAATTTACTACTGCTTTCCACGCACGTGCTCAACATCATTAAGGAACATCATAAAGCTAATCTCGTTGTAGAAATATCAATCAGCGTTTAATCGCTTCGTTTGAACAATCAGTAGATCTTTTAACAACTGGTAGACGTATCCACCCTTGCTAATAAAATACAAACGTCTTACTCATGAGCCAATTAAGTAGGCTACATAACCATCTCTCTTTTGCAATGCTCCTATGCAAAACAACTTAATAGTAGCAGTCAACTGTAAGCACCCAAATAAAGCATAGCCTATATGGTACGCTTTGAACAAAACAGCTTTCTCTCCGAAAGATGTTCCCGTTTTTTTAACTGATCGGGCGTACGTTATTTGTGGATGAACAGGGAAAAGTTTTTCTAAAGAGCTAATTACACCTTTAATGGTTTTCTAATTCGCCGATCAGGTGTAATTACAAGGTTGCTCTGTGGTAAACAAGTGTATGAGTATCTTCTATGGTGTGTTTAGAACGTTCAACGTCTGTTGATTGGATCATTTGTCTTTTCACACTCAAATTGATACACGTGGGGCACTTTTCAGATGAGGGCGTTTTGTGCTCTTTTTTTATTGTTCGTTACCGTTTAAGGTTTTAACAAAGCAAGATATTCGATACCGATTAGCGTACCTGGGTTTTAATCATCTAGTTTATACGGGTAGTTCTCATATTTCAAAATAGTTACGATGTATCAAATTGTTTTTATCTTCTGTTCCTGCTAAAAATAAATTTAACATTATTATGCAATGAATAATGGCAGGTATACACTTGGGTGTATCTTCATGCATGGGCTACGTCTAGGATGTAACGAATAGATTACACTCATAAACGGAAACTCATATCATTTAAGAGCGCAATTATTTAATGCATTAGAAAAGATAGGACAAAAGCATTATTTTGACTAAGTTTTTAATAGCCGAAATAGTATCATGCAAAAAGTTGACAATATTAGTCCACAATTACAGGATAAAAGTAAATTGTTTGTTTTAAATGAGAGCTTGTTTTCTGGCACTCAGAACTCAGTTAATCAAAAAACTTGTTATGAGAATGTACTTTGCAAATTGTTAATTTTTAAACGTTTTTCTTTTTATCTTGAAACTTTCATAAACAAGTCAATTAAATTACAATTACAGTATCCAATAAGTATTATGAAATACTTGTAGTAAAAAGAAATAACAGAAACTTCGTCTTGGTGTTATGAGTAATTCTGAAAACTATGTTTCTTGAAACATTACAATTGAGGAATCAAAACTTGTTTGCTTTTTCTACTTTTCATGCAAAGCAATTAACAGCTATATGCACTTAGGAATTTACACAATTTATACATTCGGTCAAGTTTTCCGACTTTTTTAAGTATAAACCAAGATGTATAAAAAGTAACGAAAAACAAATTCTTTAATAATCTCATAGTTGATCAATCATTAAAGAAAATCGACCTCACCGGTGCACCGATGCAAAAAAATCTAATTTTAATTACTTAAACTTTAAATAAAAGAACAGTTCATGTTTAATTTGAATTCGTTTATATAGCTCCTCGTGAAAAGAAATTCTTATATTTTCAGACGTCAGTTCATATTTATCTAGCTTGTGCTAGTTCTACACAGAGTTCGTCAATGGCGGCAACAGCTGCATAGAAGGCAATTGGCGGTTCGTCAATTTAAATGAGAGTGTCAGAGGGAACACCTGCGTGGATAGCAAGGACTTAGATTCGGGAGTGGTATGTTTAATGAGCAGAAGTAGATGCTGTTCTTTCATTAAACTCACCTACCAAACCAGTAGCTGGTTGCAAACTCTTTCATTCTACTTATACTAGAACTATCCCAGACAGCACCGTTTCGGAATATTCTCTGGCTAAACGAATATAGATTGTGGTAGGATGGAAATGATTGCATTATGATTTCATTTCCATTCAGCGACTATCTTTATCCCAAAAGGCAGTGAATATTTTGTTCTGGTGTGAGTCAGTCCTCATACACGAAATCGTTAACAATATTCGAATTTCAAAATTACTTTCATGTAATTTGAATAAAAAATAATTCTGGTATTGTATTAGTATAATAAACAAGGGGGTATTTGGACATAAAATCGGTCTGGGGATTTTAGATTTAAGCCGGCACAAATTTTCAATGTAGCAATTAATCAAATTTTAATCAGTATTGTTAATTATAAAATAATTCCAATAATTAATTTTAATAATTAAATAGTTTTAATAGTTTACATATTTTATTATTTAAATGTTTATATTTAAAGATTATTTTCAATAATTAAATAGTTTTAATAGTTTATATATTTTATTATTTAAATGTTTATATTTAAAGATTATTTTCAATAATTAAATAGTTTTATTAATTTATTTCAATAACTGAAAAGTTTTATTACTTAGTTCAATTAAATCAAAATATCTATCTCTATTATTTATACCTCCTTTGAGATAAATTGATTTCCATAGTTTGTTGCAAATAAATCTGAATTACAACGTAAGGAATGTTCAAATATGTAACTAGTATATTTATTAGAAGAGAACACACGTAGTCGTCACAAAATCGTAATACGATAACATTTAAATCTTAGTGCATCGATTTTCTAAATACAATATAATCTATAAAATTAATATAAAATTTTAGCAAACTATACATTTTAAACTATAGTAAAAGTTTAATAACCGTTAATAGTTCTGGTAAGAGTGATTGGGATTTGAATACATTGAGCTTTTAAAAAAACATTAAGGCAATTACGTATATTAAACAAAAAATTGAAAAACTTAAAAAAAAAAAAAAATCTCTAACGGACCGGCCCATTTTTTACAGACACTGACCGGTCCGGTTATTGCACCGGACAACCATGTGGTCATTCTTCCCTGATGATAAATAAAAAACCGAAAAATATGATCGACTAGAAAAATAAATTTTTTATCTAGATAAACTGTAAATCGCAAATTTTATACTTTATATTAAAATTCAGTTTTATCGATACTCTTTAACCAATTTAATGTTTGAATTTTACTTGAATTATCCAGTGGTTTAATTTTATTTCACACATACTTTCTTTTATATTTTTCGTATTTTAATTTTAGTTTTTTAGCAGAAGCTACATAAAATATAAAACTTATATCTTACAACATAAAATATAAAACGTATACTTTCCTCCTGAAAAATTTCTCTTGATATTACAATCTTTTAAGAACTATGCATGTATTTAACTCAATGAGTTTTAAATGCATTACATCCCAAACATTCTTATTTTAAAATTGAATAAAAAACGAACTCGGAAAATATGAAGCATTATAAATATTCGGTTAAATATAGAAGTATTTGAATTTTCCCTTTGAGGATCTTACTATCACAGTTTCTATAAATTTACTACAGATTGCTTAAACCCGCAAACCCGAAACTCAGGTTGAAACTTATACATGACTCTAGACTTTTTTTTTTTCTTTTTTTTTTTTTTAAATTCTTGTGTCAGGTATTCCTCTAATTTAATTTATTAAATGTTACCATTATTTCTTTTCAAACTTTTATATAAAAACGCAATTATTTGTCCCTCGCCCACCACAGGATAGCACATTGCTCAAATACTGAGGACTTGCGGCTAGCACGTGTCACCTTTAACCTGAAGACACAAGAGCCCCTCGCTACAGTTCGCCAAGTCGTGATGCGTATCCCTTTGAGAAGTTCGGTCAACGAACCCTGTCTACTTACCCCTAATAAGTATGGTAAGACGGCAGTTGCTGCTCCGGCGGGGCGTACGGAACTCCGGAGGTGTGCCACCCACCTGGGCAGAGAAATTTGCAGAATCTATTATTCCAGCATTAGAAGGGGAAGTATAGTTTAGTCTACAAGACAAAAGGCGGTGTCTTCTAAGGCGGTCTATTACCAACAAAGAAGTCTGGAAGTGGATTTTGTAAAAATCGGCAGACATGGTATTATTTGTTCTGTGATAGTGTGGCGAGTCATATATCAGTAAAAATTAATCTGATGTGATTTTTATGCAGGTTGAAATACTTTATGTTGAATTGAGGTATACCTTCAAATTAAAGAAGTTTTTTTTTTTTTTTTTTTTTTTTTTTTTTTAAAGATAAAACTGAAATTGAATCATGATATCAACACTAAAGAGCTTTTAAAAAAGTAGTTTAAAAAGTGTGCAGGTAGCAAGTAGAAATTAGCTGGACAACTTATGCAATACTTAATCAAGTAACTTGATGAGAAGATGAATTGATCATAAGGTCTGTGTTTATATTTTAGTTTTTTCCATATCCTAAAGTGTTTTATCATCCTTTGAAATAAAAATTTATCAACGCAAACTAATGAGTATTATCAGAATTAATGGATGGATCTTCAGTTATCTTACGATAAATTTCTTATCAATAGCATAACAATACCGTCTTTGAATACCTGCTTTTCAACTGTACCTTTACAAATTTTGTAAAATATTCGGTAGACCTCATTATATAAAGCGTACAAACTAATCTTCAATATAATTTCTCTCCGTCAATAAAACAGCAAGAATTTAAAGTAGCAAAAGAGATAGATACAGTTTATAGAATATTGAAGAGTTTCACAAAACTCTGTTTCTAGTTCAAATCAACCAAACAGCATCGTACTTTCGCCAATCAGCAATCTTCCAAGTGACACACTCGATAATGATTATCGAAGTGTGTATACAAATCGTGAGTATCGCTGTGATCCACAGAGCGTGCGACTTGCGAGAAAGTGCGTTGCACTCTCGAATCTCGGGCTATTGCTCTTGGAGTTGAGGAAGTGATCCACCAAGTTGGTCCGTGCTACCCACAACTTGGTGTCTCAGTCAGTGGGGAAGAAGGGGGAATTGTCACATTGACACAGGAAGCGGAAGAATTTGTCCACAACGTGGAAAGATCTGCATAATCTAGGTTTTCACTGCGAGAGAAAGCGAATGTATTGTGTGAACTTTGTTCTAGTGGTTGTGTCTCGTTTTGCAAATATTTTAAACTTGCTTTATGTCTTGGTGTTGAATGAATTTGTTTACTCATGTATTGTAGCGTTCAAGTCAACGGGGTATCTTTTAAAACTTGGCATAATGTCATTAAATTGAAGTTCTTTTTCAATTTAAAGCTTTAAATTGTTGAAAACACGTCGAATTCGGCAAGTTGTCAAATATCAAAACCCAAAAAGATGGTTTATAAAGCATTGCTATATTTTTCTATCTCCTACTGTAAAATTTTATTAATCTATTAAAGTTTTAATGTATATTATTTCCTCAGGGTTTGATTTATATAAAGAGTAACCACTGAGCTAATATTGTTCGTAAACGTGAGAGCCATGAAATTTCATTTTGACCTAAGTGAAATGTATGATTGAGATACTCACTATACTGAAACACCTCTTTCTTTACTACTGCGGGCCCTAAATGTTAAGCAAAGAAGTGTTTTAATCTTAAATTACCTCTCCACAAGTCAACTTTCGCATTTCACTTTTCCTATTAAGCCATCTGTGAAGTTAAAAACAGGAACGTTATACCCTCCATCATTTTGATTACAATTTTTAAATAAGAATAAATAACAAACTATTTCACTCATACTTAATTTCTTTTAGTGTAGTTTGTACTCTATTCTGCCATTTGGTGCACAATACAGTTAAATATACCGGAAATTTCTACTTGACATAGCCGGGAAAAAAAAAACGAATAGCGACTCCCAAACACGATTCAAACTTATTAACTTTTCTTAAAAATACATATTTATTTCCTGATGTAATTGTTTATTTAAAAAATAAATATCATTTAGAATTCTCATTTATTTGAGAAGCTCTGCTTTTTAAACTCATATCTTTGATACAACGCAATAAAATCCTAAAAATTTAAAAAAGAAGTAATTATTCATGCATGTAAATCAACATATTCTTTTAAATTTGACATTTCTTTGAACTATTCACAATTTACTCAACTTTACAAAACTTACAAAAAATAATTCTTCTGACAAAAGTATATTACTACACAATTAACTTAATCTAAACTTCAGGATTTGAAAGAAAATTTTAAGTTAGGCCTTTGTTAATTAATTTTATTTAAGTTACCTAGGAAGAATCTCATAAAATGAGGTATTAACATTTCAAAAATATGCAAATTTATAACTTTTTCGTAAAATTTTAAAAAATAGTGATAAAATATTTTGGAAAAAAACCTTCATTTATTTATTTTCTTAATTACTTGGTGCTTATAAGTTCAAGGTAGATACAATTTGAAGATAGAGTGCATAGTAAAGAGAAAAGAAAATTAATTGCACACTTGGAAATATTATCTGGTGCCAATTTAAAATGTTTTTACAACTACAAATAAGGACTTCAAATACAGATAAGAATATTTTTCTAAAATGGAAATTAGTATCATTATATAAGGACACAAAATTAAACTGAAGCCAGTGCAGTTAGCTATAATATTCTTGGATAACTCCGACTGATTTCTTATTTTGATAAGATCTCATCAGTTTAACGAACTTAAAACGAAACCACTGTCAGTTCTATATCTGGATCACTACATCATAAAACCACTCAAATTTCTTTTCTTCATCAACACGCAAATTACAAAATTCCACCCTTTAATTTTCCTCTATCAAATCACAGTTTTTATAAAAAAAACATTTTAAATTAACGGTAAAATGCAATTCCTGATTTTGTATCGAAAGCAATCAAACATCTATTTTTATCTGAAATGGAAAGTTCTGTAAATGAGTTTATAATTCGGAATCCATCTCATTTTCCTTTTCTTTTTGGGGGAGTCTTCGGAGAAAGGCACCATTAATTGCACACCAGTTTGCTCACATGAGCGCTCGAGCGTAAGATAAAATATCCAGGGAGGCGTCATGAGAAATCCGTGGCGTGAATTTTGTTTGATCCTTCCATGCGTTTCCAGTCAGTAAAAACTATCTCAGTCTTTGGGGTCACTGAACTGTCGTATAAGAGAAACCGAATTACGAATGTTTGTCAGAAAAGGGTGTTTTTATTTGTCAATTTGAGTAAAAGTTATTTACCTTTTAAATGAGTGGTTATATTTTTACTTTCAATTACCTATTTGTTAATATAGGGTAATGAAAGTACTGTTTTCGGACCCCCCCCCCCCCCAATTTTTTTTTTTTTTTTTTTTTTTTTTTTTTTTTTTGTATTGCTGCACGTTTTTAAACATTCTGGCACCAAAAAGGTGGTCAAGAAAAAATTTCTGTCTATGTGTCTGTGTGTACGTGGTCAACTCCCGAACGTTTCGACCTATGATTAGCGTTGCCAGACGCAGTATTTTTAATACTGCACTGCTGTTTTTCATACACCTATATTTAGACATAGTGCCTTTCTTAGCAATTTTTAAAGTGCAGGAAGTCTTTGTTTTTTAAGTACTATAGAGATTTCATTAGATAAAAACATTATTAAATATATCATGTCCAAAATTCCCTTGGGAAAAATTGCCTACCTAAGAATTTAAGTCTGAGGTCTGGCAACGCTGTCTACGATGTTCAGATTTTGTGTACAAGTTACTAGTGGTCATGGGACCAGTCTTTAAGATTTTTGTCAATATTGCGCTAGCGCAAAACATTAAAAAAAAAAACATGTTTTTTAGCAATTGCTACAATACGGCTCCAACGATTTTGTTTTGAATTACTATGGTAATGCCTCTTAAAGTGTTCCAAATATCCTCACATCCAAAATTCCCATAACAATGTTATAAAAGTGTAAAAAGTTGACATACGATCGTCTTTAACACAGAGTTCTTCTTCCTTGAGCATCGTTCATCAATGACCGTTTTTCTCTCCTCTTCTGTTTCACTTACAAGAAGGGATAATGAAAGAATTGTTTCAAATGAATGAAAATGAAAATAGTAATAACACTATTCCACGTCAAATTTTAATGTAGTTACCAGTATTATAGTATAATTGAAAGTTGTACGATGTTCCACACCTCTAGTTATAAAAACACCAGAGTTTGAATATTTCTTATAGAATTGCATGTTTCTTTCACTAAAAAGTTATCTTTAGTTTATGATAAAATATAATATGCAAATCTATTGTTATCCTTGATCGAGTCATTATGACTTGTTAATTAGCGAACATAGGCCCCGTTACATGTTACTGGAATTGTTATATTTCACTTACGATAATTTTAGAATTGTTATATTTTACTCACGATAATTTTATCTTCACTTTATTTTAAATATCAATATGTAAAAAGTTCCATAGAGCTTGATATTCAAATAATTTACATGAAATGACAGAAAAACTAATTTGACTGCTATAATCGGTTTAAAAAAAAAAAAAAAAAAAAAAAAAAAAAAACTATAGTAAAATTGAAAGTATGCAAATTTAAGTTTTTAAAAACTATTAAAAAACATATGTATTGCACACAAAAATTGGTATTAAATTATCTATAATACAACCTTTCTTACTTCAAATTATGGTTGTGGTAAAGATGAGAAAATTTGAAACGCGGGTAGCTCGTTGGATTATTTTGACTTATCTTCTTTGTGTTTAAAATATAATATTTGTTTTCACTATTAAGAATCAAATAATAAAATAGTTTTAAACAACAATCTGAATTCTCAAAAAAAAGAAGAAGTTCATGGCTGTTTGTATAATATGGATGTATAAAAACGGTTTTGAGTAGTTTCGTAAGCTCCGCACTCTTGGCAGCTAGGTTTTTTTTTTAAATTTTGCAGCTCTTACACGAATTGGAATGATTTTTGTAAAAAAATCACTTATTATTAAGATCATTGAAAGTCTTAAAGATTAAAAAATGCATTGCCTTTTTCAAATTCAATAGCTACACGAAAAAAAAGTAAATTTATCTTATCAAAATAACCACAAACGCCTTGGAAGACAAGGAAAAGCAAATAACCTCGTGTTCAGGAAAGGTTAATCAACAAATATAATTCGAAGCTTGGGCTTAGCTTATTTTCAATATGAATATAGCTTTTTTTTCAAGGCAACCGTCAAATGGCTGTAATGCCAACGCTGTCCGTAATACCTCCAAACACATTTTTAACTATTTAACATCCGAAAAATTATTGATTGCGAGAGAGAAATTTTTATCCACAAGAATCATAAAAATATTTAAATTAGAAATTCGGAATATATAAGTAGCAGTCAGCTAACAATTCATAAAATAATAAAGATAATAAATTTTACAAATTACATTTTAAAACTCAAGTATTGAAAAAGTGATATTATAATTTTTGATCTACCTAGCGAATTCTTAAATAGTAAAATAAAAGCTTTGTGACAACATGGTACAATCAATTAACAAGAATCTCCGAATTTTTAATTAAAACAATAATATGTCCATTTAATTTGATTGAAAAAAAAAAAAAAAAAAAAAAAACCATTTAATTTCTCATCAATAGCATGTTTTGTTGCAATATTTAATTTTTTACTGATTATTTTACTGTCTACAGAAATTACAAATTTCTTGATTTTATTATGTCATTCAATTGATATATTTATATCGAATGTAGATTAACAAAAAAAGAGAAATTGTATTAAACAAAAATAATTAAATGCGTTGCATTTAAGTAATATTATGCGTTGTTTAAACAATAGTATTTTTTTCATGTCTTGATAAATTCAATGGCGTTACCTAAAAAGTTATATCTTAGACAGTTGTCACCACTTTTTATAATTATTGAGAATTTTGAAAAAAAAATTTCATAGTATAGATATTAATTAATCTCATTCAGATTTATAATATATTAGTTCATTTCTGTTAGTAACTTAAAGACTCCCTACATTACTAATGTTATATTTCCTATATTTAAAAGGTCAGTAAGGGTTTCTTTCGTGTTTTTTACTACACAAAACTTGGGAGTGAAGTACTATTATTAGAATACTTTTTATGAATATCACACTTAGGAATTGTAATATATACAGTTCCTAAATTTAATACTTATTTTCTAAGTAGTGTTCGGAATAGCAAACATTTTCGAGCTATTTTAGCGAAAATAAATAAGTTGAATAAACATTGATCACTCAGCGTAAGTATTATAAAATCTTTAAAAAATAATTGAAAAATCTTTGTATTATCAATTTTGCATTTAAACAGTTAATAACCATCAGCCAATCGATAACACTTATCACCATTACATGTCATGAAATTTGCTAAAAGACCTTTAATCGAGAGATTGGTCTCTGGACCTATATCCTTTTGTTACATAAAAAGAGAAACTAGCCAAGTTTTATTCCAAATTCTTCTTGCTGAGAGTTAGTTTCACCTGGTAACTTTCGTTCCACTTTTATGTTTCGAATAACACCCCTTTGTGGCCTCCCTTAAAAATATGTAATGGAGGAATGGGGGCAAATAAAAAGAGCTCAAAAATATATGTTAGCCCAGGTATTACTCAATGTTATTCTCAAGTGTCTAAATATAATTCGATTTGAGAAAACTGGGCTACATTTTTAGAGTGAACGTGGGGTTGTGTACTTTTTTTTATGTGTTTTTAGTTTATTTGTATGACATAATTTCACGTTGATCTTTTGATAATTTTAGGTGTTACTTGTGTGCTAATACATTTCTTGGGTCTTTAAAAGACTTTTTCGACTTAGGTTATTTTTACTTTGATAATGCTTAGGTCTCGAGTTGTTATTGAAATATTTTTAAAAACAAACTTGTTTTGATAAAAGATAAACGAGTGTATTTTTTGTGTCATTTAACTTCCTTAGTTTTTTCTTTAATATAAAAATTTAAGCGTTGGGCTAATAAATTACTGTGCTTTGAAAATTAATAAAAAATATTTCTTTCGATATTTTACTTCTATGTTCAACTTAAGTATGTAATATTTTAAAATAAAAAACTTTGAACGTATAGAATCACTCTTATGTTTAACCCATTAAAGACGACTTTGAAATAGTTAAAAATAATAACTTTTTATATCTTGTTTATTTAGATCATTTAAAGTATATTTTGAATTTGTCAGCTTTTTTGAGAAATTGTTTTTATGAGGGTGTTTTTTTTTTTTTTTTGTTAAACTCTTAAGTGGAACCACAATCGCAATTTATCAGCAAAGAAGAAAAAAAAGAAAAAAAAAAACCTAAAATGTCGTTTGGCAAATTTTCATATCAACCGTCGTTAAAATTTATCCTTCTGTTACGCTAAAAGTTGTATTCTTATACGCATGAATGATTTAACTCATACTCGTTACTATTGAACAAATTAACTAATACTAGACACAAAATTTAAATACAATGATTTTTTTACTAAATTAAAAAAAAAAAATTAAAAAAAAATTAACTTCTTTTGTTAAATGAAACTATAGAGTTTATATTTTTAAGTATCAAATTGTATAATATATATATATATATATATATTTAATTTCAGTTACAGCAAATGAAATTTCACTTTAGAAAAATTATTTTTACCTTCGCTTGTATTGCACTAGGTAAATAAATGTGATCGACAAAATATTTTCATAATTTTAATAAATACTTTTCGCCTTGATTTTTGTCAAGCATATTTGTCTCAATTGGAAATTGTAATTAACAAATCTCTAAAAAATATGTATGAGAATACGGCATTATACTTAAAAATTCGTAAAATTAAACTTTCCATTCCTAACTTAAAAAAAGAGTTGATGCTTTTTACCTTAAAAAATTTAAATTAAGTTAATAATATAATTAGGTCAACACTATGTTGATTTTCAGAAGCTTTAAAAAAAAAAATCATAAAACTTCCACTGTGCATATAACGTCTTTAAACATCGATAAAAACATAAAATCGTTAAAACATCAACTCATTTAAAAATCTAGTATCGATGATTAGAAGGAAAAAAAAAACTCATTTAATTGAAAGGTAGATAAGGTATCGTTGTTTTCCACCAACAAGGCTGAGCAAAAGCCGCTTGCTGACGCAATGCTGAGTGCAAAGGACTACAAATGGGTCAATGGCATTAATACCGATCCGAAAAAGGCACCGTGGGCAGTTTCTTCTTTCTGCCCCTTGATCAGAATACCGATAGGCTCGGATAGAGAGAAGAAAGAAGCAAAGATATATCGGAGCTATTAACCTATATTTGGGATTGCTCGCGGATAATCCAGCGATGGATCACTACGAAATCCGTGTCTTAAAACGGAGTTGATTCAGACGGAGATGTGAAAGTGGTTGGTTTGTTAACTTTCAGGGGTTTTGTAAAGTGGTTAGATTATTGAGATATTGAAGTGTAGAAGAGTTCATGACTTTGCCTTTAAATATTTATGTATCTTTATGCTAAGAGATATTTTTGATTCACTTTTTTAAAAAATCTGTTTGTTTGGAGTTCAGTAGAAAAGAGTAATAGAAAACTTTGCTTGACTCAAATTTATTTTACTATTTAATCAAATACGGTTTGTTACGACACATAATTAAGCTTAAAAATAAATTATATGTATTTTTAAAGCTGAGATTTTGAATGAAATTTCTTGAAAAATTATAAATTGTACAATCGATCAAAGATTGGCATAATTTAAAGTCTTGCTTATCATACTGCATTGTATGGATGCACATTTGAATTTGTAAAATAATAGTTTTAGTATCTGGTGAGTTGAGGTCAATTAAGGAGAGTTTAGAAGCGATAACAGTGAAATTACAATAGTTAAACATCTTTCTTGAAAATTGGAAATTTACGTATTATATTATGACAGATATCTTGCATTCGAATGAATTATGAAGTTAGGAAGACTTCAGTCCCTTTATTTTTATTTTTTATTACATAAAAGCTAAAATATATAGATAAAAAAATTAAAAAATGTAATTCATAATATTATAATTATTACTTTTACTGATTTTGTAAATGTACTCAAAAATTATAATTTGAACACACTTAAAATGATAATAAGGTGTTCGGTACTGCAACTAAGCTTCCAAAACGTTATTTATTAAAAGCGTGAAAAGTAAGCATTAATTAAAAATTATTATAATTGGCAGTATTTTTTACTTCATATCCTTTGAACGTACTTTAAATCTTCGACGATATGATCCTTTCCATTACATTTCAATAACGTTATATGCGTAATTTTATGAAATCTAAAAAATTATTATAAATTATTTTAGTGTTTCATTTTTTTCTCTTTTAAACTAATATAGGGTAATAAATAAAAACTTTAATACAAAAGTAATTAATATCAGTACAACTGGAATATTTAACAATACAGAAATGCAGTTAAATTTTTGTAGAAAATGATATAAAGATTCAACGTGTGTTCTCTGACTGAAAACTATTTATTTTTGATTTTTAAAGAATCAATATCATAATTCCATTTTCCAGAATTATATAGGTTTTCAAAACAAAGGAAAATGGCAATTATTAAAAGACAGCAACCGATGCCCAATTCCTAACTCCCACTCAATTCCAAGCAAACAATGATAATACTATTTATCCCTAGAATGTACACAATCAAGATTTTAAAAATAAAATTATTTACATCGTTATCGATCGCAATCGAAATTAAAGGTACTTCAAAATATAGCCAAAAATCACAAAGCACACTATGATTCCCATTCATAGTTTCAACTCTGATAGTCCAAGAAATTCTGCATAGCATTAGGATGAAAAAAGAATGCCTAAATGCCTTGGATTATATTTAGCGGTATCCATTGTGAAAGTGGACAGTGTAAAGACCATTATCTATTGTGAAGACATGAATACGGATAGAAAGTAACTCAGCGATAAGAAACAAAGAGAATCTATTTTCTTTTCTTCTTATTCTCTTTCATTGATGGACCCGTTACGCTTCCATCGAGATGCATAACGTTTAAGTCTATTACCTGTGTCTGTTTGAATTAGATATTGAATCTGACTACTTACTGAATGAATCTGAACAATGATAAGTTTTGGTACCAAAATAAACCATCCGACAAAGAGAAGTAAGGCTTTCACAGTTATAAACTAGTGAAGAAAGTAGGCAATTCTTGAAACTGCTGTGACTGAGTTGTTAAGAGATGAAAATTTTTATACTGTCTTTTTATGTATTACTCATTCTGAGTTTTATTTTAATTTGTTTAGTGAACAGATTTATGTGAGCCTTGTGTTACTGCATGTTTTTTGTTATAACAGCCTTATGAAATATTTTTTAGTTAAGAAAACATGATTTTGAAGCCTTTAAAAAATATTTGAACTAACGAAATCAACATTAATGAATTTTGAAGAATCAGTTTTAAATATCTTTATATCCCTCATGAGTTTCACGTTTAACAATTTTGTGGGACAACAATTTTAAAATAAATATAAATTTGTATTAAACGAGAGCCAAAACTATGGTCCAACAATATTTTTGCTCTCAAGTAGGAAAAAATAATGAGATATAAATTTATTAGAACTTCTTAGCATTATAATGTATAATGCTAGGTTGAATTTTTTTGGATGCTCGATATTTTACCAATCGGTTTGTATTATAGTTTTTTATCTCTGTGCATAGAATCCTTGGCTATGTCTGATGCTTGTTTAATGACTTTTAATAAGTTCACAGTAAAAAATATCATGCCTTGAACTTGTGGTGTCCAGATATCCAGAAAAATAAAAAGATTAACTAAGTCATGTTCTATCGTAAAAAAATTGCGAGTTTCATTATTTGGTACAAACTGGTACCGAAGTGTGAAATGCTTGTTTCAAACTTTACATTTTGCAAACTGATTTTAGTTTTTAAGAAATACTTATTTTTCATTAATACTTTAGTACTTTAAACACCCGCTATACTCTTTAAATATAAGGTAACTCAAATATACTTAAAATAAAAAAAAAATTCATTGTCCATTTGTACCACTTTAGTTCCAGAACACATTTACCGATTTTAATCTAGGTTTTGAGTTTACTTAGCAAACACAACAAGAAAATTACATAGAAAAACCCACTAAAAAGAATTACCAGTTGTAAACCCGCTTATTTGATGGCAATTCTTCAAATCAGAACAAAACACAGCCTGGTCCGTCATAAACTTGAAACAAGACTATCTCTTCTCAGAATACCCTCTAAGACCATTGACTGTTCCACGGGTAGTTTCTTTTGCAGATTTTTTTACATCCTTTCTAAAGCAGTATTCACGATGTCACGGCATCTGGTAATTAATGATAGGGTTTTGATGTTGTTTTCGGATATGTAGGCCGATGAGTAGCCCTAGGCTGTACGAAGATCGAAAAGCACTGAGCAAGGACAGTGCTGGTATCTGTAGCATATTGCATTTTTGTTGCTGTTGAAGCTTTAATTCAATTATGAGATCACGATTTTTTGCATATAATTAATTGAAAAGCACTTATTTATAAAAGTATGGGCTTTTTTTTTTCGTACTTCTAGTTTAGGGCTATGTGAAAGCGTGACTTTAAAAAAGAAAAAGAACTTGAAACTAAGTTCCTTTTGTGAACTGATTATAAATGCTATTTTTAGTCGACTTAGTTAAAAACATCGACAGCATTTAGGGGCATGAAAAAGTAAGTTTAGGATTTTTAAACTATTGTTGTAATTAAAAAGTTGTTTGCTGAAGAAGTAAAAATTTGGAAGAATTAACCGCAGTTATAACATACATGATACAAAAAAATCTAAATTGCTTTATCAAACATCATTAATGGTTCAAAAAAAAATTTAAGACATTAAGTCACAACAATTGTCCTTATAAATGCAAGAAGTCTAAGGCAGAGTTTCCGAAATTGTGGGTTACGAGTCAATTTTTGGTGGACGGTACAAGATTACAAATATGAGAGTTTTAAAATATTTCAAAAGCTTATAATCGAAAATAACGTGAACGTTTCTGATAGCATAATTACCGAGATTTCAAAATATTGAAAGAAAAGTTAATTACTTTCCTGAAGGAATTAAAAAACTGCTAAGAGAAAAACTGGATTGCTCATCCCTTCAAGTGGGAAACCTTACTATTGGCAAATAGTTGAAAGCTGATTAATTTATCAAATCCAAAAATGCATTACTAAAATTATAAATTTCAATCATTGACACAGTTCTAATTATCTGTTCAACAAACCTTTCCAGCCCTTTCTACTAAAGCTTTGAAGATTTGGTTCCCTTTTACATCTGCATTCTTTTATGAAGTTGGATTTTTAGCAATGGTAAGAATTAAAACCAAGTATCGAAACAAGCTGCAATTGTCGAAATCCTTACGTCTCAAAATAATTCGAATTGACCTGGATTTCACTGCCATCCTTAACATTAATCAAATACAAGCTTACTCTTCACATGCCTTATTAGAAATATTTTTGTAAAATTATATTTTATAATAAATTTATTTCTTCAAAAAAGTTGCTTTTGAACTTAAAAAAACCTCTTTTGGAAAGAATGTGTGCTGTTCCCTGTTCGTCTCTGAAAAAAAATTGATGTTCTGAGGATAAAACTATAGATCCTGTTTCTAAAAAAATGGGCCGCAGTGTTTAAATGTTTCGGAATCCCTAATCAAAGATATAGTTTTAATAAATATATTTGAGCAGTTCTTTCCAGGAAAATTTTTCCAACAATGTAATAGGTAACTTATCAGTCTATATTAGACGCATCACTTGTTAATCACGAAAAAGTGACGTGAAATATAATATTATATAATAATTTAATGTTTTATAATTGAAGGAAAAATGAATAAAGAAATTTTGATATTTTCACCTTTGCGTTAGTCTTTTAAATAAATTGTATTTATTATTAGATGTTACTTTCCCCATGTAAACTATACATCTCTTAATAAATTAAAAAATTCGTTACATGCCATTTCAAGAACTACAATCATTTAGGTAAGTATACTTATATTGATTTGTATTTTTTTAAGAATTCCATATCAATATTGTCCATAATGGAAGTGCTTATTTCACCTTAAAATTTGATATTGAATTTTCACTTTAGATACGCGCTGCAAGATTACCTGATTCCGAAAAGTTAAGGATTAAGTAAGTGTATGCTTTTGGTATAGACTAGCATGTGCCTTTAAACCGCAGTTTCCTTGTTTGCTAAAATACTGCATTTAAATTTATTTTATCTAAGATAAACTTCTTATAGAGATTATAAAGAAAGGCTTAAGTAAAACTGAAATTTAAAGGTGATAAAATTAAGCTGGTTCTGTCAACATTTTTTTTTTTAAATATTTTTCTCAAGCTATTTTAAAACAAACTCACTCATTAAAAAAATGTAGAAATAATTGAATTTCAACTAATTAAGTCCAAGTAAATATCTTCTAACCATAAACATTTGAGTTGTGTTTTGGATCTTGTGTTAGCAACTTTGATGCACGCATTACGGTCTCCATACAGTATTGAGACAGAATCCTGTTAGAATTAGAAACTTCTTTCATGGTAGAAATTTGTGTGATATATCTGTGTGGGAGAAATAGATAATGAGATGTACCTATATTTTCCATGTAACAGATAAATCATTTTCGATTGTCAGTTTTTCTTCACATAAACATATTTAAAAAATGCATTACATATCTTTACTAAAAACAGTTAAATTTTCTTTTAAAATTAAAGATACACCAATGTTAAAACTCAGCTATTTAGCACACCTCCTAAAGCTGTACTTAAAGAACTTCAACACCTTATCAAGCGAATCTTTAAAAGTGAACGTTCAAAGACAATCACCTTTTACTAACTCTCACTAGATCAAAGAAATAAGCAATAAATCCTCTCTGGCAATATCAATCTGAACTACAAACAATACTTAATTACCAACAAGGGCACAAGCAAAAAACGAAATTCAAGATGGCGCCTGGTTTCCATTTTCGTACCAGTTTTTTTTTTTTTTTCCATCTTTCTTTTTTTTTCCCCCATCCATTCTGAACCGGACATCACCTCTGCAAAAATAGGACACTTTTAAACACCTCCAGGAATAAGTAGCAAGATCTTTTTCTCGCAGAGGAGGAGACACCACTGATAGCTCTCGCTGCTGTTTGTCTACCTGACCCAGATAGACTAGCCTCAAAGCATCTCCGTGTAATCTTTTAAGATTTTTTTTTCTTTTTCTAGCCAGTGAAGGCATTGACCGTCACAAGCAACAGTGGACGGATAAAGCGGTCAAAGCTATGATTCGATAGCTCGCGCGTGCTGCGTTACGCCTAATTATTTAGCGACTGAAGGGTGGTAATTTTCATTTCTGTTCTTAGGGTTGTGGGTGAGGAGTTCGCAGGGGGTTTAACCATTGAAATTCTTTACTTTCTAGGTTAGGTTTGAGATGATTACCAAGAATCGTAAAAATGAGCGTCCTGTCCCTTTTTCTTTTCTTGTCCTGCATTTCTTTTTTGTTGACCTATTGTGATTATTCACTACAGTGGTTTATAAATAAAATTATAGAAAATCTGCCTTTATGATCAGTCGGGGTTTCAGAAATTTCAAATGAAAATTCGGGGAAGTGGATATGAACTCTGCCCAATCTCTTTCGGTTAATGTTTAGTTTCATCCTAAAATTTATAGGAAAAGCTTATTCTTCTTATAATTTCATTTTTTTTTTTTAAAGAATAGCAGGGGAAGGACTATCAATTTAAATTACTGGTTTCTTTGTAAAGAAAAGAAAAAAATAAGTTTGAAACACAAGATAATAACGATAAAAAGTATGTACAGTAATAAATTATAATGACTCTAAAAGCAATGCAAATTACTGACTTTATAACTACATTGATATACGTTTTAGCGGAAAAGCAATGAATTACAACAGGACATTCTAACCTAAAAACTTATGTCACTAGTTTACTGCTTTAAATAGTCTCAAAATTGATACGAAATCATGAGGTAATTAGAGAATTAAGGCAAACCCCATTTTGAAGTATAATTGGGAAAATATTTGTTTTATAAAATAATGATTAATGAAGATTCACTTTTATACGGAAAAGTTTTCCAATACATTTCGTTTTCTTTCATGACTTACAATTAAAACAGTAAATATTGAATAATCTTAGCTATTATTATTTAGGTTAACAATAGTTCAAATAATTTACCCTTCGTAGCATAGGTGGCATTAACAGTATAAGAAGAATCATCTTATTTCGAATTGCATTCAATGCTCCATCATTTAATATAATATTCTTAATAACTCTCAAATTTTGAAGTTTATCAACGGAAGTTAAAAGTTAAATTGGAATCACCTTACAAGGCCAAAGAAATTCGTGTGAGTATGTTAATTTTTTTTTAACTGAAACACGTATAGAATTTTTTTTTATCGGTGTTATGATATGCAATGTGACAAATTAGTGAATATATTTATAACTTAAAATGGTTAATTTTAATGTTAAAACTAGCCTTGCTTAAGAAATTTTTATTCTTAGAGGGTTTTTTTTATTCTGGAAATTAGGATTGTATTTACTGTTTATAATTTAGGAAATATCTAAATATTATGTTTAATAACTACATTATTTTATAAACAGTATAATGTTTTATCTTAGAACCATCTAAAAAATGAAGCACTTTATAGAATTCAGTAAAAATGTTTTCACAAAGATAATGAGTATTTAAAAAAATTATGGCATGCAAAAAATAAAAAAAGGCAAATTTTTTTTATAATATAAGCTTTGTTTCTACCAATGCATACATACATTTATACTTAATTTTTTGTATAAAATGCAGTGTTCCTTTATCACATTACACATGTCTCTTTTTTAATTAGAAAAATTCTGATAACAGAAACTTAATTTACGTAGGGATTAGTTTCAATAACAGACTTTTATTTCAACTTATTAGGCTTTGTTAGTTAATTTAATTAAAGTTCATTCAAGTTCAATGTTTAGGACTTTTTAGTGCTTTTAATTTCATTCTTAAATCTATGGATTGGAAAAAAGTCTAATTAAAAATAAAGTATTACGAAGACGTTGACCCTTAGAATTTTTTCATTTATCATTATATTTAAATAACCGGAAACATAATTGAAAACCATAAATGTTTACAAAAATTTCAAATAAGCTTCAATTTATGTTTTTTTAAAAGATCTCTCATCCGGATTCACTGTAGATAAAAGTTTATTAAATAATATCCAACTCAATAAAAAAGAAGTTTCGAGTAACTTTTTCACTACAGCGTTCCCAATACTCAAATACCGTTGAGAATTGAAGTTAAAGTAATTCACCTTTTCCCATGAAAATTAAGATGCAGTATGAAAATGGAAAAAAAAAGACGCGGTTGGATGAATTTTACGAGATAATAGAAAATAAGTATTACAATATTTTGAATCGGTGGTGAGCATAACCATTTCGTTTTCTTCCAGTTATTTCCAGCATTTTTGTTTATTTTTTTATTTGTCACGATTCCTGTTGAAACGGGTTGTTAGTTTTTGTTTATTTATTGGTCGTGGGTCTATTTTAAGCATTACAAAAGCAGGTTAAACTGTACGAATCATCGTGCGGTGACAGATATCCTGTTTTATGGAGGTTCGAGCATTGAAGTTGATTTAACGGTATCTGGGAACTTCAATCACATTTTTCCAATTGTATTGTTGTTGGTTTTTTTAAACATGATCTAATTTTTTTTAAATGAAAGTAACATTTCCAGTGATGCGCATAAATAATAAACTTTTGAAGGATAGAATATTGTATTTTAAGTATTTTTATTGTAATATTTTTAAAACATTCATAAACTGTTTACCTTTTCTTTTGTCAAAGTTAATAAAAAAATTAAAGCATTCATATTTAAAATGCACAAACTTAGAAATAGATGTGTGAGTATTTTTTACATTATCAATTTGAGTTGAAAGTTAAAAGCACTTTGATATAAGAAATCCTAAAAGTTAAATTGTAACATCTGCAATATATAGAGAAAAGTGGGGTTTGTGAGGACTTTCAGCAAATAACTGAGTTTTATCAATCTGCATCAGATTTTTTTTTTTTTTTTTAAATATAATTTTTTTTAAAGTCTGGAGATTTGCGTTTGTTGTAATGTTTTAAGAGAAATTGTTTATTATGTTTATTTCCTTTGTTATTGAATATGGCCAATTTATTTTTTCTATACTTAGATAAATATATTTATGTGCAAGGGGCTTTAAATTATTTGTAGAATGAATTACTACGTCATACCATCATTGGCGGATCCAGCGAGGGGCGGAGTGGGCGATCGCCCCCTCCGTTAATCATGGACCCCTCAAGTTTTAACGCGCGCTGATCTCAGGATTTAGGTGTAATCAATCAAGATTTGACGAATCCGCACTGAACATTTTTTATATAAATGTTCTCATCCAAAAAATTGATTTGAAAAAGCCGAGGACGAAGCAAGACAACAAAGCAAATTATAGTTTGAAAATGTTCAATGTGTTTATGTATTCGTTGTTAGATTGTTCTGTCTATTATATTTAACAATAATTTATCCTGAATAATTTTAGTAGTAGAAAACTCTAATTTACTGTCGTAAATTCACACGTAGCCAACTATTATATCGCCTTTATGCTATTGAGACTTTTTACCTTTTTGTAACTTATTCTGTATAATAAAAGTTAAGTTTTTTCATGGTATAGCTATTCAACAGCCACTGCCCCCTCCGTAATAAAACTCTGGATCCGCCCTTGCATACCATGCACATATAAAGAGGAAGAGAGATTTTATATAGATCAAACCTTTTTTAGAATAAGAAGAAAATTGTTTTTAAAGATTCCATAAACATTGCATAAATTATTAATTTGCAAGAATAAAAGTAGCAATGACTGGCGATAGTCACTATGGGGAAAATGTAAAGTATCTTTTCTTACAAGTATTTTTTATTGTTTAGCTTGATGCAATGATTTTTTTTAGAGATACAACTACCACTTTCATATAAGAGTTTTCAATAAACTATCGTGATTTGTTTCTTTGGAAATGAAACCAAAAAGTACGAAAACTGTTGTTGAAATCATCAGATTCAGACTTGCTATTACTTTAACGCTCAAAAGAACTAATCGATATACTTCTGTTAATTTTTTTTTCTCAACTTTCGATATTTGGGGTATTCAAATCATAATTAAAGGACCAAACGTGTTGTTTGATTTGTAGAGATGATCACTTTTGGAGAAAAACTATAACTCGAATTTTCGTGGACATGTTTAGATTTGATACTGGAAGCTCTGAATATTTATTATTATTATTATTATTATTATTTTTATGAAAAGAATATGAGTATATACAATTTTGTAATTGAACGAAGAGTTCAAAGTAAGGCGCATATGTAACTATGCATTCGCCAATTAGTTTGTTCAGATAAGTAGATTGTTTTTTAGTGTTGAACCCAAAACTGAGTTTACGTATGTTTCACATGCTTTTCGGGTTATAACATTTTAAGGAAAAATCTAGAAGATTTATCTTTTCAACTTAATACGATTTACTTATAATAAATTGTATTACTATCATTGTAATCCTAAATGCACTATCACTTCAATAAATTTATTGCAGATTAGTATAAATTTTTGCGAGAAATTTTCGATTTGATTTATATATTTACAATATTTGAACTCATTCATAGATACTAAAGAAAATAAATAATTAAAATGGGCTTACATGCGTTAAGTATGCAAACGCAATAACAAAGTAGTACAACGTTATTGAATGCATATTAGATAACAAATAAGTAAAAAAAAAAGTTTTAAAAAAAACCACTTTTTTAAATTAGTTATTTGTAAAAAGAAACTTGCAGTAAAAAGAGCATTTCAATTTAATATATGTCCTGAAAATACAAAATTATATTTTCTGTGTACAAAATCTTTTAAATGATGAGTAACTTTAAAATTAAAACGGAGAAATTCGCTAAAGAGTAAAAGATATTATTGGGAATTGAAAAGGTTCTCTGTAAGAAACTATTACAGTGCCATCTTGTGGCCTGTTATGAAAACAATCACCGTTCATGCTTCCTTACTACAGAAAACAGTATCGAGTTTCTCCGCATTAAAGAATTATCGTATAATGAGAAAAATTATAATTTAGAGTTATAAAAAAATACCCAAGCAGTGATCTGCATTTCAATATTTGTAATGATTTGAAATCTTAGTCTTCTTGTATTAACAATTGTGATATTGAATTAGTTAATTCAAGGACTTCATTACTCCGGTTAGCTTATTTAAGACACATTAAAAATGTGAAATATTTATTTCTTTTTCTAAAAATGATATAAATAACAATGATTTTCATTAAAATTGCTCTCGTGTAGGTTTGTTGACTGAAAATAAAAATGCAAAATAAATTACAATTGAATTAATGATTAAATTAAGATTTTATTATTATTAAAATTATGTATTAAAAATGTATGAAAATATATTTTTAACACGTTGAATGCCAAGCACAAGGTAACTCGTGATCGACATTTTGCTGGTGTAATAGTACCTATTGCGTAATATGTAATGCGTAGATAATAAAAATGCAAAATAAATTATAATAGCATTAATGATTAAATTAAGACTTTATAAGGGACTATTTATGTAATAGTTGATGCAGTAGGAACTACGCATTACATATTACGCAATAGGTACTATTACACCAGCAAAATGTCAATCACGAGTTACCTTGTGCTTGGCATACAACGTGTTAAAAATATATTTTCATACATTTTTAACACATAATTTTAATAATAATAATTTTAATAATAATAATCCTTTAATAATTAATTAATATAGTCAACACATAATTTTATTTTAACAAAAATATATTTTAAATATATTTTCTACAAATCATAATTTCCAAACCCTAAGTTGATTAATTGATTGTATGCTTTCATTCATTTATAAGTTTGCCTTATAAACTAGGCATACTTGTATTTGAACTTATGAATGAGTGTTTTTGAAGGAACAAAAAAGTTTTCTGAAGTAACCATTCTCAGCTTGAAAGCATACAGAAATATTACGCAGCAAACTCTGGGCGTTACACACCCCATTGTACTTGAATATCGATGCAGCTGTTGATTATTGCGTTCATTCTTTTTCAGCAGAAAAAAAAGTGAAACAGATACATGCGATGTGAAACAGCAAAGAAAACAGAAATATCCGGCGGCTCCGGGTTTTACAAAAGCTTTATTTGGTGCCATGCTTGTTCACCTGCCCATCAAGCAATAGAGGAATCGCATTTGCAGACAGTTATTCTTTATTAGTGTATTTCATTTGTTGAGTCCCTTCTTCTTTGCACAACTATATGATGATAGTGTGGCTGTATTTGCAAGTCCCTTCATTGTGTTTCGATTTTATTTACAGTATTTGATTAGATAAAAAGTTGCACAGTTGCGAGTGGGTGATGAATATCGATGGCAAAATAGGATTGTGATGAAAATCTGTTCAAAACATATGCAGAGTGAAAAAGAAAAGAAAAAAAAAACCAGGTTAACATGCTAGCTATAAAACTTTGTTTCTTCAGTGTGGTAACAAAAAGGATGTCAATTTTACCTATTTTGAAGTATATTTTTCCGTCCTCTACTGTTGGCATTTTTGAAAAAGATTTTCGACTGCCATCATTGGCGTTTATAATGTTTAAATATAAGACTTGTGCCTGATAAATAAGAAAATTACAACTAGTACCTGATCTATGAGTAAATAAATAGACATTCATAGGTTTTTAGGCATCAGATGATTGAAAGGTACACGGAATATTACAGTACTGTTATTTTTCATCTAAAATTTAGGGCATACTGTTTTTCTTTGTGTTACTTTTATGAGAGAAAAGAGAGAGTAGTATACCTTCAGTTTCAGGGCCGGCTTAAGACGTGTGCGATCGTACACATGCGATTTTGAGAGGGACGCTGAAAGGAGTATATATATATATATATATATATATATATATATATATATATATATATATATATATATATATATATATATTTTTTTTTTTTTTTTTTTTAAATACCAATCACGTATTAAGTTCCAGAAAAATTTCATTTATAAAGCACCCATACCATATTTTGGAGAGTTTTCTATAACCATTTTCATTGTAAGGGGCGCCAAAACTCAATTTTGCGCACACAGTATTTTGCTCTTAGGCCGGTCCTGTTCAGTTTTATAATATTAACTGTCATTTTTCACTTAAAATTTTGAGCATACCGTTTTTCTTTGTATTATTTTCACGAGGTGAAAAGAGAGAGTAATATATCTTTAGTTTAAAAGTCAAACGAATGCGTCAACTTATTAAAATTTCTCAGAATACGATTACTAAAATTTAATTAGAAAAATGTGATTTGGTAAAAAAAAATATTTAAAATTACACCACACTGGCAACTCTTCATCCGATAGTTTTTCTTTCCATTTTCTCTTGATCTTACGTCTTAGTTACAGAATATATCACAACAATTTAAGAGTCCCTCTAAAAGTTAATTATATTAAATGATGCTCGCAATGGGAGGGAATCTCCCTTTTCACTCTTAAGATTGCTATTTTAACTCATAAATCCTTCAAATACTGCACATAAACCAAAGTAATGTTTCTACATATATAAATATTCAGTCAGCAATACATATGACTTGAGTGTCCTTCTTTTTATTTTATATACAACTATCTAAATAAATAAAACCGGTCAAATGTAAATAGTCATTCTTCATGTGTACAATACCTGATCGCTGTACATATGCGTACTGGCATAAGATTTGGAACGTAACACCATATTCGAAGGCTGTTTATGAATAAGCTGTCTTCTGCGTTCTCATTCTTGAGAGTTGTTAAATGTAGATTCATTAAAAAGTAATTAATTTACATTAAAATAACAAAAGACGTCTTTAGTAGAAATTAGAAACCTTTGTTTATTTGTTTCTTAATGTTGTTTTTAAAACTTATTTGAAGTTTTACATAGAGGAATTCGAAAACAGTACTAGTAGTCATAGAAGAATTCTAAACTCGAATACTAAACGTTTAAACTTCTTTCTTTGAATTTAATATTTTTGTGGAACCAAAATACTTTTCTTTGGAACTAGTCATCTACTTCCATGATTTTTTCTAAAATTTTTCTACAAGTAAATTTCGTATTTAAATGAATGGTAGCATATATTTTGCGTATATTTTTAAAATCCTTTAAATGAAACTCTCGTTGAGCGCCTTACACAATATTTTAGAAGAAATAAATTATTCGAAAAAAATTAAGTTATAAAATATAAATTTTTAAGATTTACTCATTTGCCAATGTTTGGTTATGTATGGATTAGGGATGTTCAAATTTAATTTCAACCAACCAATTAGTGTCCGTGTTAATCAAGAATGTTTTGAGGAACAAACAGATAATGAATTGATTCAGTTGCTATTTTAGACTTAAGAGACACTAACAATAATTGTGTGGCAGAATATAAATAATATGTTGAAAAATGGATTGAAACTATACGAGTTTGGTTCATTTATGACAGTCTATTTAAGAAGCATTCAATTTAATCAATTCAATACTCTGAAAAAGTTTTTACTGTATGAAAACGGTTCAAAGACGATATAAAAACCTAATTAAATAATTCAGTATACGTTTCTAAAATACTTTTTCGTATGTTTGTACTTTTGTCAGCAGTTTAAACTAAAAAGAAATAGATTTATGTTTGAACAATTATGTTTTATCTAATCCTTATAGTTTATGGTGAAATAAAAGCAGGATACAAAGTTTGAATTTTCTTTTTCAATGCAAGTTAAGACCAAGGCTATTAATTTTTATGTTTCTGGTTCATTTCCATACGTAGATTTATGAAATAAGTTTTAATTTACTGTAACTCAGCTAACACAGACATGTCTTCATTTCCCCCAACAATTTGCTTAAGCTGGGAACCATGCGATAGATGCAGCCATTCCCCCCCCCCCCCCCATCCCACTTTTTTTTTTTTTTTTTTTTAATATTGTGTTATATATTTTTAGTTTGTATTAAATAGTATTTTCTTTTTTTTTCTACGAATAAAAAAGTTTTATTATTATTTTCAGGGCGTAGTGAAACCTTTATAAAACTTTTAAAAGTAGACCAAAATAATTGAAAAAGGATCATGTCTGGTAAGTATCATACAACAAAAAAATTTTAATTTTAAAATGTATAAGAACAAACTTCTTGTGCGTTTTTTATCATTTCAATACAATTTTGTATTTCGTAAAAGTTAAACGATATAAGCTGTTATTTTTCAAATGCAAATAATAAAAAACTTTTTAATTTAACAAAAATACACATGACATATCTGCGGAGTACGGCAAACATTGAGTAATATGTAAGTTATATAAATTAATTTCAAATATATTCTTTTTAAACTTTTCTGCGTTTTTCAAACTTTGAGTTTTTCCACCAGGAAGAGTTCGTAACTTGTAATAGAATAAAGATTATTGAAGTGTTTGAAAATTGGAAGGAAATTTTCATACAAAAAGTTTGGTAAAAAGTTTTTTATTGAATTCTAATATAGAATTATAGGCCCTGTCTACACTTTCTCACTAGTCATGGATAAAGTAAGACCCTGTGAAGAGTGTTGAAAAAATTCATTAACTTAAATTATGCACATTTTTGATTAAAAAAAATGAGTATGCCAGAAGGGCCGTTAAATAATAATTAAGAAGATCCAATTTTATTTTTTGCTTGCAATAACATTGTAAAAATAGAGTTCAAAAACATATGATATCAAAACTTTACTCCACTTCAGCCTATTAATATCATGTTTTAAATTAATATTATTACGAGATAAAATTGTAAATTCACTGTTAACTTTTTTAATTCGATTTAATTATTTTCATGCACAAGATATTCACCCTTAAAACGTCTTCTAGTTAACAGTATAAGAAGAACCACATTAAAAAAAGTAAATACTTTTCTCTTAAAAGATAAAAGATGTCTTTCTGTCACAAACCAAATTAAAAGCATGGTTTTAAGCTGATGTGAGAGTATTAGAATAGATTAAATAATCGTACGATCGTTTATTTTACTTATGTTTCTCCTGTGCCTTAAAATTCTCATTCTTCTTTACACTACCACACTTTACGCTGTGGGTTCTCACCTTAAAAACGCAATTTATCTTTAAAGGTCTAATATTCTAATATAAAAGGAGTCATTACCAAATGCCTTTCGTTCAAGAACCCTATAATCCAGAAGAATCCCAATACATTAACTCTCATGGTAGGAATTTATATTCTGTAAATATTAGAGCCCTAATAAGTACATACATTGCATAATTATCTTTTATAAGACCTCTTTCAAAATCTGAACGAGGGTCTGTCCTTTTTTTTTTCTCACTATGTGTGACTTTGATAAATGTGTAAACAAGCCAGAATAAATGACATGAAGACAGTTTGAAAGGCAACATGATTTGCCTTTATTTATGGCTTGACACCATGAAAAGATATCGGTCAGTCCTTTGTGATCTCTTTCAAGGTTCGACCTGAATTGGTCTTTAGAGACTGATTTGCCAAGGGCACCTTCCGGTCAATTGTATGGGGTTAAAGCAGGTGTAAAAATTATAACATAAGTGCCCTCATATATTTGGCTTATGCATTATTTTATTATCCAAAGTTTTTTATAAGTCGCGTGGTTCGAAACTGTAATAAGGCTTGATATAATTTTCTATTTAACCCCAAAGAGGTTAGGTTTGATACCTCGCATATAAATTTTTAAAGGAAATTTGTATACGACTTTTATTGAAGTAACGTATTAGGTCATATTAAAGTATACTTGATAATATTTTTGTTATACATACGTTACAAAATTAAATACGAAAATAAGTATCAACTTAAAAAGTTATACTTGGAGTATTATAATGAATAATTCATGTTGTATAACAGATTAGGGCTAAATAAAATATTACCTTTTTAGCTTTTTTATAAACTTATCTAGTAGTAGGTCTAAATTAAATTTAGAGCATATTTGTAAAAATGTTACTTGATTTAACAAATATGTTCTTGATTTTCAACAAGTTGAACAGATTTACTAATTTTCTATTGCACAAGTTAAATTAAAGCAATTTCAAACTACTTATAAATATATAATGCAAAAGTATTGTCTTACAAGCTTTTTCCAAATCAATCGTGTCTAATAATATTATGTGTTAATAATATTCTGAACATGAAGCATTTCTACAAACTGGTTTATATAATCCCTCACAACAACGTATATAAAACAATTTTCCTTCGCAGACAACAGTAAATATTGATAAAGTTTGTGCGCATTTGTTTTCAAGTTGCATTTTACCTTAGTGCTTTCAAAAATGCCTGAAGAATAAGCTGTATGAACAAGGAAAAAGATAATTTAAGTGCCCTTTCTCTCATTGCAAAGACCTTATTGTTTGAAAATTTTAAAATATATTTAATTTAATATTGGTTCCTACAGAATAGCTCTATATGAAATGCCCATTGTGCTAATTGCTCATTTTTAAAGAACCAACATTTCATTCGAATTGCACTCATAAAACCAGTGATTTTGTGAAAAACGATCTTCTGTTTGGTTGTCTCTGAGCATTGATTAAAACTCATAACGATGCTCTTCTGTAATACATGTTTGGGGATTTCCTTAACTAAATGGTAATATTAAGTTGTTTCTTTGTCTCCGTAATCGCACACAGACCATCGATTTACTCAAGAGGCTTCCTCAAACATCGATTTCTAATTGCCAAGACAAAACAAAAATGATTTTTCTCAATGGGTTCATTAAGAAGATGACCATCACCACAAAACTTGCAAAAAATACTAATAATGCTCAATAACGAAAATAATGGATTATTTTCCAAGGCCGCCATTGTTCGATGTCTTCGGTACATCCATTGTTGCAAGGCAGCTGTTACAACATTGTGTCAGCAGTCCATTGTCAGAGATCAAGTTTCCTGGAAAGCGATTGGAATACAAAACAAACTAAAATTTCTGAATTGTTAGGAGCAGAGGACAAACTGAAGATGCGACACTTTTGGAATATTTGACTGGTGGAATAGTGTCAGGGACACAAAAGAAAAGTTTTTTGGTTTCAGTTGGGAGATGCTGTGGGGGGGGGGGGGAGGAGGGGGGATTGGGAATTAATGTCATTGTGATCATGCAAGTTGCAAATGTAGGACTTCTATCTGATATCAAAATGATGTTTTGTAATGGCGAAAGTGAACTGACTTGTATTACTTAATTCGTATGTTGCATTGTCATTGAAATCATGTTGTTGAATGTCGAATATTGTTTTCAAATATGTTTTCTATTATTTTAACAAGTGAAGTAGTTTCATTTCCTTCATAGCTTTCTTTTGATCTGCCGAGATAAATTTCTATTAAATGAAGGGATTTTTCTTTTAATGTTTCGTTAGTTTCAGGAAAATTTCTTATGAGTTAGGCTATTTCAAGACAATTCTATTATTGACATTGGGAAACGAGCACAATCATTCACACAAATAATTTTAAGCATTTTTTTCGATGAGAGTTTTAACTCACTAGGTCCTAGAAACTCTAACTCCCATACTTCCAAGTATTATAATTAAAAATTTAAATAGTACAAAAGTTATATATATTGAAAGTTCCAACAGTAGACAAAGGGAGTTTCTTTTCCCATGCTTTCTTGATATAGCTGTAAAAGCCGAGAGCACACTTAAATGGGTGAATTACAGCAATATGATTAAAAAAAGCAAGCACCTTAAGTTTCAACCACATACAATCTGGTTGCAATCTTGAGGCCATTATGTTTTCAATATGATTGTAAATGCATAAATTTTATAATTACTTTATGATAATTATTCCTCGATACTCTGACACCATTTTTATTAACCATTCATATTCTTCCTAATATATTATCTAAAAACAACTTCGAAAACGACGCTAGTCATATAGTTCAATTACTTGTAGATGAAAATTTGGTAACTAAATCGTTGAGGATGTTTTCATGCTGTAATTAAATATTAAATACTTCGAAAGTTAAGAGAAGCTAGATATGGATAACTACCATACTGCATGGTACTACACAATACTTTGGTGTGTGTATCAAACTAAGGCTTATTGTGCGCTCAAACTACATATGCAACGTAATCCTTGGTGCATCCACTTTTCGCAAAGGTTGATGGATGGACCTTTTGGATGGGCTTGGCTCGTGGATCGCAATCCAAGCACGTGCCATAAGACAGGCAGAATGATGGACCAGTCCATCAAGAAAGATTTAAGAAACGGGGCGGAGTTTCATACCTGCTGTTTAAAGTGACTGGTTGTTGCTCCGAAGGTGCGATAACTCGCTTAATGTTTGAATAACTGGGCAATGCGTTTCTTAACGTGGTGACTACGCGTCACTTGTACGACAAAAAATAGACACCTAATAGTATGAAAATCAAGTAATTGGGTGACCAAGGTAACAAGCTTTAATTTTCAGAAGAAAATGCTATTTTCACAAATGCAAAATAGGAAAATGCTCACGGATTATTAAAAATTTTTCAAAAATAACTTTTCGCGCTCTTCTTTGCAAAACAAAACTGTACACGAAGCAGTTAAGGAATTTTACAGAAAGAAACTCCCCTCGGAATATCAGATTTCTCTCTGCAGTCTAGAGGCGGTGTTTTTGTGCTTAGGTGCAGATTGGCAATTGTTAGATTTTTGAGTCATAAAAGTGCAATGCGACAAAATATAAAATTCTAATTTTTTTCCCCAAAAACATTTTTTACCAAGCTTTATTTCTTTCGTAGAAAAGCAGGCCGCGAAAATTGCTTTATTTTCCAAAGAACTTTCAATTGAAAACTTTTGTTTTGTGCTTTAAATAATACAGTTAACACAAACAACTGTCTGTATTTCCGTACTGTTTTAAAATAGGTCGCTAATAAAAGCTATTTCATTAAATACATGAAAACTTTCAAAGATTAAATAAATTTCATTAGTGGGAGTTAACATAAGTCATATGATACCGATGTTTATTTTTCCTCGAGATTTCTTTGGAAATGCGCCAAAGTAATTTATTTTAATTTTTTTTATTGAACACTATAAAAATCCCTTCTTGCAAATTCCTTTACCCATTGCTCTTCTTAGCCCACTGCAATCTAAAAGAAAGTTCATAAAATTAATTCATTTAATCATAAAATGAGTGTTCAATGAATTCAATAATTAAATTCATAAAATGAGTGTTATCAAAAAATTTATAATTTAATTTACTGTATGAAATTTTCCATTACTATAAGTAATGAGGCATCGTAAAAGCTTCTACAGGAGGAGTGCCACACCTAGTTCTATCAATCAATCTCCTCTGGATTCAGAAGCAAATATGAACAAGGAAGCTTCTGTGTGAGGGTAATACAAGCTCATCTGTATGCAAGGCATTTATTCAATTATTGTAATAACAGTAAGCGCAATCAGTCAATTTGAAAATGTCGACAGATAGGGATACTAAAATATGATGAAAATATTTTAGAATAAGATTAGTTGGTAGATTATATTAATTTCAGAAATAATTTAATTTTTTTTTTTAATTTTGATGTAGATAATATAGTTAATTTATACAAAAAAAATATGTTTACTTATTTTTTCAAAATTATGCAATTTTTAGAATTTTGTTTTCTTAGATTTCTTTGTTTCTTTTTTGTTTATCTTCTCTGATTTATTTTCTTAAAAATATTATATTTTTCCTTTAAACCAAGATAATTAGTAGATCACAAGGCAATTTTAGTGTACAACGGCGTACCCTTACAACCCTCCTTCCCTTCTCCCTGCTTTTGAAAATGAAAAAAAATTTAAAGGTGAATAATGGCGAATCTCACGAGTCTTTACTTCAAAATGCAAAAGAAGATATATTATAGATTTTAAATTATTTATTCAGAAAATTAATTCCTAAATATTAGCACACATTTAATTAAAAGCATATCCTTGAAAATCAGAGATTTTAACAAAAAATTTCGTCACCTTGGAGTCTCCTGCAAATATTCTTGATTGCCACTATTATCTAAGAGAATAATTTTACAACTTAGACTCATTATCAAATGTCTTAAGTTGTATATAACTATTTGAGTTATGTTTAACGAAAAGAAAATGTATCTGCAAGTATAAAAAAATATACATCAATGCCTGCTTTATTTAATGGTAAATAAGAATTTGTTTAAGTAGTAAAAACTTCTTATATACATCTTATTGAAATTTTATTTAACATTTCTTTGCATGATCTTTAAAGTATATAAGACTTAAAATCAGTAAAAATGAATAATTTTAAGTTGTCTACACTGCGGGAGGATTCAAAAATCAGCTCACCATCTTTTAGAGTTGAAAGAGAACTCAATACCCACATAGATAAGAATGACATCAAGTAACGCTACTCTGATTTGGTATATGACGCTATAAAATCTAGAAATCATCAAACAATAAATGCAGAAAAGTCTGTATGCATGTAACCAAACAGTTTCACAAAATCCTTACAAACTTTTAAAGTTCATATAACAATAACAGTCCTTAAAGTAGCTCAATTGTCTAATTACAGTGTTGGTGAACGTCACCCAAGAAAATGTAGGAGATGTTTCCTGGAAGCTTTTCCTATTTGAATTAGGTTTGTTTTGTACTATTTACCTCTCCTAAAAGTTTGGTCGTCGACATTTGAATCTCTTATTTAAATTAGAATAAACTAATAACCTCTTCGAAATTATCCTTTTTTATCAGTAAGTAAAATTAAAATTGAAGTTTCATGGTATGCTGAGGTTTTATTTATTCTACTACACCTAACCAGGAAAAGACTCCATAGTCCGTTGTTGAAAGGAAGATTTCTAATAATAAAAAATAAAAAAATAAAAAAAAAAAAAAAAAAAAAAAAAAGTAGTAAATAATATTTATTGAAACAATTTTTTCACAAGAAGAACAAGCGATGTCAAAAAAAATTTCTAGGAACAGCTACTGTCTTTATACGCCTCAATGGCTCATTGATGAATTTCGAAGATAAAAAGTACTCAGACAATTTGGTCAACTGTGGATACGCTACAGTTGCGTGCCTCGGGGGTCCAATATTTATATGAGATTTGGCAAAAAAAATAGACTTTACCGTTAACTTCCTTCTGAATTTGGTGTCGATGAACTTTTGCATCTTGCACCAAATGTTAACCCCTCACCTTAGGGTTAGAATGCAGCTGGAATGGTTATAAGGTATTAGAAAGAAACAATTTTTATTGCATGTTTTTAGTGTGAGTAGCAAAGACTGCTTTTTTAACATTCTCCAAAGAGAGGATTGTTTTTGGCGATCCTATTTATATTTATCGAGTTTTTGTAATGAATAATAAAAAACGCGTAAAATGAAATCGAAGAAATTTGACCTGTGGTTCTATTTTTTCTGGAATGGGTTTGCCCTTGTATGGTACTCGTATTTCTTGGAGCAATAATTTAAACACAACTTTAGATTGGTAGAACTCAATTATTAGGCTTTTTTTTTTTAAAGTGTCTGTGGTACTCAAGAGCTAAATAAATTTAATCCACTAACGTACATGTGTGGGAGAAGCTTCTTAAAAAAGGACTGAAATTGGTAAAAAAATTATCATTTTAAATTATTTTAAAATCTCTACATCTTATTTTCTGGAAAAAGAAATTTTTGATCGCTTTTTCATCAGATTTTACACTTTTCCATTTTACATTAAAATGTATTTCTCTTTCAAGGAACGAGTGATAGCCATCATTTCAGTTATATCGAAAATTGAGATTTTATTTTTTGTTAAAAAAATATTTAATAGGAAATTGAATTTAGACTTAAGAGTGATTTTCTGAGAGAGGGGTACGCTTGTGAATATGCTATTTTTTTTTTCCCTGAAATTTTCAGGAAATGTTCTGTATGTTATCCTGATTACAAATTTGAAAACCGTTTGAAAAAATTCCACTCAGTTATCATGTTTCAGCTAGTTTTTTGGAGGTGGGTAGGCGCTTTGTATACCATATTTGATGAAAAACGCTATCATTAGAATTAATTTTTTGCTAAACTTTTTATTGCAAAAATGTATAATAGACTGCTAGTAATAATTGTTGTCAGTGCTATTTTCTTTGCACATCACTGAAGTTTTGGTACAGGTAGCGGCCAAAAATATGTCCGATTCACCATTTTTTACTACTTTAAGAACCAAAATTTAGCTGACTTCACATTTGTGCCAAACATTTGACTGTGTTGTGTGATAGAATACCACAAACATAATACTTTAGCATAAAAAAAAACTTTAGCACCTATCTGAAGTTTCCAGTCATGTCAGTCCAAAATCTGATTTTTTTTTACTTTTAGGCCTAATTTAAGGCCAAAAATCTCAAAACTTAAGAATCTCTAAAATAAGATGATGGTGCTAACAAAGAGTGACTTTAGTGTACTAAACTCTACCATGGTCTGTTTTTTGGCACCTTTGATCATTTTTATTAAATAACGATGTATATGTAGTCAAAATGTTCAAAAAACGGCAAAATTGATCGATGCCATTTTCCACTGAGTTCTTCCACTGAGAAATTAGTTCTAATGATAGCGTTTTTCATTAAAAATGCTATAAAACGCGCCTCCCCTCCTCTACAAAACCAACTGAAACATGACAATCGAATGGAATTTTTTAAAGCAGTTTTCAAATTTGTAATCAGCATAACATACAGAACATCACAGCTTAATGTTAAGTGTATCCCGCTCTCAGAAAATCAGTCTTAAACATACTTCTTAATGCAACACAAAACTTTTACTTGTGTCCTCATATAGAAATAAAACCAACACAAACTGAAAGTTCTATGATTTTCATTAAAATTGATTAATTTCTAGGATGCGTTGATTAGAACACGTGTCTCGAGATTACATTTCATTTCCAAGTTGGGCAATTTATTATACCCTTAGATTGAATATTAACACAAGTTATCAAGATATAAAATCCAACAGAAAAACATCAATAAAATGTGTTTCATTTCAGTTTGTAGTCAATAAAATCATGATTGTTTTATAGCAACTTTCAAGCGATAGATAACAGCTGGGAGTATTCTATTCAAGTACATATAATTATCAAAATTTCTATTTTTAGTACATACTCTTCGATACGTAAGTAAGGATAATACGAAAAAAAAGTGGGTGTCACATTTTGATGTTTAATTTAGAGTAAAACTGTCCGTTTTGATGTTTTATGAATTAAAAAAATTATTTTTATAAACTGGTCTGTGTATTTGTTCTTTTCAATAAAAATACATTTTCAGAAAACAATAACTACCAAAAAACACCTAAAGAAATAAAAATTTGTATAAAGGTATTTCGTTCTATTTATTTGGTTTGTATCTGTTTATTATGTATTGAGGCAATTCTGAAATTAAGGCGAAATTTCCTTCCCGGTGCTTTTAATGGTTTAATATTTATTGCTTTAAGTGAGGAAATTGGTATTACGTAGAAAGAAGTTTACATTTAATGTTTTTGGTCTTTATTTTACATATTTATTTATTTATCATTTTTTTTAAATCCAAAGTATGGGAAATGTAACCTCCATGGAATGTTCTCATCATTGTTTTTTTAGTGTTAACTGAAGAAATAAACCTGAGTAATAATATATATGTCGAAAAATCTGGGTCAAACATTTATTTATTATATTAATAATTAACTAATCACAAAGAAATATAAGTTTTAATTTATTTTACCACTTTATTTTAAGCACATAAGTTGTCCATGGGCTGCTGCTAATATACTGCTGCTATGTATACTAAAAATAGAAATTTTGATAACTATTTGCACTATTAAGTTATTAAAGTTTTGTGCAGATGGAACAGAACAATTTTCACCGTATCATAAAATCTCCGCCGATGTCCATTTTTGTAATCCGTTTGATTGTTCATTCAAAACATTTTAGAACATTGGAATTCTTCTTAAAATGATTTTAAATATATTTTCATTGACACCTGATGAACATATAGAAAATTGTGCAGAAAAATTAGATTATTAAAAAAAATCGATTTAATTTTAATTTTTGTCAAATAAAGTATACATGAAAATTTTTAATTATGCCAGAATTTAAAGCAATACGAAAAATATTAAATCAAAACCATTTTAGATTATTAATGTAGAAAATACGTGACCTTACGATTTTTTTTTTATCCCTACCATTTCCATGAAGCTGAACAATACAACCAAACAGAAGGCATATAATCCAAAGAACGTATAGTAATATGAGAAGACTGTGGTGTTAGGAATTTTCAGGAAGCTTCTGGGTTTAATGACACAAAGGCTATAATTTTGAATCTAGATTTTTTTTATCTGTTTGTTTTCCTGTATTAAAGACATACCTGCCTTGCCTTCAAGTTGCAAAAGGACAAATTCATCAAAGCGTTACGCATTCAACGATTAAATAAACTTATACGATACTCTTTTGTTGGTTTACTTAAGGTATTTTTTTATTTAATATAAATATAAATACTATTATTCCTTTAAAACAAGAAACAGATTATAAAATGTAAATTTTCAAATCAATTTCAGTCATAAAAAACTCAAAAAGGTGTTTTAATTGTTAAAAATAAGGTGTATGCCATACAAGAAGTTATAAACATTAACTTTTGAACATTAAAAGATTCCTCTTTCACTGTAAATATACTCTCCAAAGAATTAAATACTTGTATCTACAAGCTTTTCAATTTTTAGAATCAAGACACTTTATTATATTATTCAGTTATTTTTAAAAAAGTTCTTTTGAAGAATGTGCTTGCTTAAATTTTAGATTTAATAAAATGTAGTTTTTAGTTCCAAAATATTTTAATTTAAATAAATCAAGGAATTTACTGCTTTTTTTTTTTTTTTTTTTTTTTTTTTTTTTTTTAAATACATTAAGCAAATCACCGCATTCTAATATCTAAAAATGATTAAATATTTTTTTTTTTTAATTGTTAAGCTTTTTAAAAAATAAAATGAAGTTCAAACCTTCTTTTATGGAAGAAAGCACTGAGAAATATGGGACACGTGATTGTTTTATAGTAAAGAATAATTCAACAACAAATATATTTTCAGAACTATACTGTCAGAACCCGTATAGTGGAAATGAAATTGGAGTTTGTAACCTCTCGAAATATATTATCCAAGAACATCGTAAAGACGGCGTAAAAGGTCACAAACTAGACACTTTAAATTGCTAAATAAAATAAACTGTTTGATGTATACCTTCTTGTTTTTTGTCGATCTCGTAGTTAATTTTCAAGTTTATTTATTCTGAGAAGCGGCTAAAAAGAAGAAGTTCTTTAGAAAATATTTATCTTGTTATTTATAGTCAAAGTCTTGCTTTCTAGTAAATATAACCACTATTTATAGGTGCGGTTAAAGATGAAAATCTATAAAAAAAATTCCCCTACTCGAAATATCTTTTTTATTATTTTTAAGCTTTTCTACTCTTTAGAGAGGTTGAAATCAAATAGTATGTAATAACCTATTATATTATAAATAGCATTATATTATAGGCAGAGAAATATACTACAAATTAAAAGGCGAGACAAGAGAAACAAAAACGTAAACACCAACAGACAATTGATATCAAATCTTCTACGAAACAACTCGGCTGTTCTTTCTTAGCGATTCCGTATAAAAAAATTAATGACATGACTCGATTTTTTGTGAAAATTAGGATTCCTAATGGACTTTGTGTTCAAAATTATTTGGAGATTCGTTTGTTTTTATCATCACAATTAATCAGAATATACGACTACACACAATATACCTGTACAAATAAATTTTCAATCAATCCCGAACCGACATGGTCAAGTTTATATCAGAAATTTTGAATATCTGTGGCTTGTAACGCCTCTGTGTTAAATGACCATTAGTGATCTTTACAAAAAATCTTTTGCATATCTATATATATAATTCACTTGCGTGCCACCCAAATTCGGCTGTATTTCTGTAAGCAGAATGGCAACGACTTCAAACAACCAATCACAAATCTTCTATATGTGCTTTATACACGAGTTTCCAAATTCAGCAATCCATCCAATCACAATAGATCTTTTGAAATTTGACTTCTGGCAGTAGCCATCAACTTGAAGCTATATTTTGTTTTCTTATTACTGATGCAAATTATTGGCTATTTAAACCGTATTGATTTAATATTTACGTTGATGCCGGAATAAATAGATGCAAGATGTGTACATTTCTTTTGGATTAAAATTTTACATAAACCAGATATTTCCGAAAATTGTCGAATTCTGCGCTAAAAATTACGCCAACAAATGTCAGCCGACACCCTTTAGTGAATTGTCTAGGGTTGCCATAATTTGGCGCTGCTTTATGTAAATAATTCTTGGTGCTGAATCCGTACCGTACTTTAAAGTTTTATCCATATTTATAAGTGAACATTTTCCGAATACCGATAAAAACTGAGCATTCTATTAAGAATATTAAGGTTTCTATGCTGAAAATTCACAGTAGATTGAATAAGAATTTCAGCATTCTGGATAAACCCCAATGTTTTAAAAAATAACTTTTATAATAATATATTCATTCAAGTTATGTTTTACCTTACGATGCCTTTTGGCGACTTTTTGAAACATTCGCCAAAATGAAAATAAAGTTGAAAGGCTGTGTTGCAAAATCCAAAAAAGGCGTTAAAACGGGGTGTTGACAAACGGCATAATATCACTCTTCAAGATTTTTCTTGATAATGCAACTGAAATAGCTTTTTGCTTGGGCAAATTTTAAATGCCTCATTTTGAAGCGAGCCTGGTTCGCTTCGCGTACCGAAAGGAATAGCGTAACAATCCCGGGGGTTGGCGAGCATTTGCGAGCAGGGGGCGGAGCCCCCTAGTTCTTTCATAATACTACTAAATAAAGTGTTATTTTTAAAAGTACAATAATATAATTTACTAAATAAGACGACAGTTAAAAATAAGTTATCCAGATACTTAGAAAATGTCAGCAACCATATTTGTGCATGAGCCACTTAATCATATCATGGTCTCAAATCATTCAAAACGGTTTTATATACTGAATAAAATATTTTAATACTTACATTTACAAAATGTAAGGGATATAATTTTAAATGTTTAATCCAATCAGCGATAGGATTTATCAAAGAACATGTAATTTCCGTTTAGGATTAATTGAATAATTTGATATTTCTTAATAGGGAATTAAATAAGGGAACACAGGAAACGATATCATTGTGTTTATGATACAGAGAGGACTATCATGTCTTTTGAAGGCCGGCGATCATCTTTAAAGGGGGGAAAGAAATGAGCATTTCACTATTAACTTCATTCATTTCTGGAGCAGCAACAAAGTTTACTACCGCAGTTGTAGTTTGGCTATATATCACTGCACTTCCGGTTGCATCACTTAGTCTAGAGGAGTATAGATTGAGAAGATGTTTTTAATGCAATAAAGTAACTGATTTTGTCGAGTACATTTGAGGGTGGAGAGTATTTATTTGGGATTTCATTTTAGGAACGAAATATAATATTTGACATTTGAAGAGTTATGGAAATAAGTTTATTAGATATTTGGAAAATTATCAAATGACCTAAATTCTCGATTTTAATTTTTCAATTAAAAAGAAGGCTAACATTTGAAACAAGTATATTATAAATATCATTTAGTGATATGTCTTAAAATGCACAATTGAAATATTTTGGTATGGGATATTTTTTTTAAATCTTTATATTAACTTCTAAGTTGTTTGTGTGTGTTTGTGCGAACAAATATTCGGAGGGCTAATTAACCCACTTTCCGTCATCAAATAGACCTCACTGAAACTGTATAGATAGTCTCGTGGTCAATGACAATGAATTGAAAAAATTCCATGTTATTGACCACCTTGTTTTGACCACATTGTTGGGAAATATCATTAAAAGTCAATTTTTAGCAATGTTTTAATTGTCGTGCGCCAAATTCATACACCAGTCCATATTCAAGCAGGAAAGACTGAAAATTATTCTTAAACCAAAAATTTTAAAATTGGAAAATAATATGTAAAACTTTGGTGTGAATAATTTTTACTCTTTAAAAATAGTTTCATGGAGTAGTTTCATCAAGCAGAAAATTTATAAAATAAGTTTTAAAAAATAAATCAATTTTTACTTTCATTTCAATTATGTTTTCTCAATTTTAATTCGTTAAATTTGCAATGCGATGTAAAATCATATTTCATGTGTGCCTACGTGAATCACATATTATGGGACCTATATTCTAGTTCCTTATTGTAAAATGTATGTAATTGTGATAAAATAAAGAGTAATTTTTTTCTCCGTACACACGTATATGATTATATATTCTTCTATAAAATTAAAAATTTACAAATTTATATATCTCAGGGAAAGGTATACCCATAGCCTCACGAAATAAAAAAAGTTATATATTTTACAAATATCAAGTTTGCTGCTGCAATCAAAGTTGTTTGTAATATGAGAGTTTAAAATATTTATTTAAATACTCTGTATGTATAAAAAACCGCATATCCTGTTGGTAAATCACTAAGATGGAGTACCTCAAGGTCTCTGAACTCAAGACTTAAAGCCTGGCTGCACGTAACGGTAACCCACTGGTCATTTTTCTCGGGCATTTTTTTTTTTTTGCTAGCACATCTTACACAAACCACTGGAGCATGCCATGAAAGCTACACCACGCATCGACGATCGGTGTACAGTAAAAAAACCACAACAAAAAAAAAAAACATCATCAACCAGCTTCAGCCGAGCGTGTTAAAACCGAAACAAAACCAACTCAATGATCTCTTTTAAACTAAAGTAAATTTGACTCTAATGATCGCTATTTCCAAAAACTCAGAAGTCTCAAATATGATTTTTAGCTTAAAGAAATTCCCCAAAAGCAGAAAGTGGTGTCTGACATGATTCACCCCATCGTAGTTCCACCACAGTGGTTAAGTTCATTCCCCTGGTTTATTTCGGTTGCTTTGAGGGAAAGTTTAGAGGGAAAAGGTAAATAAATAAAGATCAGATGGGTTTTTAACCACTTTAGACAGTTTGGGGAGTCTTTGGTGCGACAAATCAAGTGACACACAAAATGTCTTCAAGCTCTAATTGGCACCGCACTGGTATTTACCGAGGGTTCTGTTTTTAGATCTTGCATCGCTTCATTCATTTTGTTTGGACAATACTTGAAATTCATCGATGTTCAAAAATTGAGACTAGTTCAGTGGATAAGGGAGGCAGTGAAATGTGATGTTTCACTTGCATTCATTAGTAGATTCCGTATTTTCGCTTGGAAGTATATCGCGTGCCTGTTTTGACAGTTTTGGTAATCGGTGTCCACTTGAAAGATTACGTTCTCATTTTCCTTGTCTTTTAAAGTTCAATCACCCTTTGAGACTTTCCATATTATTCTCTCTGTTAAAATTCTCAGTTGCATTGTGTATTTTACGACTCTAACAAATTGGATAAATGTAATCACGATTCAAGAGAAATTTATAAATACACATTCTACAATAATATCTCATTTTTTTAAAAATAATAATTAGGAATAATAATGTTTTTGCTTTTTATGACTAAAAATTTGGATTTGGCATATGATTTTATTACATTTATTTTAATTCCAAAGTCCTCTACAATTGTATTAGCATGAATGGAGTTTGTTTTTATAATATATAGAAGGCTAATATTGCGACTTATATGAAATGTACAAAGTTCAAAATAATTGTTTTATAATGAAAAACAGTTGTATTTATGCACAATTAACAATTAATTTAACTTAATTAAGCTTAACAATATCATATAATAGTTTCATTGTATTAGAATATTTGGGTAAGAATCGTAAAACGTATTAGTGCCTTTATATTTTGGTTCCCTTTTACTCTTAATACTAGAGTAGTGCAAAATATTTTCATAATAAAACAAAAGCATTTCCAGCTTAGACGTTGTTTTAAATAATTGATTATAGACTTCTTGAAAGCTGGATATTTTTAGTAATTTTAGTAAATATATATTTCAAAATTAAATACATAAAATTCATCAGAAGTTTGTATTAGAAGTTTCCTTAACATATGAAATTTTAGCTAGTGTTTTAATTATTCTCATTATAAATTAAGGTATTTTAATACGTATAGTAATTAAGGTATTTTAATACGTATAATAATTAAGGTATTTAAGGTATTTTATTATTATTATTATTATTATTATTATTATTATTGTTATTGTTATTATTATTATTATTATTATTATTATTATTATTATTATTATTATTATTATTATTATTATTATTATTATTATTATTATTATTATTGTTGTTGTTGTTATTGTTATTATTATTATTATTATTATTATTATTATTATTATTATTATTATTATTATTATTATTATTATTATTATTATTATTATTATTATTATTATTATTGAAGGAATATTTATGATACGTTTCATGCCGAAGCATTCAAACGCACATCAAAAACATATGATTAAATTAAATATTGGAAAATATAACTTTTCAAGTTATTAAAGTATCTTGTCAAGAGTAAAATGTCATTATAGCCATAAAATGATTGCGATAAGAATTTATCGTCTAGTACAAGTCATGAAAAATATGAATATATTCAGAAGATCTGTTGTAAAATATTTCAAAAAAGCTTAAGAAGCCTAGAAGATTTATTTATATTTAATATGGGGGAAGGGGAGCAACTATACTGTATGAAAAAAAGTATAATGAAAGTAAATTTAAATGTTTTTTCCTCTATCTATTATAGAAAAATATAAAATTGGTCCTAACCAAAGCAGGGCTATAATTTTTTTAACTAAAACATTTCATTTTAAATTTACCCTATTTTTGTCTGTCTGTTAAATTTATTAATAACTTTTGGAATTGCTATTCAATTTATAAATTAATTATTTTCTTAAGTCTTGCTGATATATACATTTTCAAATTAATAGGAGATTTTAAAACTTAATTAAAAAAAAATCGGAGTAACTATTTTTAAAACTTAATTTAAATCTGAAGATTAGGAATTTATATACATTTTTAGTTGCAATTAAAATTTGTCATGAGTAGTTTTAATGAATTATTTAAAGATATTCACGATACCTAACACAACTTTGAAAGAGATTCAAAAACGAAAATGTTAATGCAAATCATACGAAAAACAATCAAAATAAATCGAAAAGTTTAAAAAGTCTTTTTATACAAAAAGTACATTATCTTATGAAAGTGGAAAATTTCATTTGTTTGAAAATTTAATTAAGTCAGGTTTATTTTTCTTAATTGTAGTCTTCAGTTGTGTTCATTTTAAATCCGATTACACTACTTTCTGTCTAAAACTGTTTCTTTTGTTAAAAATTGATTATTCAGCTAACCTTAAAACAGTTATTAGATTTTAAATTGAATCACTAATACATTAAATATTATGTAAAAGAACGTTTAGAAATAACCTACAGGTCTGCAGACTTATGAAACGGATGTAATTAACAGGTGTAGTCCGAAGTTAGTAATAGAAATGAATTAGTAGAAAAAAATCACGTTGTCAAGTTCTTTTGTATGTGAATGAAAATTAAACACTACGCAATTATGAAGCATCTGTTTATTTTGTTGTGTTTAGAAAATTGTTCAACAGATGTGTGTTAAATGTTCTTTTCAAGTCAACATGCGATAGCAAATATGATAATACTTGTTTAACTTTTTATCTGTGCAAAACTTAATATGAAATTGCCGAAAACGTCTTTAAATTAAAAAATAATACTTTAACGAATAAATATTATGAGGGAAATTTAAATAATGTTTCAAAATCCTAATGTTTATCTTAAATTAATAATAAGGTTTTAGATTAAGCTTTTGAAATTACTGATTTCGAGACAGTCACTTAAAATAAGGCTCCCCTCTATTTCGTTAAGAATAGCATGATAAAGATGTTAGCCAACAAACAATTGATATTACAATCCTTCATTACGTAAGGCATGTAAAAAAAAAAGTTATTTTTTACAACTCTGATAGTCAAACACACTAAGTTATATTATCTATCGACTTTTGAAATATAATTAACAAAAAAAAAATATATATATTTTTATACAGGACATTTTGTATGAAGGGATATTTTCAGTAGTTTTGTTAGTGTGATATATTTTATAGGATCGTTACACTTATGATGAAACATAAAAAGATATACATATCGTAATTATCGATAAAATTATTTCTGGAAATAACTAATAAATTATATGAACTTTATTTTTTAATTGTTGAAGCATGAATTAATTTTCTGTGTCTAAATAAAATTCAGAAACTTATATATCTATACTAGCAATAAATTAAACTTGGTCTTTCAATATAAGGTTGATCTATGTATATATTCAAAATGATTCCTTAAAAAATATTCTCAATTGAAATTCTCTATATTCATATTAATATAAAAAAATATAGATATTCTTTTTCGTCTTAAGTCCAAAAATTTATGTTTTGTGAAACGCTTTCACAAATTTAGATAGTCTCACTTACGGAAAGTTATTATCTCATATTGAGATCTATCCTTTTTCTGTCAAAATCGAATAAAACTTCTTTTCCACTTCGTTTTACTTTTCTTGCTAGGACTTGTTTCAAATTTGTTAGTAAAATAGTAATAACTTTGACGCTTTTACTACTGAAAAAAGTTACAACGTAAATTTACGATGTATAAAGGGCCTGAAGCAAAAATTAACTCATTTTCGCTCATTTTTCACTATACCTGATTTATAAAAAGTGTATATTTCAGATTATATTATATGCATTTTTGAAACTTACTTCAGTGAAATTCAAACACATTAGATATCTTTCATAATTTAGCTTGAAATCATTATTTTCAACATTCATTTAAAAAGTTCAATAAACAGATCTGTTTTAAATAATCCCTTAAATATCATTTATACCAGGATTGATTGCAAAATTGAATTTGTTCATCTATAACTAATTGTAATGATTTATGTATCCATATTTATAATTTTAACAGTTTTCATGCTAATTTTATATGTATTCCAAAAATAACTAAAAATCCAAAAATTCAGTAAAACAAACGGTGTTCTTTGCAAAGTATAATATTGATGTGCAAAAAGTTTTTGCCACAAGTTTCCACATGGAACCCTTTACTTTATTTATTAAATTATACATTCAGTTTCACTCAAATCCCCCCCCCCCCAATTCAATATACAATTTCAAACATTCCATTCCAATTCAATAATTAATTACAAATAAAATATTCCAGTATGTCAAAATCAATTTTCTCTATCACTTCTTTCTACCCGCCCGCTTCAATTAACTTTTTCATTTCAACAATAGAATATACTTTTTTTAAGTAGGAAAATTTTTTAAAGCTTTTCGATTTATTCTACACTGTCAGATGCTACTGCTGTTAACTATTTACTATTTCGTTACAGATGATATTCATGTAATGAATTTATGAAAATATAGGAGCCTTTTGGAAAACTGTTGCAAGAGAAACCTTTCTACTTTTCGGAAAGAAAATAAAAGAAAGGAAAAAAAAATATCCTTTTTAAAAATAAAATTAGAGTAAATAATAAAAGTTAACTTAAGATAAATAATGAGAGTTAACTTGAGTTAAATAATAATTTTCATACAACAATATATAATAATAAATGTATGATGATTCAAAAAATAAATATTACGAAAATAATACTATCAAGAGATAAGTAAAGAAATACTTAAATATCATTAAATCATTGCTTATTCATTATGGTTCTTAAAATTTATCTATATTGATGGTTTGTAAAAGTTAAAAATTACAAAGACTTAAAATTAATTGAAGTACTTATTGTAATAATTATAATATTTTAGTATTTAATATTATATTTTAGTATTTAATATTATATTTAGTATTTAATATAATATTTTAGTATTTAATATAATATTTTAGTATTTAATATAATATTTTAGTATTTAATATAATATTTAAATATACAATATAATAAAATAATAATTGCTAATGAGTAATTTTAATTTATTCTATTATTGTACTAAAGAAATTTAACAACAAAATATTTAAAACTAACAATTCATAGATGTATTTGAAATCTGATGAGTTACAAACAATTTTTAACTTAAATTAAAACATTTTCTTTGAAATTCTTGAATTGCGCTTTAAATGTGTTGTGAACAACAAATATTTGAAATTAAATTTTGGAAGGCACCATGATACTGTATAAATTACTTATTTGTTTCATTAATGTCCTTTTGAAGAAAGATATTTAAATTTATCATTTCGGAAGACATTAAGATTAGTTATTAAAATAAAATAGAATGCTCTTCTTTAATAAATTAATTTTAGTCGTTATTATAATTTAAAAACCAATGTTTAGTTTGTACTAGTAAGTGTTTCGAAACCAAACAATTTTATAAAAATAGAAGTATAAAATGCGTAACTGAAAAAAAAAATGCATACGAAGAATTATTTTCGCCTGATTGCTCTAATAATTCTAGTCTTCTAGTTACTAGGAATTAATGATATACTACTTGAAAGCTTGTCAATTTTCAAGTATTTTAAGTGATGTATTTTTTTTCATCAAAGAAAAAATTATTTATAATAATTATAATGATATATTTTTATGTTTGAGTTTAAATTAAAAATAATATCATAAAATGTTGGTTGTTTTCAGATTATCTGGCACCGTCAGCAACACGAGGGCTATAATGCGCCGAAACATTCGTCATTAGACAAGCCAACATACATTTACAAACACCCATGCCTAACACGGGACTCGAACCTGCAACCTCGCGGTCTAGAAGCTAGCACGCTAACCACTATACCGTTTGGTCGGCATCATAAAATGTCATTTAAAAATTTGTGTAGTACTGAAACTGCCACTATTATGTTTGCATATGTTTACATCTAATTATCAAACAAGATTACTCATTCACAAAACTATGTTCCTACCTGTTAATCCCTCCCCCATCATGTTGCTGGTGCATCCCATTTTGTTGAGCACTCATCGGATGATGCACATTGTTGTTCCCATCATAAGTCTGTGCATAGTAATAACATCCCTGTTGAGGCGCACTGTTATTATTCGCCGCACCATTCGGAACCACAACACTGTTATACATAGTCCCAAATCCACCCCGGAATAAATTACAAAATGTCGGATAAACGAATAGTCAAGAGCAGCACCCTTCACTCTCGGCTCACTCAATGCAAATGGAAGAAAGATGCAGTTAGGAGGATGCTGCGGCGAACCAATGACGCCTGACTCGTGTTTCGGAGTAGTTCTGACCTTATGGCGTGGCGTACCACTTGCAATTCGGGGGAGAATTTTCTTGCGTAACGCTCCAGCGGAGGAGGTTTCTTTTACGGAACTGATCCTCGGCAGCAATTGAACTTGAAAAATGTGTGTCACAACTGACCAGTGAGGGTCAGCGGTCAGATGTTTCGTGGTCCGAGTTGCTGATCGAACAATGAAAATGAGTAAAAGCGGCGGGTTGCGGTAATGAAGCAGTGTTAAGGATCAGTGGATTTCGGTTATTTGGGGACTGCGGGTGAAAGTGCTGAGGTGAAGTAAGGTTTAATAGCGTAAAGGAAAAAGTTTTAGTTTAAGAGAAAACCCTTTGATAGTTTTGTTGGATTTCATTGTTAAACTAACTTAGATTTACTTACTAAGGCTATCAGTAAATAGTCGATTCACTCTTAAATTCATAAAACAGTATGATGCCAGTAGGACGAAAATTAATTTGACAAAGAAGTTATTGTATAAAACTATTTTACTTTACTATCTTATCATACAAAGAAGTTATTAAAAACTACGAACAAAAACATTATCTTATCAATTAATTAATATATCCTTAAATAACTTAAAATTTCATCATCATTGGATTCTATTACAAAACTAATTTTTGTGTCCTATAACATATAAAATTAATTTCAAAATTAAAAACTTCTGTTTAGCTTCATGCACTCTAAAAATTTGATATTGCAAGCGTTGTTTGCAATATCAAATCTGCAAATGTAAGTAAAACTTATAATTTTAAGTAAACAAACATACATATGAAAATAAAATAAATTAATTAATTAAATTTACAAATTAATTCTTCTTATTATTTATTTATTTAAAAAATGTAGAAAAATCTGCTTCTTGAAAATTTAATGCAGAAAAATCTGTATTTTACTTTCCCCATTGTTTTTTCAGAAGTTAATGTTTTTAGTACGACGTCAAAGATAGGTGGTAAAATTATTCATTGAAAAAAATTTTCGTCTTACTTGCTATTTTATTTCTATTCGATCAGGCAAAAACTTCAGTTTCATCGTTTTAAAAAAATTTAATTAAGTAGACTCAATTATCTAACGCTTCACTCCAATTGATGGTTTATGAATTCACTATAGTATTGCTGTTTTATACAAAATAAACAAAATAAATTTACTATCTATCACTAAATGGGTTATTGAATCAAATAAAACCTTTGTAGAACTTTTTTAATAAACTTATTGTTAAAAAAAATTCTTTTCAAAAGTATAATTATCATCTTTTTCCGAAGTATACTTTATGTTTTAAAATGTTGAATTGTTACTTCGATTTTTATAAATATTACTTTACTTTCTCAAAATATATACATTTTATTTATATTACAATATACAGTAACAGTTAATAGTGAATAATAATTTTCCTTTTGGTATGTAAGAATCGCTCCAATAAATTTGGATTTATATGCTAATACTTTTATCCTATTTGTATGAAATGTCAAATTCTATTTTCCTAATTAATTTCAATGGATTCGGAGAAATGTTTTTGGAACATAAAAGTATAAAGATTATAATTCTAAATTTAACTATCTCAATGTAACTTAATTCAAATAATACAACATTTCAATATTACTCACTATTTCTATATTAACGAAACCAGTATAAAAATATTCTTACTTAAACAGAAAAAAATACCACCTAAATATTTCAAGTTTTGCTTTAAATGCATCTCAAATAAGTTTTCATTTCCATTAAGAAACTCATCGATCTCTGAAACATAAAAACTAATTTATTTTCACTATATTTAGTCCAAATAATTTATTTAATTTTTTTTAAAGATGCAGATTCAATTTTTCACTCGGAACGCGATCTTGTGGTCGAGCCAATGTAGTGGTGAAAGTTCGTTACCCCTCACACATTTCCCACAGTCCAAGTTAATGAACTTTCACCCAAAACGATCAAAGTTTCTTCGAGTGTGAAAATAGGTAACAAAATACCAGTCCAACAGAATCCCAATCATAATTAAAATCTAAAAAAATTAAAAGGGATGATCTCTTATAAATAATTAAAGTTTTATTAACGTCTTCTCACTGTTGAAATGACACAGTTGTCCATTCAGGCAGTTTAGTGATTCTAAAATTTATATTGGTTATTTTTTTAAGGAGATAGAGCTTATCGAATTATTAATATTGCTTTGGTCAACTTGAGCATTAAATGTACCTTAAACTGTTCATTTTCTTTAACCTTTTTACGACTCATATACTCTCTAAACTTCTGTGTATTTATAGACGAATTATATAAATACATAACAGTGCATTGCATTACTCCTACTTTTATTGTGACTTTTTAATCAGTTAGATTAATTATTTCTTCAATTTGTTTCTTTTAATCAAATAGGTAGATATATAAACACATTTGAAATTTTGAAAAATGTGTTTAATAATATAAATGAATGTTTAGAGTGGAATATGAATTAAACTGTGGTTTGAGTTTGAACTAAAAATTTAAATATATAAGGTAATCTGATCACTGAATTTCAATTCACTTGAACAAATGGTTTTCATTGGAAATAAAATTTGTACTTGTTCGAAGTGTACTTTTCATGCACTATATACAATTTCTAAGAAACTCACTCAATTATGGAAAATGTATATAGCTAAAAGTTACTATTACGTAGTTTATGGTCAACTATCTTTAAAATATAAGTTATTTAAAAGAGAAAAAACAAACATATTCAATCATAAATTGAAAGTAAAATAGTATAATTTTTATCGAAATAAACCCAAAAATACATATTTTTACATATGTATTGAAGTAAGACCTTTTACTTTCCCTTCCTGGGACTTATATATAACATACAATTTAGCATCATTCTTTCTATCTCACCTTTAAAACCTCTTCTAGTATGTATCAACCCCCTCGACCCTAAATAATTTCCAATGAAACAAACCGGTTTCTGGAAACGATTTCGCGAAAATAAATAACTTACAAATAGTATCTCGTAAAATTCAATGGTATCCCTAAAGTAGCTATTCACGACGAATACCTCCAACTGTACAAGCTCTAGTAGCAATCCCAGCAGGGTAGTCAGCAGACACGGGTTCTATTGAATAAAAAGAAAAACAGCCAAAACCAGGGTGAGCCATTTAGCAAACCTTCCCATTAGATATAAGCTCTTCTAGAGAAAAGGTTAAAAGAAAAATGTATTTCTCAAACTCTCATTGAGGAGTTGACTTCGATCAAGCAGTTGACTGTTTAGAGAAGTTGTATTTGAAGAGATATTTGGATGGATAGGGCTTTGGTAGGGTCAATGAGATGCAGGCTTTTAACTTGAAGGCGGAGTTGGATGAAAATATTAAGAGTTTTTTTTGTGGTCTAATGGGATTATAAATTTGCTGATGCTTTTTGGTGAGTGTCACTTTCCTGTGGTGTCCATATCGTACTTGAGCTAAATCGCTGAAGAATGTGGATCCTTTTAGTTGAATTGATGCCTGATCTGGCATGTGCATGACGTACATCAGCATTTCGAACGAACTTATTGTGGATTATAAATAAGTTGTTGACCTGCAAACATCAGAGGGTTGCTTTTGTCATGTTATATGCAAAAAGATGAGATTTGGGATGTCTTCGTTTGGAACATATGACCTTGGGTATTCTTCTTGTGTTTGATTTTTGAATGCCATTCAAAAGATGGGAACCTCAATTTTTTTTACTTTGATAATTTAGCTGTTTACGAATGAGGGGAAAAGTTAAACTTTTAAGCTACTAATTGCTCAAGCTTGCGTGTTAAATATTGTTATACTTGAATTTTATGAACCTTTACTATGGGAATCAGAAAATAAAGTTTCTTAAGATATACATGGTAAATTCTAATACTTCCCATTAAGCATAAAGTGTAATTTGGAGATCCATTAATCATAACTTCGATAAAAAAATCTATAAATTAATAAATAAAGCAATTATTGCATTCACAAAAGCAAATACTTACGGTATAAAATTGGAAAATTAGTTAAATTTTAAAATATTTAAAGTCAAAAAAATATTTTTTATAATATATTTTTTCTTAATAATACATTTTTATTACTTAAAGTTAATTTTAGAATTTAATTCCATTTAAATAAATTAATTTGTAAATATTTTCTTTGTAACTGTTAATTTAACAGTTTTTAAATTAATTCCAACAAACAAATTAATTAACTCAATCAGAACCAAATTTTTACATTTGAACAATACTGCATTGAAACACCTAAAAAACTTTTGGACTAAATATAGTTGTTTGAAAATGAAGCCAAACCATCTTTCAAGAAAATTTTCAAAGATCAATCGAACAACATTTGTGTCTTAAATGGAAGGTATCATTGAAAACTCTCAACAAGCAGTGAGAAAAACAAATCTTCTAGATGTAACAAATCTGGATAAGATGCTTTCTTCAACGAATTTTTTAAAACATCTCCCTTAGCCCTTTCACTGCTGGATTCTTTTTGAAAAAAGTACCTAGTATTCTAATATTTTTTAATTGAATAGCTGTTTGAAAATCAAAAACAACTTCAATAATGGTATATATTGGAATTCATGCTCTAAATTAATGTAATTCTTAAATGTATAGGGTCATCAAAAGTGTAGCAAAATATCTATTATGAAAAAGCACAAATTAGCTGGAGGCTATCTACTTTTAAAAGGTCATTTTTTCACTGATTTAAAATGATGTTTTTTCATATATTTGTCAATATTAAACATTATTTATAAACACTGACAAAGTCGGCGTTTTTATTTCCCACTAGATTCATGGAGGGGAAAAAAATTGACGCAAAGCAGTAGTTAGAATCAGAAAAGGAATTGTATCCAAAAAAATTAAAACTCCTTTGTATATAGTAAATAATTCTCCATTGAATTCATTCATGCATCATCCCAACATATTTGGGGAAGTTACCATAATGAAAGTTTGTTGGGTCATTTACCTACTGCTCTATTGTGTTTCTTATAACTCAAGATAAGTATCCCTTGAGTAATTTTCTATTTTTATATTATTCAAATGACTTTATATCATTTCATTTATTTACTACGTTGATACATAATAAAGATTACATTTCATATCTTCTTACTATAGATACATTTTTTCATTATACTTAATTCAACAAGTAATGATATGGAAAATACAGAAAACTCTATGGTTTATATGAAAAAATTTCGAGTCTTTTGTTCATTTACATACCGGCTATTATTATTTTACTGAATCATATAGAAGAATTTGACAATATATATATATATATATATATATATATATATATATATATATATATATATATATATATATATATATATATATATATATATATATATATATATATATATATATATATATATATATATATATATATATATATATATATATATATATATATATAGTATTAAACCGTATAATTCATCATTCAATTTTAAAAATCATCCACTCTTTTTAAATCAAACATTTAACAATTTAACAGTCCATTTAATTTTATCAACAATTTTATTTCATCTCTAATTTTTTAAATTGTACCCAATGTTCTAATAACACAATATATGTATTTTTTTTTACCGAACCCTTGCTCATTTTGCATTGTTTTTAAAATTAAGCATTTTCCTGAACGTAATATCAACTAAAAATGAGAAAATTAACATACTGCGTTTATGCATTTATTCTTTTCACTTCATACAATGTGATATGAAATTAAATATCTTATTAAAACTTAACGTTTCACATAAATCTTAATTTATTCTGATAATGAGTTTTTGAACTAAAACTTTCCATTCTAGAATATATCCATTCATAGTATACACGATAACTTTCCTAATAATCTGTCCTCAATCCAAACTCCCTTCGCACTTGGCCCCTAGACCTACTTACTTTTTAGCAAAAAGATTATGTCACTGTCACACACTGTTCTCGTAGGACAGAAAATTTCAAAATGAATAATATTGCAGCATTGCTATGGATCTGTAAAATCTGGGAGGCAGAGTTAAAAGAGTTATCACAGTGACAAACAATAAGCTATTACGCCATGTTTTGCGTCTTTTGTTTCACTTTAATAATGTAATGCAAAACAATCGTAAAAAAGTGCACAATAACAGAAAGAAAAAGCATGAAGCGTATCAAATAAGAGAAAACTCGGATTATGTGTGTGCTCATTCGTGTATAAAGATCATCACATTGTGTTGATCGGTGCGTTAATTTTATAATGAACGTTATTTAATTAGATTACTTATATGATAATTGACACCTGTTTATTTGAATGGCTTTTAGTATTCCGAAATTTGTATTATCAAAGTATTATTATTATTACTATTATTATTTTTTTAAACTTTATCTTTGATAATATATTACAATCAAGAGTTGCAATTTAACCCAGTGTTTCCGAAATTGTCGTAACAACCCGCGCTCTTCGTATAAAAAAACTTAATTTGGTTTCAAAATGTATTTTAAGCAATGAAAATTTTTCTACAAATATTCCACTTTTCAACAGCTCGATTGTTAATATTAACTATTAACAGCTTCGAAAAATAATCTGTATGGATATAATTCATTCAAAGATTGACTTCTTTAAAAATGAAAATCGGAAACTAGTGTAAAGTTGTAAAACTTTATTCGCATCTTTAAAAACTAAACTGGTTCGTTTCTTCTTTGATATTGACGCTAACACAATAGAAAGGAAACATGGATAAAATAATAACAAAACATTAACAAGTCTCGACATAAATTTGCAACCTAACATTAACGAGACATAACATAAATTAATAACAAAACATATATAAGACATAACATAACAAGAAAATATGACATAAATTAAAAATATAACATAGACAAGACAAAATTGTACTTGTAATATTATTTACCCAAACAAATTTATTAACATATCGTGCGTAGACCAACGTGGCTTTATGATCGTCGTGTCTTAGAAACAGTACAGAAAAAAAATTATGATGAACTTCATTCAAATTGGTGATCAAATTGAAATATGAATCAAATAAAATTAACATTTCATGGAACCTTTTAACTCAAAAATAAATACAAAATCAAGACAAACATAAAAGTGCGTGTCAGCCTTCGATTTTTTTTAAAGATAATTAAATTATTAGAATATTACTTAAAAGCAATAACCTCAATGTCATTTGTAAAAATGCAATTAAAATATAAAGTTTTTGAACCTTTTTATAAAATTTCACCCCCTAAATACGATAGACGAATGCATTTCATGAAAAATTGCATCGCCGTCATTACAGAATATCGTGATAGAATTAAACCTATTACCCGATACTCTTCAGTATTATTGTAGTGGGTGATGTATAATCTTCCCATTAACAACACTAGCCGTTTATGAGATAAAAAATAGATGTTGGGTGCCTTTGGCTTCTTTTTTTTTTGACCTTAACCAAACGAACATGATAGTTTGAACTCTCATCTATCGAACATTATACGAGAACGATAAACTGTTGCCATCTTTGCTGGTATTATAATGCCTTCTGTCAATGTCAAAAATGCTTTGCATTAACCCAGGAAGCAAGTTAGATGTGTTCTGTAAAAGGGAGATGTTAACATGTATACAAACTGGAAACTTAATTTGTCATGAGTATAATGAGTATCTTTTCCATTGCTGTTTCCCATAGCTTAAGGTGATACATCACGTTTGTATTGGTTATACAAAAAAAAACGAAACAGACTTGTGATTTATGGGGCTTGTTTACTTTGATGAAATATGATGATTTAATTTTCAGTTATGATATAGAGTTATTAGTTGACTATGGATTTTTTTTAAAGTCCGAAAAGTTTCCAGGAACAATTACTTGTCAATTATTAACTAGCGTAATTGCATTAAGGTTATTTGAAATATTTAACTCTGTGTAGTTCCTTTATTTGTACTATTTTAGTAGGTCATCTTTTGGAAGCAAATTTTGTCTAAACTCTTTTATAGAAAAAAAATTATTAGAAAAAAATTTTGTAGAAAGAAAATTATTATAGAGAATTAAAATTACATAACGATTCAATGTTCTTGACCAAAATATATTCCATAAGTTTTCAGAAATAGAATCTAGAAACTTATCATACATTTACAAATATTTTCTGATCTTATATGCGTGGTCAGGTAAAATTAGGATATTTTTTATATAAAAAAAACATCCATTAGGAACATTAATATTGGAAACATATTAAGTAAGAAATTGAAAGCGATTGCATTTATATTTAATGTCTATTTAGCTTTATAACAGAGTTCTTCCTAGGCGTTTTCGAGGGGAGCCACGCCCTGCCTGCCCTTTTTCTTAAAAAAATAGCGCCCTTCTTACCTTTTTCCGTTGAAATTAGCCCCCATCCTGCCCTTTTCAGAAAAAATGCCATCCCGCGTAAATTTCCTCTAACAGTACGCAATATGTGGATCACCCCCACTGAAATCGTCTACCACGCATGCGCATTCATGTTCAAACGCTCAAAGCATATACCAGGAACTGAAATCATTGAATGGATGTCGATATTACGAGCGTCATTAGTCAGTTTATTGTAGGGGGCTTTCTTTAAATATCAGAGTGCTAGTTATTAGAGAGAATGGTAATTTCGTACGTACTTTGATCAAGCGTATTTCGCCGGATTTTTACCATGTTTACTTCCTCAGAACAGAGAAGAAAGGAATTTGAAATGGTTGATTAAGTTAGTGAAAGGAGTATAACCATCAAATGTTTACACTAAGCATTTAAAAAGATATTTCCATTCGGACACGTGAAATCGTTATGCCTTCTTTTTAAATTTAGGAAAATATTTTTTTGTAATTCACGTGCTGCCAATTTGTTTTTAAACGGCAGCTATATATTTAAAGTGCAATATAACAGAAATGCATCAACATTCCGCACTATTTCCGATTTTTTTTTTTTTTTTAACTTCTCTAATAGCCGTCGCTTTGCGGCAGAATTGATCCGATTTGGAAAAGAAAAAAAAATATCAAATTTTAGAACATAGACTAAGTTTTTCAGTTATAATACTCCTCATGATATCCCACAACAAATATTGTTAGATTTAGAGAAACACTCTTTCCTGTCTGGCATTGGTAAAGCCAGCCTAAAAAATCAAGTTAAAGTTAATTCCTTTAAATGTTAGAAAATTTTGCGAGAGGGGTAGGTTATGAAAAGTTCTTATCTTAACATTCATTACAGTATCAATTTTGCAGTATTATAAATTGATATTTTTATAAAAATGAATATTTTATGAAAATGTTACTTTGTATATGGTTTTTTTAATAATTTTCTCTGTCTCATTCCAGCAAAAGTAAGATAGTAGCATTTTATAAGTATTTTGATATTGTTGTACATCTGTGCAAGTTTTTTTTTTTTTTTTTTTTTTTTTGGAAAAATCAATAATTTAAAACTTTATTTATCGTTGTGGAAAAGTAAAACAATACAGAAATTACAGAAGAAAACCGAATACAAATTTCTGCAATTTGCCATAAAAGTGCCCTCGGAAACAGGAGTTGCCTTTTTCATTTCCAGGATGAACTCTGTTTAAAATATTATTGTTCCCCGTTTAAATTCAATGTTACTATTTTCAATTTAACTATTGGTTAAAAAAAAATTTCATCATATCATTAAATCCATTTTGTCAAAACTTAAATAGCTATAAATTACTTTAACAAACTGTTTATTAAATAAGTATCGATGAAAATGTTCAATATAGCAACAACAAAAGCATTTTTGAAATTTGATAAATTGTACTGTATTTTAAGAACTTTACTTTAAAAAATGTCGAAACACACCAATTAACTAAATTCCAAGCTCATTTCAGTTACTTCAATTAGCATAACAACCTATTTCATCAATTGTATGCGCAAACTCCAAAATTAACAATAAAAAATGCTTTCCTACGTACAAGAAAACAACAACTTACGGACATGGTATTATTGAAATTTTAAATGCTGTCGATTAGGGTACCGCACGAGATAAAAAGGGGCAATAAATAAATACGCCAAAATTTACTTTTATCACGCAATACTGCATTCTCCTAATGAGCCATCTATAAAAGAAAGATTATTCCAGAAGTCAGCTCTCTCCCTCTCAACGCGGCCACTTAATATGGAAGGGAATAAATATCTTATAATTTCAGAGTCTTAAAGAAGGTCGTTTTTTTTTCCTGGTTATGAAATAACGAATTCAGTTCATTACCAAAATGAATTCGAGCGGAAAATTGTGTCTTGCTTTTGGTACAAGATTTAGTTAAACACATATTTCATTCTACAATAAACTATAGTGGGAAGCTTTGTTATAATGAGAATTGGGGAATATTTCTTAGGGTACGTATATTGAAATACTGTTAAGTTTCGTGCGGTTGCGAATTTTTCTCCTCCGATGAATGATGATACTGTATTATAAAAGTAAATCCTTTTATTCATCACAAATAAATGAAACAATTCTTTAATCAACAGCAGAAAAATACATTGAAGCTCAGACCAAAGCTTCCTGTCTTTTCGATTCAACAGCAGCGAAAATACTTGCTTCTTGCAGTTCGGGAAAAACCCAGAGCTGCCTCCACAGCAGTTCAATTCCAAAACACCCACAGTCGAAATTGGACTAAATTAATTCTCACGCGAGCATATTATCATTATTGGCAGCATTTTCCACAATTCTAGAAATAACCTGATCAACCCAAACTGTTGCCACTACTTTAAAGCTCGTATTTCCGATGCTATTTACAATTTTTACGTTAATAAAAAGTTATATTTAAAAGTGATTGAAGAAAATAGATTTAGAATTTACCATATATTTACATTATGTACAATTATTTACAAATTCTCGTTTGTAACAGTACTCTAGTGTTTTAATTATATTATAATTAAATAACAAATAAAATATATAATTTATGGGTAGCTGTTATGACTGCCGGATATATCCATCAAGTCAGAGTGAAATTTTTTAAATGTAACGTTTATAACTATCGAATTAATGGACAACTAGACTACAAGGTTCAGGCTGGAATCTATCTCGAAGCAAGGCTTCTACTATAGTTGACCTCCAACCATAACTGTTGGACTAAAGCGATCACTATAGTCCGAAACAAATTTTAAGGCTTTAAAGTGACTGCACACAGACATACAGTAAACCTTTCTATTGTGTTTCAAAGCGAATTTTTTAAAAAAATTCCTTTTCATGAAGTAAATTTCTTTAATCTAATAATAGAAATTTGAGATGTCATCAATGACAAAAATTCATTAAGCACTTGAGGCATTTAACTCTTATCAAGCGTCATTTTAGAATCTTAGTTCGATTAATTTGACTTTAACATGAAAATTAGTAAAAATGTGAATATTCAACAGAAGTCGCATGCACAGAAAATTGTTACATGCTCCATTCAGATGCATGCCATATTCTCGATGAGCTCCGATATAGAAATCATACATGCTCTAACCTAACTTTATATAATTTTATAAAAACAATAATAGTAATACAATATTCTTAAATGCTAATTTCAAATATAGTCTGACGATTGTTAAGTACTAAGTTTAAAAATCCATACATTTGGTGGAATATCATTGTGCGTGTTTAAAACTTCAAGTTTAAATTTGAGTAAAGTTTCTTATTAACAAATTTGGAAAACTTCTACTTGGAAGAGTTCAATCAAAGTGCGGAATGATTATGTTTCAAGTTGAAGTTCTGTCATGTTTATAAAAACGATGGTCAAAAGTGGACTTGAAAACTACAATCTCGCATAATGTATCCTCAGAGACTCTCTATCTGGAAATTATAACTTCTCCAGGATTAAAATAAGCCGCTTAAAATTGAAGAATCAAAAACATCTAGTTACTAAGAAATTGTTGGTACTATTCTGCTCATGAATGTGTAAGTCTGTAGATAATAGTAACTAAATTAACCGGAATGATGGCTAGTTATGTTGTATATTAGAAGCTAGGCTTCAAAATGTGTCAGATCTATTTCAAATAAATTATCTAAAATTACCTATATTTCGTTGATAGGAATTGGAGAAATTTGTCTCTACATGCAATAATTTCAAGTACCAGATCAAGTGTCTATTAAAAAATTTAGCTATTATAGAACAAATTCTCAAAGGAATCGGTTCATTTGCAAGTTCATTAAACAATAGGCTTGGGCGATGCATCGATACATTGGCAAAAACCGGTGTAAAATTTACATCGTCAAACCGGTGTCATTATTTTCTCAAAACCGATACATCACAATCTTTTTTGACGATACTTGTATAGCACTTCAAGGACGAAGAACCTCGCCATGATTCATGCGCGGTGTTCCTATGATACTATAGAAACGTATTGAAATCGTCGACACCGCGCCGTTCGAAACGAGTTCCATTTGCTTTTGCGCGATAATTCATCAGCAAGCTCACATCGTGATAATCCTATCCACCCTGCCTTGCATATGCGCGATGTTCCCAATATTGTATAGAAACATAGCGAAACCGTCGACATCGGGCCGTTTGAAACGATTTCCATTTGCTTTTGCGCATGCCCGATACTTCATCACAAAAAACCGCATCGTGGTAATCATATCTAACTTACGTATGTGCGATGAGTATTGAAATTAGGAGGTGGCGCCAATAGTCTAGTAATATTGGAAATTCATTAAAAGAAGTATTCCTTTTATTGTTTGAAAAAAAATTTTATGTTGTTCTATCAACTCTTGGAAAACGTTTTGATTTTTATTTAATAGTCATCAGACCTTGATATCTATTTTTGGAATTCTATTGAGCATTTCCTACACTTTTTGTGTTTCATTTTTTTTTTTTTTTTTTTTTTAATTATTTCTCTGACTTGAAAGAAATAAAATATTACACTTTCGTATTTTAAAATCTTTTATATTAACTTCAAGATTTTTTTTATCTTGCTATTATTTTATTTTGCTTTATTTATTAACGCAAGGGGATTGCGGTATTCTGGCGCTGTAATTTCTGTCTAGTTCTTACCCAGTTAAGATAATCTGATTATTTATTACTATGAGCTGTTTGTTATATCTGCTAAAATCATTGTGAACTAGTGCATGGACTAATCACAGTTGTTTCTCTAGTTTGATTGCTTAAATACTTATAAACGATTTTTTTTCCCATTTACGTTGAAGGATTTTCTCTTCGGTCTCGTAAGTAAATTTCTGCTTGTTTTTTAATTTTTTTCAGTTTGTACAATTTGAATAAAGTTTATTTCCATAAGATTAATTACTCAATCCAACATTGCTTCTTAAAAATGCGGAAATGCAGATTTTTTTGGCACAAAATAAAGATCATTAGAATTTTAAATGTTATGCATTAATTTTATTTTTATTGTTTAATAGTTATATTGTATATTGTAAGTAATAAAATTTTCATTATAAAGTATGTTTTTGATTTAATAATTAAGAATAACCAATAACTAAAGTAACATATGAACCGACAGGAAATGCACTTGTCCTCCACCCCCCCCCCACCCCCTTTCCTTCCCTGGAAAATAACAAATAAACATTTCATTAAGATTGAGAAATTGAAAAATCCGAATTAAACCAAAAATAATAATAATAATAATAACAACCGGCTTATACCCCTTTGGGTGCTTTGTGTATCCCCCTGAAAATAATTCGGTCGCTGATCATGTTATTTAAAATAAATTTCCATACATGAATTTAATAAAATTTTACAAAGCTAAGTAAGCATAACTTTCGGCTATATAGCTTGTTATGAAAACGTCGTTTTGTAGTATTTTGTAAAAAAAAAAAATGCACATAGTTAACATCGCGATGTATCGTGACATCGTGATGTTTGCTTCCCGATATATCACGATGCAGAAATATTAACATCGCCCAGGCCTACAAACAACAGGTTCTTTCGATGAATTCAGAATCAACATTAAGCTGTAGTTCCTAGCCTAGCCTCATTAATCTTTACTATGCACAAAAAAATTTCAAACCAATCACCAAAAGACTTGAAAAAGTGCATAAGTTGATTCTTTAATTAAAAGAATAAAATTTATGTTTTCATTACTTACATCATTTAAATGAAATATTCTATAAATTTATCTTAAACAATAATAAGAACTTTTTAATTTGTAATTAATCGAACAAAAAATAACACTATTACTAATTCATTAATGCTTAGAATAAGTAAATAGAACTAATAATAAGTAAATAATACACCAATAATAAGAAAATAATTGTAAAACATAACAAGCAGGTAAGATAACGAAATATAAATGTTTGCAAATATTTTATTTTCAAATGACACACATGGTAAAACCCTGCTTTTAAAAATATCCTAAATAGGTTCAAATGTTGGACTATCTCCAGCACATCTTAAAAATTAATCAGTCTGTTTTATATTTAATCACGAATTAATTTTTTTATCATAAAAACAAGGAACATAAAGAGGAGTTGCAAGATTAAAGTATACAAAAATGGCGGTTATACCACCAGTGACTGCCTATGTTTTTTTTTTTTTTTTTTTTTTTTTTTTTTAAATACATTTTCATTTAATGTGTCCCTTTTAAAAATAAATGTTTCAAGAAAAAACTTAAGAAATAAATAATATCCATTTATTAACTTATTTCGATTTCAATATGACTCTCTATCATTCTACTCGATGGATCATGCTTTGGAGTCTCGCACATTATTGCTAAAAATAACTCTCCTAAGCTTCAACCAAGGATTTGAACCCTAACCTTTAAAAGCAGGAATATTTCATAGCATCAAATGTTAATTGTACTCCAATTGCATGCCACACTCTAGACATGGCCTAACGGAATGATACCCACAAGGTCAAAGAAAGGTCATTGCGTGATACAGAAGACATTTTGAAGTTGCAATCATTACCCATTAGGTTCCGAAATTACACAGCGGAGCCCGAAGCATACTGTTTATATATAGGCCTTAACCAGCCGTTTTCTAGAAGAGATTATGGTGTAAAAAAAATCTTGAGGCTGGAAAGATTCGTTATCGATTCTGAGGTTCTTTCATAAATCGTATAAATATATCTGACTTTTATTGATTTCAACATGAATACCCACCATAAAACAAAATACTAATTAAAGCAATTTGTAAGAAAATTGTTTGATTTACAATTAATCCGCTTAGAAGTTTTTCATTGCTGCTTACGCTATGTCGTAATATAGTCGTCGTGTGCTAGTTGTAGAATAACAAGCAGTGAAATGCATAAAATTTTGCTCTAATTGCTCTTGGTTATGATTTGTGACCAAAAGAGTTGTAAACAGTTTTAAGAAAAACTAATTACTTTTCAATGTGTTGCTATTTGTTTAGATATCCACACAAACTACTAGTGGTATCATATAGGCATTTAAATATTTTATTTGTAATCATAGGAAAAATGATGAAAAACTCTCTCTCTCACTTTTTTTTTTTTAATTTTCCTACGTTTTTCATTACAAATCATAAACAGACATCCAGGTCATTTGCGTATATATTGGCTTGTGTAGGAATTGAAAACAACTTTAAACATATAAATTTGTCAAAATGACGGCAAGAAAAAGTTGTAGAGGTTATTTATCAAAGTCAAAATGACTTACTCCCTTACAAACTTATGTGTACATAAAAGAACTTCAATTGATATTTCAGTAGATATGGTAAAAAAAAAATGCTAGTAATTCTTATGGCCTACTTGTTCTGCAATATTTACTCACAGTCATGAAATAATTGCCTACTTCAAAAAGAATATCACTGCTATGAACACTTTTGGTGATTATAAAACTTCTGAATACTTAACTGTTGTTTAATGTTTTTGACCGACATTATATATTATTTGAAATTTCAATTCACAAATGTCATGCAACAATCTCCTTTCTGAAAATTTATCTTTAATAAAACAGAATTACTTATCGCACAGTGAAAAGATCTTTAGCTCTATCAACTAAATTTTCTAAAAGAAAAATGGAGGAATTCGTTATTTCTTAACTTTAAAGAAAGTTTTTTTTTTTTTTTTTTAATTACTTTTGATTAATCGTAACGACAGCATTTTAATTTAAGTGAATAAACATATTTTTTGTAGCCCATAAAATGTAAAATAATCAAGTCTAACAGTAAAAACGCATTTTTCACTTAATATAATTAAATAATTAATAACTTCAGTTAAATATAATTTTTTCAATCTAATCACTATAAAGAATATTTTTTATTTAATAAGTTTACTATAACATCTGAGACAAATATATTTATATCTAGCTAATCTACGATAAATAAATTTACTGATAGGATAGATGCAACAAGCGCAATAACACTAAATTAAAAATTTCAATAATCAATCAGATATATAAATGTAGTAAAGTGTCAAATACTAAGTATTAGGTTTAATGTTGATTAAAAAAATAATGTTAAAAAGAAAATAACAGTAAAAATGTTGTTCAGAACGAAGCATTTCTAAATTGAAATATTTTAAATCCGTTAATATTTGAAATTTGCAAATATTTTCAACAGTTACTGTAAATAAATAATGTGACTTTTATTTACAAGTAGTCTTAATGAAAGAGATAGAAAATGTAACTAATAAAAATATTTCAAATAATTATAAATTACATTTTGAAATATTAAAAATAATATTTGCATCGAATAATTATTAGTTTTGGAATTAAATTATTTCAATATGGTTTTAACATAAATAAACTCTCTTTTTCTGAATTTAATATTTTATAATTAATGCATCAAAGAAAGAAAGTTTCAGGTATTGCAATCACAATGCTTCTTCCATGCTTAAATTTCATTATCCCTCTCTTTTCTCCAGGTTTATTCCAAATATTATTAAACTATAGATCTTATTTACATATTCATGTCACGTTTTAAAGTATACATAATTGCATTGCCGATCATTTTGCCCAATAAAAAACTCGATCTTGAAACAACGAACTTGACCAACCTCGATTTAGAGAGAGCTGGTAGTTAATTTCACTGCACTACAAACTGAACTATATTTGAACTGAAAATTCAACCCAGAGTTCAATCACTTATTAAACACGAAACAAAATTACTTAAGCCCCGAATTTCGTTCTCACGAACTTCCGTGCAAAGATGTTAGAATTGCCGTGACTTAGAAATGCGAGTGAGTTACCATTCTTGAATATTAAAGCGATCAGAAGAAAAGATTTAGCGAGCTATTTGGAAGCTTTCCTATCATGATAAAATGTAACAATTTCAGTAGATGACTTATATCCTACTTATATCATCTAATTTTGTACTTAAACTAAGTTGCCGAAATAAAAAATAAAAAATAAAATGTTAACAATCGAATTATAAAAGTGGGATTTTGTCATGAAGTGAGATATCCTAAAAGATAAATAATCCTAATTTTATTTTAAAGGTAATTTTAAATTGTAAAAGTAATTTTAAAAGTAATTCTTACTGATTGTACCGAAGAGTGGTATAAATAGTTACATCTTTATTAGAAAACGTTTTAATACTAATAATCAAAAGTAAATAACAAGTAATATGAAAGTAAAAAGTAAAAAAAAAAAACTAAACTTAATTGACTTTATATATATGAATACAGAAAATTTTATAATAATTTATGAATACAAAAAATTTTACTAAAAAATTAATGAATTGTAAGATATTTTTTACTTAATATTAAATAATTCGTAATATTTCTCTGCCTGTTTTAAAATATGTATGGAAAATATTTACTTGCTGGATTAAAACTGTGATTCGAAATGAAATATTAACAGTTTTGCATGAATTAACATTGTACTACAAATAATATTATTAGCTTTTATTAAAATTAAATGCAGCCCTTAAAGTTTTATTTAATACAGTTACTAGTAAAATTTCAGGGTAAAAATGTACAAGGTGTAAAAAACAAATATGAAAACACCTGAGGAAATTAAATATTATGTTGCTGTATCTCAATGTTCTGATAGAGTAAGTTTCTTTTAGACGGATATGTAGATATGGGTTCTGTACATTTGTATTAGGCTCATAAGTCAAATTTTTAGCAGTATTTTCCGGTATTAAGTAAAAAGTTTCTTTACATGTACTTCAGTCACTTTCAGTAATCATTTATTTCTTACCACAATTTTTTCTCATAGGAAAATTTTTTTATAATTTAATTTTGCTCTTTTGACTACAGTTATTGTACCCCTCGATAACTCTCAAATACTTTGGAACTGCATCGTGGTTAATACTGCAATACAATTATGGTAAATTGTGATAAGAAATTAATGATTCCTGAAATAAACAGAAGAATATGATAGAATTTTTTTTAACTTAAACTGAGAATAACCAACAAATGTTATGGAAGAGCCTGATATTAATGGACAGAATTTAATCGAAAGGAACTAAGTAAAAAAATTGTTAGAGAAGTGATAGCTGCATAATATTTACTTTATCCAAGTGTCTTCATATATTTATCCAACTCCTATATATCATACTTTCTTGCTGTATTTGATTAATAAAATTTGTAAAAGTATTTATATCTAATACTATTAAATAATATATTTTAAAGGATTTGTGAAAAATAATTTATTTTAAAGGATCTGTTCAAATAAAAAACATATAGATATCTTAAAAGATATAAACGATATCGAACCACTAACTAAACCATGGCTGGAAAATGGGGATTACAACTGTGTAAATCCAGTTTGGCGACATCCAACCAAAGGCTTAGCCAGAGTATTTTATTATTATTATTAGTATTATTATGTTAGTATTTTTATTTTTTTTTAAATTTACTTTCTTAAATTACATTTATTTAAAACAACATTTTTTAAGCAATTTCAATAAGTTATCCTTTAAAAAATTTACTGAATCATGTGATTTTTTCATTTTATAAATAATTTCAACGATCAAGTTACATTTGTGTTTACAGTGAAATGTTTCTGTAAAATAATCACTCTTTGCTGAATACTGCTTACTAGTGCCTACATTTTGTATTTATTAATTTTCTTATTATCAGTAGTATATGTTTTACTTCTGCAATTACAGTTTTCGATATTTTATTTATTTCGGGTGAATAATGCACATCTTTAATGTTGTAAATAAATTATGTTACTTTTGCGTTTACTTGCTATTTTTGTATTAATCTTAAACATGACACTATAAATCCAAGTAGTTTCTATGCAATTTTAGACTAATATTTGTATTTTTTAACATCGTGAAACTCCGCACTGACCGTTCGATTTCTCCCGCTGTGAAGTAAAACCTTAAAAATACTTTTCGTTTTATGGAAATTCTCCTTGAAGATCGGTCAAAAAATGGTCGAAACATTTTCGCTCATAAGTGAAGTGTTTTTCAACATAATGCATTGAAATTTGATTTAATAGTGTAAATGATGTATTTTAAATCGAATGAAATGTTAAAAAATAAGGGTTCGTCTTGAAATTTTCGAAGATAGTGTTACTTTTACCTAGTAAACGGTCCATTAAGAAAAAAATGCATCAGATATATAGAAAATCGTAAGCAAAACATTTTGGTGCAAACCGTAAGATTCTACGATAATTAGAACCGAAGATATAGCCATCGTTCTGATTTTTTTTTCAGGGGGGGGGGGGTACTGTACATAGATACGAAGACTCTTTGTTTAATTATTACTGATTTTATTACATCTTTTAGTAAAACACTTGTAAATATTTGAATTTTAACTTCAAGTATTATTAAATGGTAATATTTTAAAGAAGAAAAAAATTAAATGAAAAAAAAAAAAAAATATTCATATTCATTTACTTTAACAGAGGACAGGATAAATATGAATTAATTCTGAAAAGTATTGTTAAATGAAATAGAAGAAACATTTACAAAAAAAAAAAAAAAAAAAAAAAAAAAAAAAAAACTACGATGTAATAAAGAAAAAAGCCTTCGTATTAAAATTCAAACGATACCAAGACTTTAAACTTGATAAAGTTGAATTTATAAATTAGGTAAATAAATGTTTTGAAATTTTACAGATTTTAGAAAAAATTTACAACTGATATTTCATAAAAAGCACCACCATAAATAGTGAAAAGTTAAAATGTTGAAAGATTGAGTTCATCTAGATTTAAGGAAATTAGTAACATAAAATAGTTAAGAAAAAATCAAGGTGAAATATTCTTTGTCTTATTAAAATACTATCCAAAAGTTTAATAAAATACAAGGTTTTTATATTAAAAAAAATTCTTTGCACTAATAAAAATTTACGATTTTTCATCATTCGTTTCCTTTCCGTATGAAAAAATTTCCTTTTAAAGCAAAAACGTACTTTCCGTATAAGGCAAAAGAGAAAAAATCTCTTTTGTTTTATATAGGAGAAATTTGTTCCTGCGCGAAAGTACCCATTGATGAGAAATCATAAATTCTTATTAGTGCAAAGAATTATTATTTTTTAAATATAAAAATCTTGTATTTTTTTAAAATTTTGGCTCATATTTTAAAAAGCCAGAAAATATTCAACCTTCTAAAAACGTTCCATTGTATTTATTTTGTTCCTATTAAGACTTTTTGTATCGTTAACGATGCATTAAACTGATTAGTGGTGTGTCAATGTCTGGAAAAAATAGCAATTAATTAGTATATCTGTTTAACTTAAAAATTAAAGTTATGGCTGTGTGTGTTACTGTTCAAATATTTGTTTTCAAATAAATCACTATCAGTATATAAAGAAGGTTGAAACATAAATGTTTTGATTTAGATAACAAAACAATGTTACGTTTTATGGTCATTCAGTGTTTGAAAGCATCACTAAATGTTGCAGACAATTAGTATCAGTTTATATTGTATCGTATCATGAAATTCCAAGAAAGGATTTGATTTAAATTCTAAGCAAAATGACCTATTTTACCTCTAAAGTTACAACTAAATCCTACTCACAATATTTTCTTTAAACCTTAATAAAACAACCTTAAGTCTACATATACAAGTATGCTGTGTTTTGATACCCATTTGTTTTAAGTCTTTTATTAGTTTTAATTTGTTTACTTGTTTATATTACACTGAAAATAATATCTTAAAAATGCTTCCTTTTAAAGATACTGCATTTAAAGTTCAAAATATATCTGAATGAAATACCTAAATATATTTTTTATTACTCTTGTTAATAGCAATTAAAAATATTTTTTTAGCAATCAAGTTAAGTCCAATCTACTATAATATCTATTGCCAAATGCTTTTCACAGTTTTCATAGTAGAGCTAGTCACAGTAGAGCTAGTATAAAATAAAATTACTTACGTTTGCGTGGATTTTCCCATACGTTATTTTCCACATTTTAAAGAAGTTATAACGTGTATCAAAATCAATAGATATTTAAAATGGAAATGTAAAAAGTATTACCTTGCTCAATTATTTTATTTTTTAAATTAATTTATGAACTTTTAGTTGTTACTTTGAACTTTTGTATACTAGTTGTTAAACTTTTAGTAAGCTGTTTAGTTGTGCTTATAAAGGTAATTATTGTTTGAACTTAAAAATATTAAAAAATTAAGTTACTTTTCAACCTCTCCTTATTGAGTCATTTTTTTTTTTTTTTTTTTTTTTTTTAATTCAGTTCTCTAAGAAAGGCGTATTTTTCAGTTACATGTATCACGCTAAATGAAAAACCTCATTCAATATTTACATTACAATTCCTCTAAACTTTCCGCCTTTTTATTTTTAAGCATCAACTTATAATGAGAAAACATAAAAGATTTTAAGCTTGGCCAACACCATCATATATTACAGAGCCTGCATTTATTCTTACACACTTTTCCTACAGTGGGCGCAAATCCACTTTTGCTACCTTAACGAATCGCTTGGCAACAGGCAAAGGTTATTATCTACCCGTATTATTTGCATTGTTTTGAAGTGTGTGGAAATGATAATGGCGTGAGTCCTATTGAAGTTGCGGAGGGCTGATTGTTTGCAATACTGGGAAAAAGAGTGCGTTTTAGTCTAAAAGAGTAGAGACCCTTAAAATCTTTACTTTTAGTGAAGTACAATAACCATTACAATTCTAGAAAAGTCTAATATTGTTGTGCAACATGCTGCGGCAAGGACCGTTTGTGACAGAGTTGACACGTTCTAATTCACTCCTGGTATACCAAATGTTTTTTTGTAACACAAGGACACAATGTTGTTATAAAGAGTGTAAAGATATTGTAAATGTAATATTCTGTACTCTTAAATACTTTACTTATATAAAAAATAAATTATTAATTGTAGAATTAAGAATAAATCTCCAAATAAATCAACTCGGTGTTGTAAAAGACTCCCAGCAAGTAAAATGATCAGCCGGAAAAAAGATATTAAATTGTTTGTAATTGTTACCAAGCAGACGCGTTTCATAGGGTTGGTGTTGTTGGGTGGCTAATAGGTTTTTTGATACGGTGTGAAATTGGTTAGGGGCAATTTACACTGAAGATCAAATGGGAATGAATATCAATTCCGATTCGCATAAAATGGCCATGATCTAATCCGTAATATGATAATAATAATAATAATAATAATAATAATAATAATAATAATAATAATAATAATAATAATAATAATAATAATAATAATAATAATAATAATAATAATAATAATAATAATAATAATAATAATAATAATAATAATAATAATAATCTTTTGATAGTGGTAGTGCATTATGTTTGTGATAAATAATTAGTAATCGCAATAATATAATAGGCAATAACAATTTCATGCAATAACAATAGAATGACCGTATCATGTAATAACCCAAGTGTGACTGAAATCTGATAGAAGACAAGGCTTTAACAAACAAAAACAATTTATTAAATAAACAATTATGGATTAAAACAATCGGAATAATAATCATTAATTTACTAAATTAGAGCACTATTAACATAGCTTTATAATAATTATCAATTCTTACATTAATATTAAATAAATCTATTTTCGTATATATTTAAGTTATTAAATTCATAGCTCTTATTTATTTTGATGAATACTCCTCTAAAACTAATAACTCATCCAAACTCCATGGAAGGCTTACAGATGCAGGTTTAATTTTTGGTAACCCATTTTAGGCTTGGTAATAATTTTCGAAGGAAAACACACACACTTTTGGGACCAAGCCCTTTTCTGACGAAAACCTAGAATTTGCACCAAGTCGACACGCTGACTTAGTAGTAACGCCAATTCTTCTCCGAAATCACATTAGTAGAACTCCACACTCCTTTCGATGGTAATCCGGAACTTGCAATAGGGAACCCATAGTTGAATTAAGAACGCACTGGTCAAATCGCCGGGCCGTCTCACTGTCCAGCAAGCAAACGACAGCATATCGGCGGGGCAAACAACCCTATGGTCTACATTTTGGTATTTGAAAAACTCACACTTCTTAAGAGTACAATTCTCATGCAAAGGTTTTTAAGAACTATATTTCTATACAAATCTCACTTAGGCGGGATTTTCCTCTGCGATTTGCTAACGTTTCCTGAAACCCCACACTACTAGAATTTAAGTGGCTAAATTTAAGTCAGCCTCAAAGATTTAATTTGGTGCAGGGTGCCATTGTAAAATCCCTTTAACCCTCGAAAATATTCCTAGACTTACAAATTTTGAAGCAGATACATTGTGTTAAAATGTTCAAAACCACAAAAGACCCAACTACGCCTCGGCGCCAAAAGATCGTTCTTTAGAAACCACTAGGTCGAACTCCTTTGAAACCCTTAAATTTTTGCGTGGGGGAGAGAAAACATGTTCAACAAACAATTACGAAACTGAAACTATCTACGATTATGTCATTGGCTTATCTATAATATAAAACAAAGGACTTTAAGTCAGTTATGAACTGTATCAATGGAATCTTTGAGCTGCATCTTGAAGAATAAAGAGGCAATATTAAAAAAAATCACAAACATCCACATATTCATCTGATTTTAGAAATTTTACAAGCACACTAAACAAAGATGATTGCAAAAAATTAATGATGTATAAACTTTGAGAATTTCTCCAGGATGAAATCAATAAGTCATCAAAAGGGTAGACATGTGATAATTATTCCGCTGCTTGCATGTTATCCCATTTTTATAAAAAAAAAAATTGCATACACTTCCTAAATTTGGCAATTACTAAACTGCCACAAGTAACATATTGTGTGAGGAGGTTTACAAACGATTGTAGATATGCAGGTTTTTATAGAAATCTATTAGAACCCCAATTGCTTTACTTTTTTCTTTCGAATGACATCCTATCAGTATTAATTTCACCTTTTCATGAATATGACAAACACAGATGGTACATTTTTCTCTTGCCACAGTCAAAACACTTATTTGATCATGTATTAGCAAACTTATAAAATCCAATTTTAAAATCGAAAACTCTTCCATACATTTAAAAAAAGAAACTAGAAGAAAATCTTCGTTCTTCAACTCTTTCAGAAAACTAGACAATTCGCATTCAACTCCATTTTCATTCTTTTGCATTAGGTTCTGCGAATATGGGAGTCTTAAATTAGCACACAAAGCGAATATTGTGCCAGGTTAAGGATAAGGTATGCAATTCAATGTATAACTTGTCGTCCCTTTGCGGTCCCAAAATGAACACAACAGAATTTTGTTGAAAATTAGTGAACGAAAAAAAAGTATTTTTGAGGGACAAAAATATCTCTTTTGAGGTATTCAAAGTCAAAGGACAAATTGTTTTACCTTTAAAAGAAAATCTTTGAAAATATACGTAAATGATACATTATAAGGAAACCCACATTTTCACCTTTTTTTTTTTTACACTAAAAGCGATGTTATGTGATGATTAAGAACACAATTAATTACAAATTTGTAAAGCAAGAAATAAGAAAATAAATAGTTTCCTTATGGACCATTTTTGAAGATCCGCATTTCAGAAACCAAACGATATTGAAGCCAAATATTTCCCAATTTTTTCTTTTCTATGAAACTAAAAAGTGGGTAACATTTTATTAAATGCTGGAGAGGCAGCTTTGAAAATGCTACTTTTTAATATTGATTTGATTAACCCATATAGGATACTAAAAATTTTGTGTTCAATTATTTTATTATAACTACTTTCAATATATTTATTCAACTACTTTTAGTGTACAGTATTCAAATGCTTTCAATATATTGTATTAAAGTACTTTCAATATAATGCATTTAACTACTAATTTCAATGTGCTGTTATTGTAGCATTAACAAAGTGTGGATTACTTATATAAACGATATAAAAAAGTAGGTGCACTCGCTTGTTTTATTTTTAATCAGTTACAACAATTATATTTGTAACATATATTTCAAAATAGTTGATGGCAAGGAATTTATTTTGCCCTTTTTAGTACATTTTTTAAAAGAGTGTCTTATAAAATGCATTTTGTATTTTTATTTATAATGCAGTAGAACTTGGGAAGAATTTATACACTATTGTAATTAAAAGAGTAAATTTATAAGCAGCGGGTCCGGGTAGACACCAGATTTTTTAACTATATTCCTATTTTACGCTAAATATCATTCTTCTTACTATTGTATTATTTATTTATCACATGGTAAATGTTAAATCAAATGCAAGAATAAAATTTTAAATGCACACATTACAATAATATTGAAAAGTAAAAAAAAAAAAATCTCAAATATATTCAAAAATATATTAGGCTTCCGAAGATTATCACAGAGCCTTCAATAGTAGTATTCCCAACTACTTGAGTTTGAAAAATAAAATCAAAACGTATTGAAATCCTGTTGTTTATGGACTGGATTACAAAAGAAAATTTGAATACTTACTCCTCACTTAAACACTTACAATTCTAATCCTACACGCGAGTGTATTTCTATCAAACATACATTACTCAAAAGCTTTCTTAACCGAGCTTAAAACAATTTGTAGAAATGACATGATGCAATATCTTTCTCCTTAACTGCATTTTCATTGAACTTGAAGTCAGTTTCAAGTTCTCCCTTTTATTTCTTATAAACAAGAAATAAAAGTTTCATCTTGATCCTTCTACATCACACGATCCGTAGATTGACCTTTAACCCATCTGTTAAGGAAATGAGGTGGGAGGTGCTATTTCGTGGTGATTCCATAAAGATGAAATTAATGGGGAGAAGGGGGGGATCTTTCATGAGAGGCAAAGGCTTCGGGATTTCTTAGAATAAATTTAAGATCACTCTCCAAATGTTATACACTGCTAAAAAAAGATAAAAAATAAGGCATTATCAGTGTTTCTGTAATAACTTTTCAGTGGAGCAGCATGCACTTATGAAAGTCACATCAAAAAGACATCTTTGTGTAACATAGCAATATGTAAAATAACACAGTAACAAAAAGAAATGCAAAGTGTATAGTGGGGGTGAAAGAATGGAGTACCATTAGTATGCAGTTGTACAGATGCATCCATATTAAAAGTAAAGCAACTTGGCTGTTAGTGAAAAATATGATGCCCCTTGTCATCAGTATTTACTTTGCATTGAATTCTCATAAGGAACAATTCCATGAATTGAATTCTCATTCTTAATATGGGGTTCTTTATGAGCCCTAGTACCTAAACAGCGAGCCCAACCTTTCGAGATGTTCTCAAGTGATAAAAAGCTCCCAATACATGAAATTTTCCCACAATACCTCTCGTCGAAGAGTTCTACACATAGTTGAGGAAATTTGGATTAGATTATATTAGTATCTGGAATACGTATTGAAAGAATTTTGGCATTTTTAAATCTTTTATCCAAAAAAACTGTGCAAAAAAAAATATGCCATAATTTGTAATAATTATTACATAGAAATCAATATATCATCGTTATAGATTTGGAGCCAGCAAATGTAATTACAGAGAAAAAAAAGTTTAGTTTAAATACTTTTTACACTCCTGATGGAACTCAAAACAGCAATACAACGTGTTACATCCGAAGACCAAAACTCTTTTATCGTCAGATACTCTTTACTGAAAGGAGTTTACTCAATCTCGTGAATTATTTTGAAAGTCAGATGATCTTCAGAAAGGTGGGAACACCATATTACGTCGTAAATACCAGTTATAGGTACCTAACGATTTGGTTGTAGGATAGTTTTTTTTTTCCTTCTTCTTCTTCTTGGGATGCAATATGTTGGATTACTTTATTTAGCTTCCTAGAAGCGCAATAGGTAATTAAACTAGACATTTTACTGTAATTAAGTTACTTTGGTATTAGCAAGTCAGTAATGGTGAAATATTGGTTTATAAATCGCGTTTATTGATATATTTTTGGTATATTTTATTCCACTGTTGCTTTGGATAAACGATTTTAAAATATGATCATCTCTCCTAATGTAAGATCCCTCTTTGAATCCAAATTTCATAAAACATGTGTGAGAATGCTTCCACGAAATGTGTTGCGGAAAGATTCAATATATTGTGAACTTTCTATCTCTTGAAAATTTCTAAAGGTGGAACGGCCAATTTAGCCACTAGAGCTAATAAAGTTGGTTGGTTGTATTCAGATTATCTGGCGCCGTCAGCAACACGTGGGCTATAATGCGCCGAAACATTTCGTCATTAGACAAGCCAACATACATTTACAAACACCCATGCCAACACGGGACTCGAACCCGCAACCTCGCGGTCTAGAAGCTAGCACGCTAACCACTATACCGTTTGGTCGGCCTAGAGCTAATAAAGAACCTCATGTTAAGAATACATCGCTTATTAAACTCTGATGGTAGAGGATATCGTATCTCCTACTAAAGGTTAGTATTGCTAGAATTTTATTGCGGGTTTTATAATATTGATGCATCAACAACTGCACACTAATGATACTCCATCCTTTTGTATTTGTCTCCAATGTACACCACATTTCATTTTGTGACTGTGTAGTTTTACTTAACATGCTTACTTATATAAACAGTTCCACAAAAAAGTTATTAGAGAAAAATTTATAATCCCTTATTTTTTTAGCAATCTATCTTATGAAAAGTGAAATTGCTTTAAATAACGTTTTAAAAAGTGAGTATTACTTTTGTTATTAAATTATTTACACATTAGAAACTAACCCTGGAAAATTTCGGTTTTATACAACATGACAAGGGAAGTGACTACTTCGTAGAAATCTCAATATAAAAGGTCGACAAGGGAAGTGACAAATCCAATTACACAGCCGCAAATGTGATATAAAACTTCTTAGTCTGGGCGCTAATGTCGAAAAAAGTGGTCCCGTGGGTCACTTCATGATGCAAACATGTGGGTGGTGTCATTAGCTTCGTATGAATGCATAGAAAATGAAATCTGATGGTGGGTATCTGGCATCCCGGTATGAGTGGCGCTGCAGTCACAAATTCAAAATGGCAGCCTCCTTATCACCTAACGTACGTTCTTACCGAATAATGGCTTCCCAGCTCATTTTATCAACTTGTTGACAATTAGAAAACTTGTAGGAAATAAAATTTCATTTGCAATGATATATAACGCATGTATATTAGGTTAAATTACAAAATTCAAAATGGCCACCGCATCGCGATCTTACTTGCGTTTTTCAGATTGGTTGGTTGGTTGGTTGGTTGGTTGGTTGGTTGGTTGGTTGGTTGGTTGGTTGGTTGGTTGGTTGGTTGGTTGGTTGGTTGGTTGGTTGGTTGGTTGGTTTGTGCATTCAATGACATATACTTGTGCTCAATAATGGTTAATCAGGCCGGGACCTGCAACTTAACGTGGATTATGAACCACAACGAACATCCATGCCTAACTCGAGATTCGAACCCGGCACCCTTAGCATGCAAAGCCCGAGAACTAACTACACAGCCATCAGGTCAGTTAGAAATGCAGACTGGGATTTTCACTTGGCAGCCACACATGATTTCATAAGGTATTTCTTTTCCTTTGATCGTTTAAACCATGTAAGAATGATTTCACTGTACTTCATGAATATATAAAGATTTAATAACAAGCATACAACTATATGGCAAGGAAAGAGGGTAATCAATAAAACCAAAATACCATTTTGCGCTTTAGGAGCCGATGAAGCTCTGGAGCATCAGAACAGAATACTTAAAGTCCAAGGTGGACCTACAGGCATTACTCTAGACGAGAATACTCGGAGAAGATTCCTTCTGGCAGAGGGAGGTCACAATAATTGATGCAGCAACCAGAGCAATGATTAAAAATGCCACCCTCAATGCAAAGTGTCACCATGAACATTGTCTATCGGTTCACAAGAGTCAGGATCAAAATGATGAAAAGTTGATAGAGGGTTTTAAATCGACAACCAACCCTTTTAAATTCAACACAGAACATCTTATACACCTGGTGACTAAGCAAGTTCTTCCCGATGACGTTCAAAAGGACATGTGTACAGTTGCTGACATTGGTGAGAGTCTTTCCAAATTCATTGAGGAACTCATTAAAATGATCAAGCTTCCAACAGAGCCAACAGAAGAATCAGTACCATCAAAGACTTCAGCACAATTTTGGGCACCAATGTAAAAGGGGAAATGAAAGAATTCTCATTATTGCCACTTGCTTTGTTTCCCTTATATGGATATATGCATTACTAATCATAAGAAAGCAAGCTTGAGAGTATCCTGGAGGAGCTTCCTCAAAATCTATACCCTTCATTTAATGAGAAAAATGAATTCTTACACAATTCATTTCCAGTAAATGAAGCGTCTCAAACTGTTGCAGTAATTGATGGAATGGCAGAGCTGCATTCCATTGATAAACTTAAGACTGGCAAGACTTGTGAAGAATTTGCAGATCACTTTGTCAGACAAATGTCAAAGAAGTTTGGTAGGTACAAAGAGGTTCACATAGTATTGGACACCTACAAACAGAATTCGCGGAAGACATTCACAAGGGTGAAACGTCAGGGTAAATCGGTCCCTATCCAATACAAAGTGCACCCATACAAACATCTTTAAATTAACCATGAACCAGTTACTTTTGCAAGAAATAACTAAGGATGAACTGACAGAATACATGGCATCAAAGATTATAGACTATGCAGTCAAGAATAATAAACAATTTGTTTGCAGTTGGAGAAATCATGCATATGCAAGCCATATGGACGTGTCGTGTCTTGAAACCACGCAGGAGGAAGCAGATACTAAAATAATTTTGCACAGTATACATGTTTCTACACGAGGCATTAGCAAGATTGACATACACTCCCCAGGCAGAGATGTATTAGTACTTGCCCTTCGGAGATATCCAATGCTTCCAAGAGAATCTACCATTATAGCAAACAGCATTAGCAGAAGCAAACGGTTAATTCATCTTCAGCCAATCTATGACATACTAGGGCCCAATAAGGCTTCATCACTATCAGGACTCCACTCCCTTTCTGGTGCTAATAAAGCAGGATCATTTGCTAGAAAAGAAAAGATTATATGGTTGAATGCTTTTTATGCTGCTAGTGATGACATTATAGCTACACTGGGCCTTATGGGTCATTCTGAAACCCTTTCCACAGAAATGTTACAAACGTTAGAGGCATTCGTTTGTCAGGTGTATGTACCGCGAACCAAAATGACAGACATTGGGGAGGTAAAATGGTGGCTTTTCACTAAAAAACAAAGGACTGGGGAACATCTTGCACCTACAAAAGCATCTCTCTATCCAGGTATTTTGCGTGCACACTACCAAGCAATGATTTGGGCAAAAGATACTCCAACAGCATACTGGCATAACTCAACCTATTGATTTTGGCTGGTTGCTTGTGGATGGGGAATTTGAGCCTGTTACGTGTACAGAACCTTGTGTTGCCACTCATTTAACATTTCGCACTTCCGCTTTGTATTATATTTATGTTTAGTGAATCTGGCAACAGAACAGAACACTTTGGATTTGCTTTGGTTTTGTCGTTTGCTTACGTTTATTCTAAAAGCTAACTAATATACGATTATTTTACGTTTAAATTACTCAAGATGTACGAATTATGTCCTGTGTGTGTAGTTACGTGTGCGAGTGTCGTTTTCAATAAACTATGTACCAGTGACTACGAACTATTATTTGAGTAATAACAAGTGGCGTCCGTGATTTTGAACTTTACTTCTGATTTCAATATGCTAACGGATATGTTTGACAGTGAAACCAAAGAAGATACGGCTGTTGAGATGAAATACGACAAAATTGAGAAGTTACGGAAAGAAAGAACGAATTTACGAAGATTATTTACCACGACTTGTAATCAGTTTGAGAAAAAACAACAAGAAAAAGTTGAAGGTAAGGAACTTGATTTAATATTCAATAAGATAGTAGATAAAGCCGAGCGTTTATTCAAGGCTGATGCTCAATTATTAGAACTTGTTGATCAAAGCGATAAGGAATATGATGAAATGGAAACGTATAGAGATCGCTTTATTGAACTTAAAACAGAATATGAGCATTATTTACAACAAAGTAGCAGTGATGCTGCGCCAACTGATACAGCTACGATTGGGAAATTGAAGCTTCCAAAAATTGAATTAAAAGAATATGACCTAATGCCAAGGACTTGGGTTGCCTTTTGGGCGCAATACAGTCGTATTCATGAAGATGCTAGTATACGAGAAGAGGATAAATTTCAGTATCTTCTGTCATCTTTGAAGCCAATTTCGAAAGCACGCAGTATAGTTGAAAGTTATCCACCTTCTAAGAAAAATTATGTTAAGGTTATCGAACATCTCGAGTCCAGGTTTGGCAGACGTGATTTATTAATTGACGTGTTTATTCGAGATCTTTTAACTTTGGTAAACAACCGAGCCAATATTAAGCTTTCTGATTTATACGACAAGCTCGGTTCATCTTTGAGAGCTCTAGAAACATTAGGCGTCACTACGCAAAACTATGCTGCCATGCTATATCCGGTTGTAGAGTCGTGTCTTCCGACTGATGTATTAAAAGCTTGGGATAGATATTCAATAAATAGTGAGGTGGATGATGAAGAAACCGTTCAACTTACGAAAGAGAAACTGTTGGAAAGGTTGATGTCTTTTCTTCGTCGCGAAGTAGAAGGTGAAGAGCATCGGGCTTTAGCCGAAAAAGCTTTTGGCCAGCCTACAAAAAATAAAAGGGAATCTTCTAGCAAAGACGAGCCAACAGCAATGACTTTAACATCTTCTTCTGAAAAGTCTAGTAAGATTGAGTGCATTTTTTGCCAGAAACGTCATGCCAGTCAAGACTGTCATAAAGCTGCCTCTATGAATACAGAAGAAAGAAAGTCAATTGTTATACGTAGACGCTGCTGCTTGGTATGCTTGAAGACTGGACACTTGGCAAAAAACTGTCGCAGTGGTATTCATTGCCTTGTGTGTGGAAAGCGACACTACGTAATCTTGTGCCCAGAACTGCCTAAAGAAAATAAAGATAAATTCCCCACTGAATCGAAGATTGAAATGAATACGTCCACCTTATTTACGGAGCTTATGCCTCAGAAGATAATATATTTGAAAACACTATTGCTACGTTTAAGAAATGAAAATCAAGAACTTTACGTCAGAGCTTTACTTGATGATGGATCACAGCGATCATACGTGACCAAAAATGTAGTTAAAGAGTTACGGTTGAACCCTTCAGGAACAGAGTTATTGTCTCAAGGACTATTTGGGGGTAAGCAAACTTCTGAAGTAAGACATGGTCGCTATGACATCAATGTTGAGAGTATCGATAGAAGATTTTCATATAACTTATCAGTTTTGGACCAGTCCAAGATATGTTCGTCTTTGCCTCGCATACGGGACCCAGATTTGATACGAGAATTAAAATGTCGAGGTATTGAACTAACAGATGTCGGTCCAGAGACTCCTCCTATTGAGATGCTCATCGGTGCTGACTTTCTTGGTGGAATATTAACAGGAAAAATCGAAGTTTTGCCATCTGGAATAACAGCCATAGAAACGAAGCTCGGATGGAGTGTTTTAGGTCCAGGAAAGAGGAGAAGTATAAATATGGTATCGTTAAGTATGTATCACTCGGAGATACACAAAATATGGGACTTAGAGTCGTTGGGCATCACAGATCCCACTGAAAGAAAAACCACTAAGGAGCTAGACGAAGAAACTGTTGCATTTTTCCAGGAGACAATTCAGAAAACTGGTGACAGGTATGAGGTAGCACTTCCATGGCTAGCAGGACATCCTCCCCTGTATGATGGATATGATCAGGCTGAAGCAAGACTTCGTACGGTTACTAAACGTCTTTTGAAGGACAATAACAACGAACTGTATGATAGTGTCTTACAACAATTGAAGAATGATAACATCATAGAGGAGGTGACGGAAATTGAAATGTCAAGTTCCAAAGCTTGTCATTACTTGCCCCATCATCCAGTTGTCAAATTGTCAAGCTCTACAACAAAAATAAGGCCGGTCTTTGATGCTTCATACAAACGTGCAGGATATGCCTCCTTAAATGACTGCCTCAGTACAGGACCTAGCTTGTTGCATCGAATCCCTCATCTGATAAGTAAATTTCGTTGTGGTGCCATCGGAGTGATTGCAGACATCAAGCAAGCATTTCTTCAGCTCTCTTTAGTTCCCGAAGATCGAGACTACCTAAGATTCCTTTGGTGGGAAGACAAGAAACACACTAAGCTGAAATTCTACAGACATTGCCGTGTTGTCTTTGGTGTTTCATCTAGCCCCTTTCTATTGAATTCCACGATTAACTTTCATCTTGAATCACAAGAATTCCAAACAGAAATCCTGCAAAGCACAATCAATCGTATGAAAGAAGGATTTTATGTCGACAACTTAGTCACGAGTGTAGATACCTACGAAGAATTGGAGCAATTGCAATCGCAAGCTATCCAAGTAATGCAAAAGGCTTCCTTTGAATTAAGATGTTGGGCTTATAATGGAATTCAAGATGGAGAAAACCAGAATGTACTAGGCCTAAAATGGGATACCCATACAGATGAACTTTATTGTGCTGGCTGTAAAACAACTTCATCAGCAGACAAAGTTCTTTCGAAAAGGCAGCTTCTATCTATTGTCAACAGTATATACGACCCAATTGGATTTACATCACCTGCAACATTACTACCAAAATTGTTGCTCCAAGAAGCTTGGCGAAACAAGATAGGCTGGGACGAAGAATTGCCTCCGAATATTCAGCATCGATATCAACATTGGGTGAAGCATATTGATCTCATAGAACAGTGCAGAATTCCTCGTCGATTGATACAAGGAACTCTTGAGAACACAAGCCTGCACGTCTTTACCGATGCTTCGGCAGATGCATATGCTTGCTGTGTATACTTACGTTCTGAAGAAGAAGCAGGCACCTCTGTCCAGTTAATATCTTCCAAAGCCAGAGTAGCCCCGATGAAAAGACCAACGATTCCACGTTTAGAGTTGCTTGGAGCTGCAATGGGTGCAAGATTAGCATGTACCGTTCTTGAAGCAATACAACAGCCTCTAAGAATTTTCTTTTGGGTCGATTCAATGGTTGTCCTAAGCTGGATAATGAAGGGAGAACCGTGGAACAGTTTCGTTGGCAACCGGGTTAAAGAAATACGTAAACTTACAGCTGTCGACAGTTGGAGATTTGTACCAGGAACTATGAATCCGGCCGACCTGCCTTCTCGTTCTTGCAGTTGGAAGGAGTTGATAGATAGTCGATGGTGGGAGGGCCCACCTTGGCTTAAAGAAGCAGAGAATACCTGGCCAAATACTGAGATTACGATGCCTGAAGAAGCTTTAGTTGAAAGAAAGAAAAGTGTTATCTGCAGTACGAATATCAACTTACAAGAAAACTTCAGCAAAGAGCTTCTGTACTTCTCTAAATACAGTAAAGTTATACGAATGGTAGCTTGGATGTTACGATTTGTCAATAATGTTAAGAATAAGTCCAAACGAGTTGCATCCGAGTTAACAAGTGAAGAAATACAGAAAGCAAAACTTGCCATCATAAAACTGGTGCAAAGAGAGTCTCCTGAATTGAAGGAAAAATACTTGAAGTCAATACGATTTTCTGAAGAATCTGGAGTCTTGAAAGTTGAAACTAAGTTGGTTTTGGGTGAAGATCCAGAAGATTTCCAGAGACCAACAGTACTACCCGATCATCCTATAGTGAGACTGTACGTAGAACATGTCCATAAAGCTATGATGCATAGTGGTGTTCAAACAACTCTGAACCATATTCGAGAGCTTTACTGGATTCCTCGCTGTCGGAGGGTAGTTCGAGAGGTTATAAGCAAGTGTGTAGTCTGCAAGCGACACTCGAGTAAACCAGTACAGCCAAATACAGCACCTCTACCCATAGATAGAACGAAACGCATTGCTGCATTCCAAGTCACTGGTGTAGATTTGGCTGGACCTTTGCACTTGCGTCAAGGTATCAAGGCATGGATTGTTTTATTCACATGTGCCGTGTATAGAGCCATTCACCTGGAGCTCGTTACATCATTGTCATCTGAAGCATTCATGCAGGCAATGAGAAGATTCTTTGCAAGAAGAGGGAGATGCTCTGTAATGTATTCAGACAACGGGACAAATTTTACTGGAACAGCACGAGCCCTTCAATCATTGAACTGGAAAGAAATACAATCTGAATGTGCCTTGGAAAACATCAAATGGCGTTTTAGCCCACCCACCGCGCCATGGTATGGTAGTTGGTGGGAGAGGATGGTGCGTAGCATCAAACAAATTTTACGAAAATGCTTAGGAAAAGCTTGCGTGACATACGAAGAGATGCTCACATTATTGTGCGAAGCTGAAAGTGTCATCAATGGGAGACCACTCACCTACCTTTCAGACGATCCAAATGAAATGACACCAATAACTCCAGCTCATTTCATACAAGACATTAGAGGATCAGAAACACATGACTTGGACATTGTCGACTCCAAGCATTTATTGAAAAGAGTGCGGTATGTACACAGTTTGCGAGAGAATTTACGAAAACGATTCCAGAAGGAATATTTAGGTGAACTTGTGCGCAACCCAAAATCTAGATCAAAGCAGAAGGAAATTTCTGTGGGAGAAATTGTTCTCATTGGATGTGAGGACACTAAGAGACTGAACTGGCCATTAGGTTGTGTTGTCGAACTGTATCCTGGCAAGGATGGTATCCAGAGAGTTGCCAAACTGCGAGTTGCAAATGGCTACCTTGTTAGACCTTTGCAGAGACTGTATCCTCTCGAGATGTCCATCTGTGACTTGCCCTCTGACATAGCAGCAAATGAGAAAGATGGAGAAACTAACGTCGATTCTGGATATTTGGAGTCTTCAGCAGCTCCTATTCCTAAACATCCCATTCCTAAGACTAAGACTCTCATTCCTAAGACAGAGGTTTCTCAGCCAGTGAAACAAACTCGCAGTGGTCGAAGAATAGTTCCACGCCAACGTTTGGATTTGTAGACTGTAAATATTTCTTAGTTAGGGCTAATGACTCTAAAATTTGTGTTTACCATTATTTGCATTATTCATTATTGTTACTGAACATTGTCGTGGAGCTATTTGTCTTAACTCATAATCATGTTCATTATATTGTCATATATAATTGTTTACATTGTAGTACATTGGTAGTTAGCATAATATGTGTAGCAGTTTGCCATATATTTGATTTGTAGTTGTCATAGATTATGTAGTGGTTAACTATTTGTTTGCCATATTTTTTTTATTTGTAGTTTTGTATTGCATTAAGCTTTATTTGCAATACAAAAGGTGGGAGTATGTTGCCACTCATTTAACATTTCGCACTTCCGCTTTGTATTATATTTATGTTTAGTGAATCTGGCAACAGAACAGAACACTTTGGATTTGCTTTGGTTTTGTCGTTTGCTTACGTTTATTCTAAAAGCTAACTAATATACGATTATTTTACGTTTAAATTACTCAAGATGTACGAATTATGTCCTGTGTGTGTAGTTACGTGTGCGAGTGTCGTTTTCAATAAACTATGTACCAGTGACTACGAACTATTATTTGAGTAATAACACCTTGTGCTTCGCAGGGACTTTTAGAGTTGACTAAGTGTTCCTGTCTGAAGCATCGGTGTGCCCTTCCCTACTGATGCATTCTCAACAATCGGCCTTGCACAGAGATGTTCTCATGTGGTGGAGATGATGATTATTGTGACAACATTGCAATTTTTGACCTGATGATGAATGGTAATGATGAAATTGAGGATGAAGATGTTGATTTAACTTAATGATAGTGAAAAATCTTAATATCGTTTACACCATTTGTTACATATAGCAAAAACTGTTACACTCTTCTGTAACATTCACATTCCAAATATTAAAAAGCTTTGTCGTATTTACATCTACAAAAGCATCTCTTTATCCAGGTCTTTTGCGTGCACACTACTCAGCAATGATTTGGACACAAGATACTCCGACAGCATCCTAGCATAACTCAACCTATTGATTTTGGCTGGTCGCTTGTGGAACGGGAATTTGAGCCTATTACGTGAACAGAACCTTGTGCTTAGCAGGGGCTTTTACAGTTGACTAAGTGTTCCTGTCTGAAGCTCGGGGTGCCCTTCCCTGCTGATGCAGTCTCAACAATCTGCCTTGCACAGAGATGTGCTCATGTGGTGGAGATGATGACTAATGTGACAACTTGCAATTTTTGACCTGATGATGAATGATGATGAGAAAATTGAGGATGAAGATGTTGATTAAACTTAACGATTGTGAAAAATCTTGATATCGTTTACGTCATTTGTAATATATAACAAAAACTATTACACTGTTACATTCTTCTGTAACATTCACATTCCAAATATTAAAAAGCTTTGTCGTATCAATTTTGAACAGGCGTAGTTTATTAACAGTCTGTTGTAGTTTATTTTCTTGTGAAAAGTATCAAAGCTTTATTTTATTGTCCAATCTGTAAATATTAACTATCTGTGGTGCTCATTTATTTACAATATAATGTGGAAACTATTATTAGAGTCCCAAAAGAGATGCCCAATAATGGTGTCCCTTTGAATTCTAATTCTTGAACTGACAATGTAACGTTTCTATAACGGTCAGAAAGCTTTTTTTAATTCCAAAAAGTTTTCTAATAACCAACATGTTCATATAGTGCACCGGAAAGCTATTATTCTAAAAAGACGTTCCGGCAATGGTGATACAGCGGCCATCTTGAATTTTGACTTAAGTAGATATATCATTGTAAAAGTTATTTTATTTTCTATAGTTTCCCAACAGCCAACAAGTGTATAAAGCGCAATGAGAAGCTATTCTTCTGAAAAACGTACTGTCCACTTGATGATGTGTGGTTAACGCTCCAACTTCGCATGCTAAGAATACCGAGTTCGAATCCCGGGTTAGGCATGGATGTTCTTTGTGGTTCGGAATCCACGTTAAGCTGCCGATATCGTCCTTATTATCCGTTATTGTGCATAAGTATAGGTCGCTAAGGTCATCAACCAACCAACCTGAAAAACGTACTTAAGATCGCGATACGGCGGCCATTTTGAATTTCGTAATTTAACCTAACACACATGTGTTACATACCATTAGAAAGGAAATTTTATTTCCTACAAGTTTTCTTACAGTCAACAAGTTGATAAAATGAGCTGGGAAGCCATTATTCCGCAAAAACGTACGTTAGGTGGTAAGGGGGTGGCCATTTTGGATTTGCGACTGCAGCGCCGCTCATACCAGGATGCCAGATACCCACCATCGGATTTCATTTTCTACGCATTCATACGAAGCTAATGACACCACCCACATGTTTGCATCATGTAGTGGCCCAAGGGATTACATTTGCCCTCGGACTATCTTTGGTGATTATGCTAACTAGAAATTATTAATTTAATTTCTTTAAAATTGGAAAAAAAGTTTATGTAATATTCTGTATCTGGTTTCTGATACCAAATAGCACATACTTTCTGAAAAAGGTAACATTTTTACTGATACGAATTTTTCTTCCGTATATGAGAAGAAAGGAAAATCTTTAAAACAAATATTTGTATGATTGTTATATATATTACGAAATTAGTTTAATAATTTTATATAAATTGCAAATTTTTAATCAATAAATGTATTAAAGTAAATATCATTAAATAATACATACATATTTTTAAAGGGAAAATATACTATTGCATCGATTTAAATGTCTAAAAATTGTGTATTTTTATCTTAATTATCCCTTTAGAACTTATTCATTTATTTTAAATTAAAAAAATATTTTTCAAAATTATTCTGTTTTAAACAAACATCCAAATTTACCATACTATATCGGTATAGCTTTAATTCTTCCATTTGAATCAGCGCATACATATAATCAACTAGCAAAGTCATTACTGATAGTGTTGCATACAAAACAGTAAAATGCAATTCATTTATTGAAAACTATAGGTGCTATTTATTTTTAAATAGAATTATTTAAACCTGAGTTAAAATAATCGATATGTTATAAATTTTTAATAATTAAAAACAAATCGCCTTAATTTTTAATAATTAAAATGTTTACTTAAGAAGGATTTAAAAGACCTGAATTCATACTAATCCAAATCCACCTTCAAAAATGCAACAAACTCTATTAAAAAATAATTTCACAATACTAATATTCACTTAAGGAAAATTACACTACTAAATGAAACATGAACCAAGACAAATTACAGGAAAATCTTAATTTATGTAGGATTTTGACCTTTTGTAATTAGAAGGTAACTATATTGCTATAATATATCTTTCCCAATCACTTTACCCCTACATTGATAAATAAATCAATATCAATAAATTTGTTCGTCGAACCCAAATCTCGCTTGATGACAGCGTACAACCCTTCAATACAAAACAAAAAGCCTATTGTCAAAGTTCAAATGTCTTAAGGATCACAACTCAATTTGTGACCTGTTACCCTTTATAGATTTCTAGGAAGTTATTTTTAATTAGAAGCCGATTTTAAGTCAGCCGTGCTTTATGGACGGAAGAATTAGCTTCTGCAACGTGGGAGGTGTGAATTCCTGATGAGATGAAGATCTATATATTTAATAGGCAATACGTTTTTTGGGGTTAGTCCGTCCGCCTAAATTGCTCAACCAATTTCAATGATCAAGGTGTCATTTTAAAGGAAATAAGCTGTAGATTTGCCAAAACGTGCCAAAATAATTTATTAACACTTTATTAATTAGTTAAATTTCAATATTTTTCATCATTAAGCTACTACAAAGCCTCAATGATTTTGAATATATGATTGGCAACATCCTTACGTATGTAAACAACAAACCGGCTGCTCGGGGGTTCAACCAGCCAACCAACCGTTGCTAATTTTAAAGCTATCCTTACGTATGTAAACAACAAACCCGTTGCTAATTTTAAAGCTCTTTTTAAACTCTTTGTTTCAAAGTTGTTTTTTCTGTTTTTCTGAAGCATTTTTGTATTAGAGTAATTATTATTTTGAAGTATTTCTATCCAGAAAATGCTTCGCGTTGGACTTCGTTCTCTAACGGGGTGACTTATCAGAATAAATAAAAAATATTAGGACTTCAATGTAAGGGCATAGCTAATGAAGTTTTAAGTCAAAATGTTGGCGGATAGTATATTTAACTTTCTATTATGAAACTTGCAATTTGGGTGTTTTCTCTATTAAGCTTTACATTAAATTTATAAAAATTTGGTTACATTTTTTATGGCTGGCAAACCTATTCGAGCGCAGCAAGATGTTTTAACCACAAATTCGAGCTGCAAAGCCGCTCAATCCGAGCGCAGCGAGGCGTTTGGGGGTTGGCGAGCGTTAGCGAGCAGGGGGCGAAGCCCCCTAGTTGGTTATTAAGCTTTGTGTGTGTCCGACGGTAGCAAACGGAAGTCAAATCAATGTAACAGTAGCTAACTTTCCTCAAAGTACTTCTTACTTAGTGTTCAGGGAGAAAAATCCTTCATGTACATTTTAGCTACTATACCAGACTAATGTAGTGATAACAAGCTCTATAGGGAAGACTTGTGTACCTAGGGCAGCCATGTGCCTAGGGCCACCCCACTTTCATTGAATAATGTTTAGTTCTAAGTTTTTTTTTATTCATTTGGGAAAGTGGCAACACGCAATTGCTCTTTTGACAGCCATTTTGAAATCTTAGAGGAGAAAGCTGTGACAAGTTATAAGTGGAAAACGTTTTTATATGATCTGCAGTAACATTTTTCAGCTCATGTCTTTTATTGTTTTACAAAGTTAAGTCAAATACTTTTCTTTGAATTCTTGTAAATAATTTTATTTTTAACATTAAGTACTAAATGATATGTTTAAATAAGTCCTTTCTTCGTGTGCATTTTTAGTAGAAGACATTTTACATGAAATTACCAAGTCATGTACTTAGGGCCACATAGTAGCTTATTGTGTTCAAATTGCCAAAACCCAAATGTGTTGGTACTTCAAAGCGATAATGTATATAGCTCATTTTTTGGAATCAGTTTTTCAAGTTGTGAAAATACTTATAATTCACTAATAATTTGACACATTGAAATATATTATAGTTATTATATGATAAACAATGACTGAAACTTACTTGATATTGTTTCTTTTATAAAATTCATCTGTGTATGTTCGTTTTCTATTCATTATGGACTGAAACCTCACTTAAAGAGAATGGCCCTAGATACATCAGCTACTGGCCCTAGGCATAACGAGGTCTTATACCTAGGGCCATTTGTGAAATTTCTTTAAAAACCTTCTATTTGACAGAATCTATTATTTTAAGTATTTATAGTAATGCCAATAGGAAGTAATTACTATAAATATGTATGCATATCAGTTTCCCATTTTTAAACTGCTCAGTGGCTCATTTTTTGTACATGGAAAAAAAGGCAGCCCTAGATACACAGGTCTCCCCTACTTCTGAAGTCAACATTCCCAGTTTATTCGAAATTTTACTGAGAGTACCAGAAATTGCAACCGCGGAAGTCAATTTGCAATTCATTTGCAGCCTAAACTATAAAGGCTACAGATATGTGTCGTAGATGGTATGGAAAGTTTTAAATGGATTGTTAAATTAAGATTTAACCGAAAACGGGTTAAAGTTTCTTAAGCATAGATTGCCAGTGATAAATTTACTTTTTGAACCAAATAGAATTATCAGATTGGATTTTGGATATTCTCTGACAAGTTTTATCGACAAATTTGTTTCAAACTTGACGACTTGGCGATATTTTTATTTATAGAAGAAAAGTTTAGATTGGCATAGGTATTGTTATACGTTTTCAAACATAGCAAGGGATATTTCAGTCATCGGCAAATTGTACATGCTTAGTATCTAATCCTAACGTACGTCAATAAAAACGAAACGGCCATTTTGTAACAATGGCTGTCATAATCCGAATTTTTTTATTACACTTTAATAAAAAGATTAAAGATCCCTAAGATAATTTTCTCAAACGTTATCTATATCTTACATAAAGCGACAGTTATATCTTTGATCATGTAACACTACGTAAGTGACTCAATGACTGAAAACTCTCTTTTAATAAATGTCCAATGTGAAAGTTCAAATATCTAGAGATAACATTTTAATGTGCAACCTGTTAACCTTTATTATTTTCCAGGAAGTTATTTTTAATTGGAAGCAGACAGAAGAACGTGGGAGGTGTAAATTCCTATCATGAGAACAATTGGTGATTAAGCTTTGTTGGGTGCCGCTTCTCGACGGTAGCAAACAGAAATCCATCTTAAATAATTGCAAAATTTTAGTCGATAAAAACTTTAGTCTACATGAACTGGCGAATATTATCAATATCTCCTTTTTATAAAATTTGGTAATTTAATCCAGAAAAATTATTTAAAACAGCTTATTAGTATTTAGAAGAACATTCAATGTACACTAATATATATCATTTATACACTTTTAAAACCATTGAAAGTTTATTTTTTATTAGAATTTGTTTGCGCTTATGAATATGTGGCCTCGAAAGTCTCGTAACCAAACCAAGATGGACCTTGAGATTGTAGTTGATCGCCATTTTCTTTGTAATTAGTGGTATATTGATGCAGTTAATATTATTTATGTAACGACATTGGATTTAATTGCATTTTTTTTTATATTAATATATTATACAATCTGAATACCTGTACTTCGCTAGGAAATTTCAGCATATGCATTTTTAACAATCAAAAGCGATACCAACATGTTTTATTTTTCTTTAATGACTTTTTAGAGCTTAATTAGTCTTGAAAGGTTATACTTCGATGTATTTTTATGTTATATGTATATGTATGCGTAACTTCTTGTGTTTATGCATAACTTCCATATTTATTTTTTACTAGCCCACGAAGGGTGGCTGAGCGAAATTTCCATTTTACTCAACAGCTCGCTCGTGGTCAGGTTTCTTTTCGAAAGACATATATCGTTGCTGATTAGTTTTGTCATGCCACACTCTTTCCGGCGCTTCTCATTGGACTGAAACCCCTCCGAGATTTTTTGAACAAAAAAGGTATACATGCACCTAAAGTCATTGTATCATTAGAAACGCACGTAAATGGCCTCATTGGTTCATTTTTCTTCGCAAAGCGCACAGTTACGGGGAACGTTTAGCTTGCTATTCATTAAATACTTGGTGTATAAACAAAAAAATTTAAACTGTGGATGAGTTGAAAAAGCGTACCATTCCATCAATTCGTACAATAACTTTTGATATGCTGGGAAACACTTAGAAAGAACTGGATTACCTATTAGACGTTTTTCGTGTTACAAAAGGTTCACACTTCAAAAGCTATTGATATTAAAAACTATTACTTTTAAAACATAGTGAGATGTTTTTTCTATTTAAATATTTTTTTTCATTCTAATGGGTAATTCCGTAAAAATATTCCATAATTTTCTTTTATACTTTTAGCCTGGACACCCTGTATCTTAGGCTCAAAACCAAAAATGCTCATTGGGTGAACCAAAAAAAAAAAAAAAACAGTACGTTCTCGACATTCACAGTTTTCCGGAACGCACTTTGGCCAGTCCTTTTTCTAAATGAAAGTTTTCGTGGCTCATGAATAGGTTACGATCAGTCAACGAATTAGAAAAAAAAAATATGGAAACCAACCAAACAACGCGTTATAAACCATCCACATAATTCTCAGTGAGCGTTTGCGCTTTCTTAGCTAAACATATATATTTAAAACAAACTTTTGACAATGGGAAACTAAATAAAAAAAATTTAAACTTATCATCCGCTCAGAAATATATAAGGCTCTCAGTTAAGATAGTAATACAAACTTACTCCATAGTGTACATTCGTGGTTGAATTATTAATGTTAACAATTCATTTGACACTTTAATAGTTTTTCCGTGTTAAGAACGGGTGATTTTGCTGTCAAAATATAAAATAATCCACTTTACTATAAAAAAATTGCGTGTGAAACAATGAAACATCCGGTTAAAAATAACATTAAAACACAAAGGAAATACCAAACTACAAAATATCAATCAAACATAATCATGTTTTAAATCCTCTCACACGCGTTGCTATGTTACTATATGTAAATTATATTGTGAGCATAGGAGGCTTAAGGGTTAATAATTATTCATTAATGTTAATTCACGTTGTTACTCAATATTAATTTCTGAAACACATGATATTCTATACCTTTAATATTGCAATGTCTTTTCATCCATGATCTTCAGTATTTATTGGAATGGAGAAATATTTTTAATTTGAGAACAAATTTATATAAGGTTGGCATAACAATTAAGTACATGCTCCTAATAATATTTTTATTGTTGTTTAGATGGGTAATTACGCGAGTTTCATTGTAGATAGACGTTTGTATTTTTAAAGATATTTAACCAAGCTTACATGAGTATATACTTAAAGCGAAGTATAATGTGTGAAACAGTGAAGATTTTAATACATTTAAATTCCTTAATTGGTTCTTATAGTATCAAATTGACTAAATTTAATTTTAATGATACATTTTTGGTATTTTTAACCTTTAATGTTACGCTTAAAAGTTTGATTTAAAATACAAGATTAAGTTCATTACAAGAAATACAACATATATTACAATTATCTATTATCTGTGAGGTAGATGATGCTGATCTACTTGAAAAATGTGAAAAATTAATATTCAAACTACAGACAGCATTTTAAACCAGAATAATTATAACAAAATAAATTCAAATTTCTCCAAGTATGTTCTTAATTAGTAAACTTAAGTTTTACTTTATAGTTTTATTTTCAGTCGTTTCATTACTAAAGATGTTACAAGCGCCAACTTTTCAATTTTACAGACTGGGGCGAGTCTCAGTGGATAAATTCAAGCTCGGGGAGGGGATTGAACCAAGATTTCCGGACACTACTTTGTTCATTATTTACCTACTGAATACAATGAAATTTATGTAGTAAAGTGATATGTATTTTTGACACTTTATGAAAACAGTAAGAGCACTAACTATATAATTCCTCATTATAAAATAATGTATTTCAATATCAAGCATTATTTTAAAAGATATACTTTTATGATATTACACTAAAAGGAAAAAAGCAAATTTTAATTATTCTGGATAATATTTAATGGAAAAAAAACCTGTACCAGTAATCTCATCATTACAAATTTATTCATTCCAATTTCATACAATACTTAAAAATACTATATTTTTTATGAAATTGCACTAAAATGAGGACGGCACTTTTTAATAATTCTAAGTGATTTTCAATATTTTTGAAAATTTGTATTTTTTATACAATGCACTAGAAAAAATAAGCAAAAAATTCAAATATAAAAAAACATTAAAAACTATATTTACTTAAAATTATAAGTTCTAAAAATATAAAGCAAAACATTCTATAATTTTTACTCTTATAACTTAAGTTTATTAGTTTACTAATAAATATTAGTTTATAAAAACTGTAAAACGTTCGTTACAATCATTAATCTTCCAATACAATAATTCGACATAAATACTTTGAATCGTCCTGTTTTATGGTAACTTATTTATTATAATTGTAGAAAGAAATTATCTAAATAATTTTAATATATTTTACGAAAAATGGATAATTAATACATTATGCTTTGAATGCAAAGGAAACAAAAAACTGGATGAAAGATAATATAAATCTAACCACTTTTATGGGATTTTTTTCTTTAGAACATTACAAAATATCCTTTTTAAGCAAAATTTTATACTGGAAAAACACATTTTTACAGTTTTTTGGAGCAGGGCGAAATTACATCTTTTTCCCCGCTGTTGATGGAGCACAGGGACGATCCCCCCGTGTAGTTGGCGCCTAAGAAAAATGTTGCAAGCACTCCACATTTTCATATTAGTTTGTTCTCTAGTTATGACGTGAACAATATAAATGAGATTTTCAAAAGGAAAAGTGATGCCACTATTTTAAATAGTTTTTTTTTATCAGATTCTAAGAGATTTGTTTCGTGAATTTTAGACTGCAAACTAAAAACCAGTAACCTCCTTTACTACAATTAGACGCATGATATTCTGAAAAGAGCTCTTGCTAATATCAGAACTAAAAGGCTATTTCTACGTGGATCTACCTAGTTATAATTTAAGTTGATGTTAAAATTTTTATCAGTTTCTGACAAGTAAAATGCGTAGAACACAATACCAAAGGGTTGTCCCAATTATATTTCTAAGGTTTTCAAGGGAGAAAACATGCATGGCACTAAGTCATCATAGGATTTGATTATATCAGAGAAAATAAATACTCCCTCCCCCACAATAAATTTAATTTACAAATATTAGCTAAAATTTTAGGTATGCAAATGTATCTAGTATTAGGTATTCAATCAATCCATCAAATAAAATAGATATCACATTAAAAACTTTACAAAAATTGCTCAAACACAATCCATTTTACTGAAGCTTTAAATATACCCTTAATAGAGATTAACATTTTTACAGTGATGCAGTCTTTTCCTGATAAGGTTTCAAACCATTCCATTCTTAAAATATTTTTAGTAAGTAACTGTCTTTCAAGAAGTTAATTATTATAAGAATAATTTGAACTCAACTTCACGAATGAAATTTAAAAATTTTAATAAGACGAACAAATAATGGTTTAAATGATCAAGTTGTCATTTTAATTTAAAAGTACCCGCTTAAAAGTGATTACATCATTTGTTTTAAGTAAAATAGTACTTTTAATTGATACCATGTATAAAATGAAACAAAAAGATAATTAACTTGAAGGGGGAAAAAAACATAAGTAATAGTTTTTATTTTTTTTTAATACTTTTCAAAACGCTTTATAATTAGCTCTCATTGTAATGCTAATTTTAAGAAATAATCATACATTAAATGTAGCTGTAAAATTGACTTATATGTTAGATATCTTTTATTGAGAACGTCTAAAATTATAGGTTCATTGCTGCATTCCCAATTTTTATCATAGGATTAATTTATTACATTTTATTAACAAAGATAAGGGACAACAAAAGGCATGATTAAAATGGCTTTTATCGGCTTAAATTTCACGAGTTTTTTTTTTATTGTGTGGGTTTTGTTTTTTTTAAAGAAGTTTTCTTTAATACACAGTTTCAATTTCATTCGAGAAACTCTAGCTCACTAAAACAGCTATATATTTTCTACAATGTACATTTTATTTCGTCAAAAGTCGTATCAAATTAAAGTATCCACTCATATGAGCGAATTATTTGAGATGAATAAAATAAATTTGTTAATAATTATACTTTTATTCAGAAAACTATTTAATAATTATTGAAAAAAATTGTTGATTAAAAAATATACTGTATAATATAAATCATAGTTTTGTTGATTCAGTTAATTTTCTAAGCCCTATCATAATGGCAATCTATTTTTGAACGTCGAAGAACATGTAAAACACTAAAAAAAAAATTCTCTATTCGGGCATTAAAAAAAAAAAATCTTTGTTCTAAAGAAAAGTTTTAACTTTTATAATTTCTCTTTTTATGTTATTTCTAAATTATGCTTGAGAGAGCAAGAACATTTATAAAATCTAACTTTTAAATAAATATCTCTCAACGAATCATACAATAGATAATTAGGAACCAAAATATCTTAAGCATTCACTTAACCAAACTCCACCTAATTCTTTGGTTTCATCTATCTTCAAAACTTCCAAATTTCTAAATAGGAACTTATTCTCTGAAATTCAGTACACTTGCCATGATTCAACAATACTCTACATTGTAAAAAAATATTAATTTTCAATTTGATCAATATCACTACATAACTCAAGGAAAACGACAGTCTGGCTACATGATTCCATAATTAAAACACTACTCAACAAAAATCTAAGTAGTTTATCCAATTTATGCAAAAAGCATGCCTCAGGATATTCCAGTATGATAAATTATTTGCTCACACTTTTTGAGATCTTCTTTTAAGTAAACTAGTCACTCTTTGCCAACAAACCGTTATTCAACTAGTTGTTTTCGATTTGCATAATTCCTCAACCTATCTTCGGAATAACCTTTCGACGGTTTCTTTGAAGACGCTGCTTTTATTGTGTAGTTAAATGAATATTCTAAAATCGTACACTCCGTCTTGTCACGACGCTGATATGAACATGAATTTTGAATGACAGGTTGAAAATGCCGTTTGACGGCTCTTTCCAGTCTGTTAAAGGGAGCTCAGATCTCTTTTCGATAACGTATCCCTCTTCTAGTGCGATTTCGGTGTAATGTTTAACTATTTTGAAATAAGCACTTTTATAGATTCTAATTATTGGAAAGATTAGAAATAAATATCTTAAAATTAATTTGTCGGCTCAAGTTGCATAAATAACATTCCCTTATTTAGATCCGTCTGAAAAATGTATTAATAAACAGATAATAAAATATTGTACTTATACTACTGAAATTATAGGAAAATATCTACAAAAAATATTAATAAGAATCAGGAAAAATTTTCGCCGTCAGATGGATTGGTTGTTTTCAGATTATCTGGCGCCTTCAGCAACAAGAGGGCTATAATGCGCCGAAATATTCGTCATTTGACAAGCCAATATACATTTACAAACACCTATGCCTTACACGGGACTCGAACAAGCAACCTCTCGGTCTATAGGCTAGCACGCTAACCACTACACCGTTTTGTCGGCCGCCATTAGATGGAATTGTGGCACTTTATGGACTTATATCAAATTTAACTTAACTGGATTTACTTTATAAATAAAGTTTTCAATGAATATTTGATACCAAAACTAAAACTATCCCAAAAATTATTAATATAAATCCCATAACTGTTGTTTTCAAATCATTATTTGCAAAAGTTTGAGCTATTTTATAATTTTTTTTTTTTTTTTTTTTTTTTTTTTATTAAATATGTATTTATTTTTATTTTTAAGGTTATTTTCCATCATCTAAAATTATTAGAAGGCTCTTAACATCAGCACTATCAGTATGGACACCCGTAAAAGTACCACAAATATCATTATTTAGGATTATTATTTTTTTTACCAGCTTTATTTTTCATGAAAGTGTCCCAGAACAAAAGCATGTAACTATTATTTTACACTATTTACTATTTCTGTTAAATTATAGTGTAATAGAATACTTTGGCGACTTTAGTCAGGAAGTTTTCAGAGTGGCTGATCAATACACAAAGTATTATCAAATTCGTGAAATAATGTAACTTCGCAATCGCTCGCAATATAGAATTTAAATTTTTTTTAAATGAATGAGATTTTGCACTTAGTATTGAAACATTATATTGAAATTGGTATTTTTACAAATATTACTAAAACAAGGCATTTTATAAATAGGAAACTTTCCAGCAATGGGATAGTTGCAGTATATAATATTCAAATGTATCTCTCTTTGAAAGTATGACTGAAATAACGACTGAAATGAAGATCCTCTGACATGAAGTAGGCAAAAACGTATCATCAGAACAGCAGTGCTAGAAGTGCTTTTTTATGGTGCATGTATAACATACTATTATAAAATATATTATACTACTTTGCATAATATTTGCAATAAGAATTTTTATTAACAAATACTGTTACACTTGGTGAACTTTTAACTTTAAAGGAACTTTCTTTTAAGTTAAATTTCTATTCTTGTTTCATAAAAAGACAAGCTATTAAAAAAAAATCGAGTTTTCTATTAATTTAATTTCATGAAAGTATGCACATTTGGAAGCAGTTTTTAAATCGAAATAACCAATTATGTATCTAATGTTTAAAAATTACTTCACTTTATCTCTTACTTCCAAGTAAAATAACCAAATCACAAAATATTCATTAAAATAACAATAAATTTCGAACCTTTGTTCAATGTTAGAGTTATTAAGTATAAATTATGTTCTTACTAGTTAATATTTTTATTATAAGATACGAAATTATAAAAAATTTCGTGGGTTGGGGAGGGGTTGCACTCGTCACCAACTTTTGGATATCCCCCACTTTTCTTTTCCCACTTCTACTACTGCAGAACAGTAAACAGGACACAAACTTACAAACACAGACTCTTCAAATCTGCATCTTTAGTATGGCCCACGGCAATTAGTGTTGCCCTTGCGCCGTTAAACTCCTACCAACCAACCAATCAGATGCTTTTAGTTAAAAATTAAAGTTATTTTAGACTCTGCTATCGTATAGTAAAAATTTAGCATGAAATTAAAATTTACTGGAAAAGAAATTAAAGAACATTTCTCAGCAGTATTTTTAATCAAAAGATTATTATTTTTAAAAAATAACACACTGCGAGAGCATTTTCTGTTTTTTTTTTTTTTTTTTTTTTTTTCCTTCTTTCTTTTTTTTCCACTGTAGGGCATAAAAAATATCCTTATTTTCCGATTTCTTTCATTGGGGATACTATATTAAACTCATCTAAACGCAATGCTATAAATCAATCATCCCAAATCTCAAATTAAAAAGTTGTATGTTTTTGTAATCAAAAAATTTAAATACATCGATTTAAAATCCAGATTTAACTATAAAAATGCCTTGGCTTCTAATATTGTAATATGAGACTATACAGATTCTGTTATTTCAATTTAAATTATTTAAAACTTATTATTGGTAAAAGGACATATATTTTGGTGCTTTATAAATACAAATGTTTTGCGTTTTTTAAGTATACTTATTATTGGTTTACGGGCATATATTTTGGTGTTTCATCAATACAAATGCTTTGTGCTTTTTAAGTAACAAGATAGTATACTTCTAATCTGTTTTTATTAGTGAGTCAACATGAATCAGATTAAGATGGTTGCATCTAAAATATCGAACTTTCAATTTTCTTATAATTAGATTGTCATTTTTCGTTCTTAATAAAACCAGGATATCGTTATAGAAAAAAATGAAAGCAAACTCGATGTACAAACGAATATTGCAATTTAAAAATAATTTAAAACGCACACTAACATAAACTAATAAAAAAAAAGAAAAAACCAGTTTGATAAGAATTCCACGAATAGTAATTAAAAAGTTTTGTATTGTAATTCACATAGATGACGGATATCTATTTACTTGTTCTTAAAATAATCATTTACATACATGAAAGATTTAAAGCAATAAATTCACCGCATCTTTTTCAATGTATATTCATTCCCTACCTAATATGAGGTTCCGGGATTTCAATTCACCAACAAGAAACAAAGAAGGAATTGAAAAAGTAATCTACTCCTTCACATTGACCTCTCCAAACATCATCTATTAGCAGGGATGCATCGTGATTTACACAACCTTAGTTCTGCAGACAGAATTTAGGCAGTTGAAGAATTTGGATGAGACTTCATTTTCACCTGTTTTTCGATCAAGTTCATGGCTTCTGCGACCTCGATTGGATCCTGAAATAGGTTAACGATGCTCCTCTAACAAAGTGCTGCTTTTTAATAAAGGACGTACTATCCAATAAAAACTACTCAAGATAATTCTTAAGATTAATTAAGCTTATGATCTTGTTTATTTTAATGAGTTTGGTGTAGGAAATTCTTGAATTTTTCAATTGTATTGATACTAGTGGTTGTTAGGACACATTTTAGGAAGCAACGATTACCAAACTTTGTTATTTTAATTGCGTTACAAAACAAGTTTTAGTTATACCATATTTCTAATTAAGTTTCATAACATATATCTATCATATCAAATAAAATAGTCCTTACTTTTCCAAAGTATACAGTTTTTTACTTGGAATGCCAACTGACTTAATTATGATATTCCTTATTTAATAGAAAAGAATACTCGTACGCACAATATCCTACGAGGCCTACAAGTGTAATAATTTGAAAGTTTAAACTATGGTTAAATAAAAACATAACTAAAAACAAACGAAGAGTAAATAGAAAATGATAGAAAAAGCTTTAAATAACATAAGAAGTAGCTTAAGAATTAGGAAATTAGGTCGATAATATTCTGGAAATACCAAATTAATGGACATTGTGGTAATAATTAGAAATATAACTACAATTATTTTTGTTAAATAAACTATTAAAATTGTGGTCTGATAAAATCAAACCCCATAATTTATTTTGATATCGAGGTTTCATTAGTTAGTATCATTATGCCAACAATCATAAGTGTTTTAAAAGAATATGTTCATCATTGTCACCCTTAAGTAATCTGATATAACAAACTGAGATTTACCTAAAAAGTGTCTTTAAGTTAAATTTTTTCTCTTTTCTATATTTTGAATTTAACAATTTCCTCTATAGAACCATATCTGTTTGTTGAAACGTCCTTTATATACCTTTACAATAGATATAATTAAATTTCGATTAGTACGTTTACCTTTCGCGTTCATGTTTTGTCGAAGAATTTTAACTGTTTATTGAGGACAAATAACAACTTTAAATAGCGTCAAACGCCAAGTTTCAAAGTACAAAAAAAAAAAAAAAAAAAAAGTTATACTGTTTACTGTTAGTTGAAATGAAAATGTTTAGATTTGATTTTAATTTGCAAGTTTAAAACTTATTTTTTATGTTTGCATTCCTTAGTTGACCAGTAGAGATTCAAAGGACACAAATGTTGACTTGGTCAAGCAATGTGGAACAAAACCTAAATCGTTCCATACAACACTGTTTAAAGCCACTGTATTCTACAAAATATTGAAACACCACTTAAATTCAAAATGTTTATTAAGTATTATACGTTGAGCCCTCTTTCAAAACAATTGACATTCTAAGAAATTTAAGCTGAACAGTATATTAAAATATTTCATACTTTGGGTACAAATATGTAAATAGAATAATTGCATAATATCCACATCACAGTGAAACACATTTAATATGCATTATCATACTATATCAAATGTTTCTAAACTTCTTTGTAACCTTGAAAACACTGTATTAGAAAACATCATGTAAGAAAATTGCGAAACGTAACATTTATGTATAATTGGTGCCTTCAAATCACACCCTTATCATACTGTTTCTTCAGGTTTAACTACAATAAAATAGACTTCATTATTTGTGTGCGTGTGTAAGTGCATGTGTGTGTGCATGTACGGATGTGTGATGTGCTTTTGGGAAGGAGGAGGAGGGGGTCAGGTAATCTGGTAGTTTTTTATGAATATCTGTCATAACGATACCCATGTGTGAGGCAAGTCTCTGGTAAAATATCTTTCTTCTCTAAATACAGTCAAATTATAACCCTGTATTCCCAATAGTACCAAGTATATAAGACGCATAAGTACTCTGTTTTCTGTAGTTAGCCATCTGGAGTGTGAAAGGGGATCGGGTTTGCGAGCTGCCAAAGTCATTGGCTTGATCTAATCGCTGCAAAAATATCAAGAAGATATAACTAATATGTGCTCAGTACTTTCATCCCAACTTGAGGAATTAAAAATTCAACACCTAAAAAATTAACTAGTGGAAATTTTTTACAGTTCTTCAATTTTTTATCTATGTTCCCACTGAAAGATGTTGTTCCTGTTGTAATACTATCTACGTGTTTAAATTGGCATCTGAATGGTAATTCATTGAAGTATAAGAGGCATATATCACATTGCAGGGGTCTCCCAACGTGTAATTTGAGCTGTCAGATTATGTCTAACCAATATTAATGGCAGTCCCAATCACAGTCATGTGCGCCAATCACTTACAGCCACAGGCCATGTTCACCAATCACTTCCAATCACAGTCATATGCGCTATGATCCATTGAATAAGTAAGTAAGTTTATGAGCTTCAAAGGAAGAGAAAGCGCCGCAAGAAAGATCCCCAAGATTGAAATCCGCCAAAACACAGTTTTTATCAATGTTTTAAAGGTTATGTGCGAATGATTGTTATTGAATAATTACTAATTTGATTTTTTCCAAGTTTTCTCTACTTCATTCCACACAATACAAACTATTGTACCTCGATAATTTAGTTATTGGTGTATTCTACAAATTTATGAAAAAAATGTATTTTTTCAAAACTTTAAAGTGAATGCTTGAAGTAAATAAAAAAAATTTAATGAAAATATGCAAGAAATAACGTTAGTATCCATTTTAAAGAAAAATAGTTTTTTAACAAAAAAAAATATTTTTGAATATTTCTAATTATTAACATATGTTTTAAAAATGCATATAATAGTGTTTTCCTGTGTTATACCATCCTTTCACTACACATTGAAAACTATTTCCTTTCAAATATATAACGTTTAGAAATTTAAAAAAAATTAGGAAAAATAGTTATTTTTGTAGTTTCTCCAAACTTTGCGGACAATGCGCGATCGGAAGATATTATTTTTTTTTTTCTTCAAATTTTTTTTTTATAGTTTTTCTTATCAAGATATGTAACAACTTTTTTCACCTTAATGCGTTAAAAAAAAAAAAAAAAAAAAAAAATCGAACCACTCTGTTACCTATTGCATAAATCATAAAATCTTGAGGCATTTTCCATCATATGACAATCCACTCTATTTCATTAACGAATCGGAATTGAATACTATTAAGGACTAGAAATAAAAAAGAAACATGCAGTAAATGATACCCCACTGTAACTAACCTTTAATATAGATTTTCGTCATTAAAAGAAACGGTCTTTTCACTTAAAAAAGTTTCAATCTTATTCTTCCCTTCTGAATAAATAACAGACATTAAATCAATTTAGTTGCCTTACAATGCCAACGTTGCGATTGTTCTGGTGAAGTAATCTAATAAATAAGAGAAACAGTGTAGTTTTTTTTTTATATACAAACTATCTACTTCCTAATACAAATGTTAAAATAACTTCGCAATAAAAGTCAAAAATATTGTTTGACAGTTTCTAGGTACACAAAGCTCATATTTTTAAGATCTTTTTGACTTAAATCAGTCGCAACCCTCGGCATTCCATTTCGTCCAACAAACGAATAATAATCGACCATAACTCCTCCAACACCTCATCAACATCTTTACTCTACGACATAAGGATTGAAATGGAATAAAAAAGCAGTTGTTGAACACCTCAAACAACAAAAGAAAAGGAAGGTGGACCTTAATTAACCTTTAACTGCTGTGGTTGGGTGGTTTGAAGTTTTTGGTGCAAGAGCTACACATGGTTCATACTGTGCCAAATAAATTGGTGAACATAGGTTTAAAGTTTAAGAAACATAGTATCAGAAAAATTAAGATAAAAGTCAAAGATGCGATATTTTAGGGGGTGGAGGCATTCCACAAAAAATGACTCGAGGTCTGTCAGACCGCTTACAGCAGTTAAAGGTTAAAATGTTAAAAACTTCGTAACAAAAGCCAATCGGCAAAAAACACCGTTTACCAATGTATAGGCACACAAATCTCATATTTTTAAGAGCTTTTTGACTTAAACCAGCCGCAATCCTCGGCATTCCATTTCGTCCAACAAACGAATAATAATCGACCATAACTCCTCCAACACCTAATCCACATCTTTACTTTACGACATTGGGATTGAGTTGTTGAATGTCTCAAATAACAAAAGAAAAGGAAGGAGGACATTGACGATCTCAAAATGTACTTGAAGGCACCATCAGACCCCGAAAAAGGGTTCGCGACCCCTTCCAAAGGTGTAACATCCTCTTATGGGTGACTCCCTTCCCACGCCACTACTCAATGTGCATAATAATGCCATCCTTGATTTACGGCTGATGTGCCGTCCCCCGACATCAGAAAAGCTGAGGTTCAAAAGGGGCCTCCATCTTTAAGGAGGATTCATAATTTATCCTTTAAATACTTGGGATGCAGGAAGAGTCACGTTAATTGATTAATCTGTTAACTATAAATTATACGTTCCGAGGCACTCGTCAAGTTAAGGAGTTAAATTGATTTCTTGCGTGAGTTTTGATCAGACAGCGTGTTGTCTTCATTAAGGTTGATATTGGAAGAGCGGGTTTTTGACTGACGGCCAGGGAGATTGAGCTTGATTTCGAGAAAATGTTTTTGATTTTTCTTTGTTTCCTGGTGAGTATTGACTGAGTTTTAGTTTTTACTCAACACTAAGGTAGTTACACGTATATACAAAGACTCTTTCTGCTATTCTGTATAATATCTCATTTATCAGACAAAATTACAAGTTTCAAAGAAAGGAACAATGTATAAAATTAAGGATCTCTTTAAGATGAGTTCTCATTTCAAAATCCAGCCCAAAAGTATTTGGAACGTTGTCCAGAATTCTATTTACAATTCGTTAAGCTTTAACTAGAGATGCTAAAGGCTTATGCCATACATTAATTTGAAGGTCTAAGATTAACATAATGACATACAATTCATTCGGATATTGCAAATGGAAGTGTTTCAAAATTTGACAGTTAGAGTTCTTCCATGATAATTCTGTGAGAAGTTGCCTTTCGTTCCTGAAATGAAAAAAGGTACATCAGATTGGAACTTGGATATTCTAAGACAATTTTTTCCAAATTTCTCACTAAGGGGAGACAAGACTCCAGGAAAAACGAATCAATCGTATTTTCAGTCAATTTAAAAAGTTCCCTAAATCATTTAAAATGCAATATTTTTAAATTAATTTTAGACCTAGACAATAATAACATACATGTTATGAATGTTACACTTTCTATGTTTATTTTATTTTATGTATACTTTATGTAATAAGCCTACATTTGGGACTTAGAATTTTAATGGAAATGTTTGGTTAAGTACACTTTTTTCAAATTCTATTGAATATTTTAATCTAATTTTTTCCTTGATAATGAATATACACAAGATCTATCTAGTGAACCTAAATTTTGTCTTAAATTAGAATAAATAAATATTTCATGAGATATTTTATGTTGTGAAAAATGACAATTTTTGTATACGGCAACTCTATTATTTCTTTAAATATAATTTTAAAGATATATTAGGTAAAAAAAGAGGTTCACTGTTTGAAATAGAAAGTTTATTTGTATTTGGCAAAATTTTTATATCAATTTATTGTATATTTATTCTGAAAAGTGTACCTAACCAAAGGTTGGCATAAAATAATTATAAAATTCTAAGTCCAGATATAGGCTTATTACATAAAAAGTATATAAAATAAAATAAAATTATCAAAGTAATAATTATAACAAACATGTTATTATTGAGAGTGTCAAAAAATAAATAAAAAATATTGCATTTTAAATAATTTATAGCACGTTGAAGTTGAATGAAAATACGACTGATTTGGTTGTCTGTGACTCTTGTCTCCCCCATGGCAATATTTTATTTATAAAAACATAAAATTGGTAGTTTTTTTATATGCCGTCAACCTCAACAAGAGCAATTTATAATTATTACACGCCACCTATTTCAGTCTCTCATATTTCAGGTATAACAAGAGCATATAATACGAATACTATAAATACAAATTATAATTGAAACATATTAAAACATATAAATGAGCTAGAAAAATATGTTTTTAATTTTTAATTTCTCTTTTTATTGGAGTTAACAATGCTTATTTAATTACATTATTTCCTTTAATAACTTTATATAAAACTTAAAAAATTAAACTTAGGAAAACAAAGTAAATTTGCATATTAAGCCCAATTTAATTTTATTTAGGTGTAAACCAAAAATAAAATTAAAAAACTTTTTACACTATTTATTATTCACGACTAATTCATTTATTATTCACTACGAATACCAAAATTTCTTCTTACCAGTTTTTCTAAATTCCCTAATTTATTTTACAAATTGATCACATCTTCTAAGTTTGAACGTTAAAATTCTTTTAAAGTAGTACATTAAATAATTGAGAAAGTTATAAGAAAAATTTCATTGTTTTTATCTTATGCTTTGCATAAATTATGAAAAAATTCTACTTCGATTAGAATCTTAAGCAATCACTTTGCTGAATCCCTCATTGTGTTTAATTGCAATCGATCAATGTAAAAATTCACACAGCAATGATCATCTCCTACGTAAAATAAAAATAAATAACAAAACTATTACTCAAACCAACTGAAAAGTAACGTTACAACTACCTAATAATTCACCACCTGCATAAATTCGGCTTCTTTTCAATGAAAATCACACACATTATCTAAACACATTTTCCGCACCAACGTAGGTGCCGTCTCATCTGTCTTTACATCATTATAAAGACATTTTTCTCTGGAAAGCACACCTCTTTTCATTGTCACTCCGCACTTGATTCATGGCTCTTCGCAAGATGCCCTGCAAACATATTCGGTTTTTAAGAGTTTAAAATTCAAGACTGACCAGATCATAGGTCAAAGGTGGAAAAAGAAGTTTCGGAAGTGTAATCATTGTGGAGTTTGGGTTACGAATTTGTGATCTCGAATTTGATATTTAACAAGATGGATTTTCTGACATGCCTTTACAGTTTAAAGGAAATATGAGGAGGACGAGATTTTGGGAGACTACAGTCTGAGACTAATAGAAATGACTACAGTCTGAGACTAATCTAAATGACGCTGTTATGAGTATTTTAGAGACTGTGGACGACAACAGTTCTTAATGAAATTTTAGTTACCTACTTCTGAAAACTTTAAATAATAAATAAAAAAAAAAAAATTAAACGGTTCAAATTTTCAAGGACAGCAACTTTTTGACAGATACTCAAAATTTTATCAAATTTACTTAATTTTGTCTAAATTAAATTTTCCAAAGATGTTAACTTCCATTAAATCTTTAATATACCACAACTGTTGACAATATTTTGAACTACCTAGTGTTTTTATTTTCAGATATTATTTTTCCATGGTGGCATATGTGTTGCGGTCGATGCGATTAATCGGTTACTATTAATAGTAATCGAATATTAATAATATTAATAAAAAACGATTAAAGTGAATATTTTAGGAGAATTCATCCCATGAATCTGTTATTACTAAGAATTACCATTCTAATAATTATCAACACGTTTTAGTTCAAATGCAATAATTTTGTTTTTCTGATGTAATTTGTTTGCAATTTTTTTTCCCTTTAAGTGTTTACGTTTAGGTCATGTAACTTTTTTTTTTTTTTTTTTTTTTTTTTGTAATTAATAATTTTGTTATAATTTTGATGTAGTAAATTGTGAATGTATCTTATAAATGAACGTATCACTATTATAAATAATTAAAATTGTCCAAATTTCCTTGCGTACTAAACAATCAATGCATGTAATTTCGTACACTTCCAACTACATGACAAAAAGATTACGTTAGTTGAGGCTTCAATAAAATACCCTTAATTAATCACAAAGATCAAACTTCATTGGAAACTTTTAATGGTTACCCCACTAAACATGATTAACATTTTTAACTTTTACCAAAAGACCTAGTATTAATAACTGCAGGTTTTTATTAATTAATAACATTATAATACTGACGTGGATTTGTGTCATTTACCGTTTTTATGTTTTCCTCGGTCATTTAGCAAAAATGGCCAGTTTGGCGATATATTTTGCGATAATTCTTGTATGAGGTCTTTAAAGAAAAAAAGAAAGAAAAAAAAACTGCCAAAAGGATAATTTTGGCGATATACTTTTCGATAATTCTTATAAGTGAAACTGAGGAGAGGAGAAAAAAAGATGAGGTATGCTCAAGGAAAGAGAACTCTGTCTTGAAGACATTCGTTTTTCAACTTTTTATGCCATTAAAGCATTTTTACGGGAATTTCGGAGGTGGGGATGTTTGGAACACCTTAAGAGGCATTACCACAGCGATTTTGAACAGAATCGTTGGAGCGGTTTTTTACCAATTACTGAAAAACTTTATTTTTTCAATGGCAGCTACCTAATGCGGATGTGCGATTTTGACGGAAACCTTAATGGTAGGTTCTTGTGCCATCAACAACTCGCACACCAAATTTGAACATCGTAGTATCGCATAATATAAGAATTATCGAAAAGTATAGTGCCAAAATCATCAATTTTTTTTTTTTTTTTTTTTTTTTTTTTTTTTTTAAAGACCTATACAAGAATTATCCCCAAAAATATCACCGAATTGGCTATTTTTTCTAAGTGAATGGTGAAATTATAAAAAAGGAAAATGACATAAATCCACGTCAGTATTATAGTGCAATTGAAAGTTGTGCAATGTTCCACTCCCCTAGTTTAACCTTGTTTGAGTGTGGGAGACGATTTCCATCACTGTTGGACTGTTACGATTTTATTTGTGAAGTAAAACAGTAATGAAGTTATACAGTGTTACTTGATCTTGTGATAATTAAAAAAAAAAACTTTTATTTAATTCAAATTTTTAAGATTACCATTTCTTACAGCAAATGTTATCAATGTTTGCCACCATTTGAATGCCAGTAATACGATTTTGGCACATTTTCCAACATTGTTGGAGTTATTGACGAGATTTTTTTTCACGTATGATTTGTTTTAATTACAGTTTTGTTACTTGGTTTAGTTAATCAGTTACGATTTATTGCTATGCATATTTTACGAAATGAGTAGTTTTCAGACGTAAAAAAAAATTAAAGACATTGAAAGAAACAGACGATTCACTCACACCATTCGAACAGAATCGGATTAAAAATTAATCATGAGGTTCAAGCGAATTTAATTTTAAAAACAAGTTTTCGCATTTAGAAAGTGAAACAAACGACACCCGCATATAAAGTAGAGTTAAATTGCTCTTTGAAACTGATCACCCTATGTGTATAAAATATTTATCAAGTATTTTTTTTTAATTTAAATTAAGTACCTACACTTTAGAAACATAAACTGAAAAATTACAGAATTTTCAGTCTAAACTAAGTTCAATTCATAAATGATATCATGGCTTCTGATATGGTTAAAAACTATCTAAAAATTTCTTTTTTAATTTCGGAAACAGATTTCAGAAGCAATCTCATGCTGCTTTCTTCGAATTCTATAGGTCTGTATGATTGAAAATTCACCAAGATTGCCTCTGAACTTTAAAACAATTTCGTGGAACCTAATTTTGGAGACTGAACTGCATTCATTCTACATGGATTTCGCACCTGGATATCCTGAAATTTTATGGCAGTTTATGCTCACTTCCTTATGTTTTCTTTAGGTGAAAAGGCTTAGGTCAGAAGCTTGCAGCATTTCATTTATCTCAAACTTATTTCCATACCACAATTTACCCATACGACTTGTTATTGTAATTTGTTTGAGCATGATATACTGAGTTTGTGAAGTGCCTTTGAACACATTTATATAATACTAGCTGTGTGGCCCCGCTCTGCTGGAGACCCGTTGAAAGACAGAGAAATTTATTTTTAAGAAAAAGTGGAACAGATATAGTATAGGGCATTTGGCGATTTTTTCATTTAACGATCAGAAAAATCAAAAACACGATAACTAAACGGAAACTAAAACATAAATAATAATAAAATTAAGTTAAAATATAAATATTAAGTGTACTCTTCCGGTAGACGGTTACCAGCTAGCGCCAAGCCACAATGTTTAACCATTTAAAGGGCGCGTAAATGTATCGCCAATTCTAAATATAGAAACTATAAATTATTTGAAAGTTGTTAGTTTGGATTACTTTTGAATTAATAAAATCAAAGATATATTTTACTTTTATCCTGTAAACTTAAGAAAACTCAATTAACCAGGTATCACAACGGTATTGGCCATTGTCGGAAACAGGTGTTCTGGGAAGATTGGCTAATCCATACCAAAACTTGAGCATCGTTCCAAAATACACGATTTCTTAAAAAATACACAAGTCAAAACCATCACAAAACATATTTTTCCCCTTCGTCCTTTCTTTTAAAATATGCTTCAATTTTAAAACTCTGCATCAACATTTCAAAACTTCCAATATATATGTTACCCCAACATTGGGCAAGATTGGTCAAGATCCGCAGCAACGGCCAATTTACAACGGCTCACATCGGGATTGGCCAGTGTTGTTCATTTTGCCTGATTGTGCTACTGGGGAAGACTTTCCTATCTATATAACTGATACAAGTATACCAATTCGTGTTTAATAAGTTTGTGATTTTCGAAGTTTTGGAGTCATTTGAAGTTCTTCATACTTCCAAGGAAGAAAAAAGAATCCTTATTCAGCCACTTCCATTTCCTATTATTTCTTCTAACGTTTTGTTTGATTCCTCATAATTACTTTGTCATCAGAAATAGTCATTCAACTAATAATAATTATTTTAGTGTTAGAGTTATTACACTTATAAATAAACGGGTTAGAAAAGTAATTTAAAATATTCCATCACTAGTTCCTATTCAAGTAACCTCTGAATATTTTATTAAATATTCATCTTGTGAACGTACGACTGATACCAATTAGTAAACTTGATTCTTATAAACTTTACTCTGGCCTCAACTCACCGTAGAAGAATTTCTTTAAGTACAAAATGCATCGAATTTTAGCATGGGTAATTGCAACCTTCCTGAAACAGATCGTGAATTGCAAATACTAATATCCGATCTATGAGGTCATTATCACTGAATAATAATCAGGAGGTGGTATAAAAGAATTATTTTTCTTTTGGTAGTCGGAGCATGCTTCTTAAACATATTCATCAGGTGGTTTAAGGGTTAAAAGGTATTTATTGGCTCTTTAAGCATAAGATTTGGCTAAATGTATTTACGTAGGCATGCGTTAAATATTTATAGCCAGTTAGTTGAAAAGTTTTATAAAGTATCAGTTGGTGATATTCGTGAATCATCAGAAATGCTATAAAACAAGATTTTATTAAACTGTATAAATACGATGCAATTTCAAAACCGATTAAGAATTTCATGCTAATGGATAGCTTAATCCTCTAGAGCATGATTTTTCTTTTTAAATAAATAATTTTTTTATTCGTTTTCTTTTCCCCCCTGAACCGCTAAAAAATATACTAAGAAATCCCAAGTTCTGATTAAATTAAAAAATGAACTAAAATTGCTGTGTATGTTACATATATGCTACACAATTGTTTTAGTTAATTATTTAATTTAATGATAAGAACTTGGGATTTTCTAATATATTTTTTCAGTGGTTGGTTGTACTAATGAAGTTTTTTTTGTTCTAAGATTTCTCAATGATAAGATGCGAAGCATATATGCTAGATTATGCACTAGAGGGTTAATTGGTTGGCTGTAGTGAATTTCTTGGAGCCAAGACAACACGCAAAGTCTTTACAAAAACAGTACAGCACGGTAATTCAATATGTATAGGTATTTAAGTGTTTTTTTTTTTTTTTTTTTTTTTGTTTTTTTTGCATTTGCATTTGCATTTGCATATCAAATGGAAGACTATTTTGTAAACCTCTACATGACAGATTTAAAAGTGAAACCTTAGAATATGTCAAGCTTTTCTTGGGATACGAAACCAAAAATAAAGAAAAATAATACTGGATAAAAGTTTAAACTACAAACCTCCAATTGGAGACTCAAACCCTGAGCTTCCCGCGTCAATAAATTATAATTTTATAACAAATTCATTTTTTTTTTTTTTTTTTTTTTTTTTTTTTTTTGAATTTTCAAATTTCAAAAACTTTTAAATGTTAGATTTTTTTTATCATTAAATATTCGCTACTCTCAAAACAAATGACATTGTCATCAAATTTTCGTCATTAATTTTTGAAAGACATTTTATTTTTATTTTTTAAGTTTACTATCTACAATTAAACCAAACGGCCTTAAATGTAATATCCTGCAGTAATCCACCATAACTTCCTTATGCGAAGATTCAACGTGCTTACCCCATAGCTCGTGAATTTTCTGCTAAGGTCATACCACCTTCCGGCAAACCCGTGCTCTGATTTAAAGATAGTTTACCCATTATCTACTTAAAGGTGATCTACTGGCCAATATACACCAAAATAAAATGAAAATAGATTTGTGGATAGATTGAGAGCAGAACTGCCCAATTACCTGCTAGTTCGTTGTTTTAAATTTATTATAATACTGGCGTACTTATTAAATTATGCAGCATAATATCAAAGAAAAGAAATCGAGGAAACGGCAAATATCTACAGGTCAAGATCAAAGGTCAAGAATACGTTCTCATCAGAATGTATAAATGTCAATAAATTAATATATTTAGGGTATTTTGAGCACTGTAAAAGGTAAGACTCAAATATGAAATTATTTGTTTAGTATTTTGATTACAAATTCACGTTACTTCTTGATGAAGAATCCAAAATAAGGATAAGTACTTTTAAAAAAGAAACTAAGTAATTTACTGGTTTTAGTTGTGAAGCCTATCTACTTAATGAGGCTTAACTTCGTTTGCTTTTAGAAAAGAAAATTAATAAAAATAATTATAAAGGTTTACGCAATTTTGAAATCTAAAACGTGTTTAGAATAAGTTAGGTGACAAATTCAAGCGTTCAAAACCGTTTGACAAATTTCTCCCCATACAAAAACGAACATAATGTTCTAAACTGACTACATTTCTAAAAACAATACTTGAAATATACTCTGAAATATATATCTTGTAGCTAAGTATTTTACTTAACAAATAATTCTTCCCATTTGCGGAGGAGTGTAAAGCGATTAAAGATTGTCTTCAAACCTTGATATTTCAAAGTGATAAATGGATTTCCTACTGAAATATTAAGTAATAATTATGTAAATATTAATTTCTCTTTTTAGCGAGAGAAATTTAAATTCCATATTTTTTTATTTATTTTTTTTATTTTATTCCTTTTCTCTAATTTACTTTCAATTTTCATGAGCCAAGCCACTTGATTCTCCCTGCCTTGTGTTCTGTTCCCATGTTAATTAATTGAAGCAATCAATTTTCAATTATGCTTATTTAGTTTAATATGCTATTTAAGCTGTAGCTACCGATTCTTTAATAGTTAATAACATGATCATGAAACACTTAAACTTAAAAGTTAAACAATTTTTAAGAAACCATAAACGTAGACAGTGTACTTTTTAAAGAAGTTACGAAATAATATTTTAAAATAAATTTAATAATTAATATTGCTACTTGCATATATTAGAAATTTTGCTACACTTATTTGGCAACCAAAGCAATTTATTTTTTCTATGTATCAGGGATTAAGCTGTGGGGACTTTTTAACTCTTTCGACAAAACATTTAACTACCAGATTTGCAAAATAACTATTTTTGTTATTCAAAAATTAGTCGTGGACCTAAATGAGCAAACAAGCTGAAGGTTGAAAGGTAATTTTCCAGTAGATATTTGGTATTAAATAGTTTTATATTTACAGTTCATAATGAATTTACACTAAAATGTTTCTTAATTATTTTAGATTAAAAATTAAAAATCAAGACTGATTAAACTCGTAACCGTTTTAGAATTTTGGTAAAAAGAAAATTGTGACTTGGGGTTTTTTCGCTAAAGAAATTTTGTATCCCAGCTTACATGCTGCTATGTATGCGTAAACATTATCATAAGGCAAAATATCATGGCATTTGACTGCTTAAAAGTATTGCGTAAGCCATCTAAAATCCAAAAATCTGGTGTTAAATGTCTATTGAATTATATGTTCTAATTAGCTAAAAAATAATTTTGTAAGGAAATATTTATCATACAACACCCCTTCGCTATATGTAAGAAAGGCATTCTTATACAAACAACAATGAAATATAAATACAAATTTGAAGACTTAACGACATGCTCAAGACCCAACATGGTTGGCCGAGTAAAAAAAAAATATTATAAGATACTGAACTCTACTCGGAACAGATACTGAACAAAATACTGAGCTCCATCAACGCCAAATGACACTTTACTTGCAATTCTGGTTTCATTGTTAGCATAAAAAATAATAACATGACAACAGCTATCCACCAATAGGTCAACCCAAAATTCTTCACTCAAAGTAATGCCCCTCTACCCCTGACCCTTTCCAGTCTTGAGTATCTGCCGAGAAACGACCATCATCCAAAATATTTACGGACTAACCCCTTTGACACCAAATCACTTGCTATTCTGAAAGCGAATACACAAAGGGTTAACGATACGGGGCATTCTGCTACGATTATTTCTTCTCGGCAACGAAATTCCCAATCGATTACTGAACGATAAAGTCGTTTATATCGATGTCACGTTCTGGTGTGGAAAAAGGGCTGTCTATGTGACAGACTGCAGTTATCATTTGCGCATAGTTATCGTGGTTTTGAAGACCGATTGGTAATTAAAACACAGAGAGGACGAGGGTCGTATTCGTGATCGATACATCATCCTTAAATTTGGATTACTTCTTTGCGATGTCGACTGCGATTACGATTAAAAACGTGGATTTCGCTTCAGAGCGGTAGCCAGCTTAGTAGATATGAAAAGTGTAAAGGCTAATTATCAAATGACTGTTTACAAAAGATCATGTTTTTGCTGCTAATTGTTTTTGACAGGTAAAAGGCATTTGTCTGCCAGTGTTAATGCATGTTGTTATTAAGTCATGTTTGACTGAAAAACGTGATAGATAAAATTGTTATTCGAAGTTAAAGAATGAGTATTACATTTTAAACAAGAAAATAAGTGGTTGCTTCTTTTTCATCCTTCTATTATAATTAAAGTTTCACTTGATGTATAGTTGTTATTATTTTTCTTACGCTTCTTTATTTAAAATTTCACAATATCACTTAACAACAAAGTTTTCCTTGTGATTTTTCGCTCAAACTCAGAACTCAATAGTGTTTTAACTGCATGGATTGTCTTATTGGTAAGGATAAAAATCCAGAAAAATCTTTTATGGATTTTTTTTATCCTTATCTAACTACAAGGATTCAGGCAGGTTATTTCAATAAATATATGACTAACATTTATTAGGTATGGTGCTGCGTTGCTTGTGACTACTGTCAATTAAAGTTAGATTGAACTACATTTACTAGATACTGTTAATATTTATTACAAAAAGACTCACACGCATCAAACAAAACAAGATATAGTAAATCTATTTAATACTTTACTTGCGATTCTGGTTTTAATGTTGGATGAAAAATAATTCTTGATTGAAAAAATAAAATAACTAACATCATTAATAAGTTCTTTCTGCATTTTTATTCAGAATTTATTCCGTAATAATGTCCCCCGTCGCCTAGATGATTTTCATCGCCAAGGAAACCAATAAAAGATCGGGATTCACCAACGTGTACATATGCAAGCCTACAAAATAAACCAGATTGAATTATTGAATCCTATATAATTTCAACATTTTGCTATCAAAAACAAAACGGTACAAACACTTTCCAAAATAGTCAGTTATATGATTAGAATTAAATCGTCACATTTGGTTGCAACTATATAATGGAATTATACCCCTGTCATTGTCGATTAATTATTATAGACGTCGTTATGGAACTATATAACCTTTATCAAATTGAAAAATATACGTTCTATAAGCGCAGAACTTTTCATAAATATCCATTCATGACTTTTTCTTTCATATTTTTTGTTTACCGAATCGCCAAAAACTAATGAGCTGTGATCTTTACACATTGGCAGTTCTCCACAACACGGGGCCAGGCAGCTAGAATGCAAGAATTTAACCATTAAGGTACCTTTTCAAAATAATTTTAATAAATAAAAAAAAATTGATGTATGTTTTTTTTTTTTTTTTTTTTTTTTTTTTTTTTTTTTTGTCACAAATTGTAAATACCCACACATTGCTGGAAAAAACGTTAGGGCCAAGTGAAAAACATTATTATTTTCACAACTTCGGATTTTAATGCTCAAATGTATATACAATGCAGATAATGACAGTTTCAATTATACCAATAAAAAGATTACTACAAATTTAGTTACTTTTTCTCTCTTAGTAAAAAGAAAATTAAGGATTAAAAATATTCGCCACTGTTTCAGAATTTTTTTCTACTAGCACTTCTCTGTATCATTCGCAAAACCTCTTAGATTTAAAAACATGACATTTTGCGCATTTTCAGATATATGTAACAGAAATCTGCTGATAAAAAAAGTTAGAAATACAAACTTGAGATTTTGATTTATTAAATGTCAAAGTGAAAAAATTATGTCTTACTTAAACACCAACATTGTCATTTTTACCTTTCGGTGTAGTTTTATTAGTTGGTTGTTTTCAGATTATCTGGCACCGTCAGCAACACGAGGACTATAATGCGCCGAACATTCGTCATTAGACAAGCTAACATACATTTACAAACACCCATTTCTAAGACGGGACTCGAACCCGCAACCTCGCGGTCTAGAAGCTAGCACTCTAACTACTAAATGAATTTCGAAAAATTCAATTTTAAGCTCCAGCAATCGATGTTTTTTTTTTTTTTTTATTTTTTTTTTTTTTTTTTTTTTTTTTTATAAACAGCGATAAAGTACTGATGTAAGATTAATTTTCTGAGTAATAGATCAGATTATCAGAATTGAATTAAAAACAAAAAATCTTACATTATTAAAATAGCGAAGTAGATATGACTAATTTGAATTATTTAATTTCTTTTTTCTAGCCTCCTTCTCCTCTCATGTTCAAGAGAGAGAAAAAAATGTAGCTAGAAGCAGTATTTTGAAGATTATACTTAGTATATGATGATTATACTTAAATCCGTCACTTTCAACTCATGGGGACTTGTGACCAATCACAAAGTACCAAGATGTTCATAAAGGTTTGGTTTTATAGGTCAAGCGACATGCCAGTGACGTGGCCACATAAAATCTCCATTTTCACATAAATTTTTAGACGCAATATTTAGTGACAGTTTAGTTAGTTGGTTTATACGCACACAGCAAATGGAAATGTCTTAAAATAAGACACAAAATTGTCTTAAACAAGTGGCACTGTTTTAAGATCTAAAATGGTGTCTTAATCTTTAAGACACTTGAAGTGTCTTAAAATGGGGTATTTTCAGACGTTTAGACTGTCTGAATTGGGGATATTTTCAGACAGTTGATGTGTCTGAAAGGGTTGTTTATGTTACCTTTCAGATGTTGGGAAGCTAAAAATACATTTATTTAAATTAAAATGCAATAAATGAGCTTGTGTTAAATTACAAATTTTTATTAAAATAAAAGTCAAAATAACTTTTTGTTGACTATGTTTCACTTTCCTGGTAAATTTAAGCATGGGATTGCAAAACTGCAACACAACTGTTAATAATAGGCACACAACTATTAATATATCCAAGCAAGAGATTTGGGACTTAATGTAAATATATGTATTGGGATAAAATGGACATTGTATTGTGGCTGAATCTTAAATAGAAAAGGTTTGACTTCCAAGATTGTATCACAGTTTTAAGTTGCTTTTTACAAGTCAATTTTAACATCAAATAACAAGCGTGATGTAAACACTTATATAGTAGTTGCATTGGCAAGTCTAAGATACATTATGTGGCAACATAAACTTATTTGAATGATGAATCAAGCAGTAATAATCTAATTATTCTCCATCTGGGAATTTAACTTGTTTATAACATTTCCCTATAATAACACTACATAATAAACACTACAATGCTTCAATTATTGTCGAATAGTTGAAGCAGATATAGGACTTTAAAAAAAAAAACTTTAAAAGATGCATAAAAGATAAACAATTAAAACAAGAAGGCATAGAAGTATCTGTAAGGAGACATTTCAGAATATGGAGGTAGAGTATATTAAATTTGAAAAGTATGCAAGTTGTGCAAAAATTTTTGCGTTTCTGAAAACGTCAGTTTCCCAAATTTTTGTATGCTTGTAAAAAAAATATGCCAGATATACAGTTGAAATTTGTTATTATGATTAAATAACATATTAAGTGCATACTAAAACTAAAATAATATTAAAATTCCAGTAATTTGGGGATGGGACCTTTTTACAACAATTTTCCCTATCGCTGCGACTTTTCGTTAATCGTTGAGAAGCTAAAGAAGAGAGGGCATTTAAAAAACCTAAAAAAATGTAAGAAAAGGGGGAAGGGGGAATTAAAAAAGGAATTTGAAATATCTGTAAAGATGGCTGCTTCAAAATACAGAGTTGAAGCACATTAAACTTGGAAAACATGCAAGTTATTAAAACTTTTATAGTTCTTTCACGTTTTCTCAAAACGTTGATTTTCCAACTTTTGGTATGCTCATATAAAAGACTATGCAAGATATAGAATTGAAATTTTTTATGGCAATTATATAACATCTGAAGTACATATTAAACAAAAATATTATTCAAATCTATACAATTTAGTTTTTAATTATTATTACTTAAAAAATTGCAAATTTTCATACGCTCAACAAATTACCACATAAAAAAACTTTCTATTATTATTTTGAGAAAGCTGATATTTAATGTAGTATATAGACATTTCTAAGAAATAAAAAGCAAAAAAACTTTTTATTAGTTTTAAGAAGATTCCTCTACGAATGTAACCAAATTCAACTCATTGCAAATTTTTTTTTTAATCGAGTTTTGAATAAGTGATTATTAATAAATTATTAGCCTATTATTATAAACTTTTTTCTAAAATATAATTTAAAAAAGGTTTGAACAACATATGTAAAAAAAATTTCTTCATTTTGACCAATATTCAATTTATTTCAAATGCGTTTATTTTTCTGATTTTAATGCTGTCACCGAGTACCCAGTCCTCATAATATGCAGGTCATATCATAAATATCCTCAGATGTAATAATATGGAACATATAAGATCATTCATAAAATAAAATTCAAGGACACAATAAATTTTATCCAAATTACATCAAATCATGCTAAATATATTTTCAAAATCATTAGTACCTGTAATATGCAACAAAACCAACAAAAATGTAATTGAATGTTAAAAACAGAAAATTTAGAATTCTGTGAGGGTGATTTAGAAATCGATCAATTAAAATTTACTGTAATAAAAGCACTGAAAATAAGATAAATAATATTACATAAACCAACTTTTTCACTAGGAATGAAGCCGTTGTGGGGACCGTTGTGCATATCAAAATAATCATTTCTGAGTTTGAGCAATTGATTGTCAAGTCACTTAAATACTATTCTACTTGTTCATGTATATATTATTGTGAACAAATGCTTTTTAATGCTGATCAAAACATTTGACTACTTCAAGCACATAATTATTTCAAGTTTGAATACTGTTATCATTAATATCCCTCGGCGTTCAAGTTATGTTTTTTGTGACATAGTACTTACTCTCATATCATGCAATCAAAGAGTACTGCTCCAACAGCTTGGCAACGATGCTCAGTTTGGATATGTTGCTAAGTGCTATTGAGTATGAAGTAACAGTATTAAAGGGCAATTAGAACATAGTGTATACCGTTCGTCCATGATTCAGCAGTGGCAGCAGTTCTAGAAGAGGCAAGCGATACCAACACTTCTGATCACACTTTTATTGCATCAGATTAATGAGGAATATTTTTCCTATAACCCCCAATTGAATATTAAAAAAAACAAAAAAACACTCAAGACACATTTGGGTACGTGAGAAAACTCTGGCAACAATATTTGATACTTTTCCGTTAGACGGGTACCAAAAACCGTTAAGTCGGAAAGTTGGCGTAGTTATCGCCAAGCTGAAATGTTTACGCGAAAATAATATTTTGATCTAGTGAACTTTTATTTTTATTCATTAGTTTGGGAGACTGCCAAACCAAACCTTATCATAGATTGGAAGTTATTAGTTTGAATAAGTTATCGCTGCAAATTGGCTATTTTTATCTGGTACCCGTCAAATGGAAGAATTCAAATGATGTTGTAATCATTGATCAGGAATAGGTTAATATTGGCCTATAACTCATGATCTACAGAACCAATTTGGACAAAGTTTGCTTTAATAGATAGAATTTTTGCTGAGAATACACTTTAAATACAAAAAAAAACCGCAATTACATATGAAAATGAATGTCGTATTGCTGTCTATGCTGGAGCGAATGTGCGCCAACGGGATTCGAACCCAGGACTCCTAGGTCAGTAGATAGGCATGCTTACCGCTAGGCAAAAAGAACCACTAGTGCCTAGTTGTTGTATCTGTCATTTGTACACGAGACCACCACATAGACACGTTGCAGTGAGTCGCGAAGGGGTCGAACGATTGAGTTGCTTGTGTGCGAGTTGAGTTTGTTACATGAGAGTTGAGTGGTTGTGTGAGAGAAAAAGTTGCTTGCTGAGTTGGTAGTGTGGAGGTCGTGCAGTAAATTTTTCTGAAGGCGCCGATAGATGACAGCATGATTCAGTTGTTCGGTACCCACTACTTTGGAGCGAATGTGAGCTAACTCGATAGGTTGCGATCTGGGAGATGAGTTCCTCTATTTTGGGAAGCGGATAGGCATCCAACATAGTAAATCTATTAATTGTCTGGGAGTAGTCTATGACCATTCGAGATTTTTTATTATCTCCTTTGATGACAAATGCTTGGGCTCTCCATGGGGAATTGCTTTGTTCGATGACTCCTTCATTGATGAGTCTGTCCACTTCTTTAGCAATAAATTCACGATCCTCTGAGGGAAGACGTCTTGATTTTGTTTGAATGGGTCTACAGTCAGGCGTAAGATTTGAGAACAAGGAGACTGGTGGGACATCAGCCTTGGTCAAAGCACAGATTTCTAAGGGAGGCCTAACACAAAATGTGCAAAAGCTACATTTCCAGAACCACGAGAATTTTTAGCTTTACATACCCGCTGAAAATGTCCTTTCTTGCCGCACTTGTTACAAACTACATTTTTGGCTGGGCAAGCGCTTCGAGGGTGACGATCATAGCTACAGAAGAAACATGAACCAGAGCGGGAGACAGCAGCAACTTGCTCTTCCTCGAGTATTTGATCAGACTCGGCAGTTTCCACTGCAGCAGAAGTCATCGGCTGAGGTACAGTGAGGTATGATGCAGAATGAGATTCCGCCAGTTCGAAGGCATGAGCTTGGTCGACAGCCATTTCTAAGGTAACAGAAGAGTTTTCAAGTAAACGTTCGCGGATACGGGAGCTCTTTAATCCCCTTATAAATGCATCACGAATGTATTCGTTTTTATAGAGTTCAGCAGTAACAGCTTTGAATTCACAGTTCTTGCTTAGATGTTTGAGGGCCTAAACTTATTCACTCACCATCTCGTTTGTTTGTTGACATCGGGATGCTAAGCAATGCCGCGAGAGGTTCAAATGTGCTACATGTTTTGTTTACGTTTCTCAACTGGCGAGAGTGTTGCCAGGTTCGATACATGGAAAATCACAACAACAACTTTGGATTTCTGTGAAAAACAACACTTTTTTTGGGATCCTTCAAAATTTAAAGGTATTCCTTTTAGTTGGTAAATGAACTTGAATGATATAATTGCTACGGCCCATGGTCGTACTGTCTGAAAGAGAGAAGCGTCTGAATTTTGGAAATGTCTGAATTTGGTTCGAAGTGTCTTATTTTCAGTTACTTGTTGTGACTGAAAGCAATTTAAGACCCGTGTAATGTCTGAAATTCGAAGAAGTAAACCACCTTTGTGCAAAATAAGTCACCTAATGTGTCTGAAATGAATTTTTCAGACATTTTGTGTCTAAATTTAAGACACCAGCATTTACAGTGCACTAATCACTCAGCCATCAGATGGTCAAAAATTTGGTATATTTATGCTATTTTTAAGTATTCAATTTTAAAAAAATATTTTTGGGACCTTATGCAAAGAGGAATTAGGAGTAAGGTAGTATCAAATAGCAACCCGTGTTACGTGTTTGTGAGCAATAACAACACACCTTTAGAGGCATGGTCTTTTTTCATTTAATTATTTTCAGAAATGTTGATCTAATTTAGAGGTACGTATTTATTTTATTTTTTTATTATTTATTTTTTAATTCGTTTTTGTTTGAACTCTGATAATTGCCTTCAACATTTAGTTGCCAAAATATAAAACTCGTATTTTACAAATTTCAAATATACATTTGCTTAGAATGTGAAAAATGTGTAACATAATATTCCAAACACGAACAGTAACAAAACAGTATGGCCACCATAACGTCAGATCGCAAATTATCTGTACGAAGGGTTAGGAGGTTCCTTGTTGATAGAAAAGTTTTCTGTGAAAAGTATGGAATGTACAAATGATCTGGTAAAATCCTAAACGAATGATCAAACAAGAAATTGTCTCTAAGAAACTGGTTAAAATCATGTGTGGTCCTAACAATTTCCTATTGTTATACACCACACTTAAAACCTAACACAGAAAGCAAACAAAATGTGAACACACAAAAATCTATCTTAAACATAAAATTTCAAATTCCTTCATAGTATAAAGCTTAAAAAATCATTCAAACTTTACCTTATTTTTCCTGTTATTTTCAAACTTCATTCATGAAACTCTTATTGATGTAGGTTTTACCTAAGATTTAATTAATTTCTGATGTTATCAATTTTCTTAAATATTGCACTTTTTATGGCAATAACACATTTGCACACAAGATAATTATACCTGTTTGCTTTCATCTTCATTCAATTTGATAAGGCAATAATTTTCTCAATCAGCCTTTGATTCCTAGTAATTAATTTTCCCTCAAAATGGATTTGATAAATTGATTATTTTTAATTTACCTTGTCTAAACACAACTTTAGGTGTGACAACTGTAATTAATTTACCTTTAAGCAGCATCGACAATCAAATTGCGCATAGAATGCTCTGTCTAATAATCTCTCAACCTTGATATTATAAAACCAACTATTTCTGCCATTATAGGAACAAACGAAACGACAACTAATTAATGTCAGTAGAAATACTTCAACTTCGGCATACATTAATCGACAACACATCAATAAGTTTTTGTTTTTTAGCTTTCCACTATTTATTTTTTTCATCGATGGCTTGGACAGTAAAAAGAATTAGGACTGAGGAACAACTTCATGAAGACAGCAAGCATTGCGAAGTTCTATTTTATCGAGAACTGGATTTCTTAATTTGTGGTTGGGTGAAATTCGAGACCTTCAAAGTCATGGTCAAAGATATGTAATTAAGCATCTGGTTAGACGATGTGGATTATTGGGAGGGGAATTTAAATTTGATTGTAAAAAGGCATTCACTTTTTCAATCATAATCATAAAATGGGTGGTACTACACAGTTTTTGGGTTAACACCGCACCAGAAGATCTATCGTCCGATTGATTCATCAAATTAAATATATCTAAGATCACAAAGAGCTGATGTTAATAGTTCTCTTTAGTTAATTTGCTCAACATATCTCTGGAATAACAATCCTTCATTGTTAAAACGCGGAAACAAATAAACAGAATGACATACTTTCAAGTTCAGTGTTTACCAGAGGGAGCCCCCCCCCCCCCCTCCGTTTACGACCCTGCTCAGTATAAATGGCGAAAATCGACCATTCAACAGTGTTAATAATACAACTTCTGCATACAGTAACATACTGGTCGTACCACGAAGGTGGGTGACTATTATACCTGTATAGATTGTATTACTTTGAATTAACACTACTTGATAGAGCATATTATTTTGAATTAACACTACGTAATGGACAATTACCTCCTTTTTTAAAAAAAACGAGTGAAAGTAGTTTAAATTCATGAAGAATTTTTTTTCTGATTCCAAATATTTAAACAAAAGTTGTTTAAAAAAATTAGTTATTTAAATATTAAGAAAAGAAAATGCCTCAAAATCGAGCCAAAACCAGTCCAATCAAAACACTCAATAGAATCTGTGACTTCAAGGGTTCCTACCGTTTCTATGGTTCTTCCAAATAGTTGGCGTTAGAATAGTTGGCGCTGGTAGACCATTGCCATATCACATACAGGTTGGCGCGATTTGCGAGAAACTTACAAAATTGGTTTTCGCTGCCGCATTTCAAGCCAAGTTGTTTGGGAAGCCTTGACGTCACGTTCAATTCGAACCGAACAAATTGTTTTATCACCAACGTGTAACAGGGGAACTTTGATTGCAAATTAAAAAAGAAAAAGCGCATTGAGCAGAATTTTTTCCGTTTATGGCCTTTTCGAAAATTAAGAATTGAATAAAAAAAATTAAAATATGGGAACTGAACACTGTCAAAGTATTACATAGCACACGTACATAAGACAAACAGTCAACACACTGCTTCCATGCTCTGTACACGAGATGGTAACCCCAGAATCGGCGAACCCTACATAGCAACCAAACCAGACTGTCCGTGGTTTCCAGAGCGAGAGGTTTTGTCGTTTATTCCTTCTAAATTCCTTCTTTGTTACAAGTGTTATACATCTGATTCCTCATTAAATCATTTTAATTTAACATACTCATAACAGCACCTTTACAATTGCAACAGCTTCAGCATACGTCAAATTACAAAACATTCCACAACAGCAGGAGACCATTATTCCTTGATTGTTGTAACGAGAGTTTAGAAGACTTTAACTCGAAAAAACTGGAGATATTTACCCAATCTATTCTAATCACTTTGTTACAATTTGTGTGTGTGTAATAAATAATAAAATTTGGTATATGTCATCTGTATGAATCGATTATGCAACAAACTCTTGAATAACTAAATATTTTCTAGAGCGAGCAAGGTATTGGTTATTCTTGCTTTTGTCCAAAAATGTCAACACGGCAGGTTTCCATACAATCTTGCAGGATCCACAACAGCAGGAGACCAATATTCCTTGATTGTTGTATCGAGAATTTAGAAGACTTTAACTCGAAAAAACTGGAGATATTTACCCAATCTATTCTAATCACTTTGTTACAATTTGTGTGTGTATAATAAATAATAAAATTTGGTATATGTCATCTGTATGAATCGATTATGCAACAAACTCTTGAATAACTAAATATTTTCTAGAGCGAGCAAGGTATTGGTTATTCTTGCTTTTGTCCAAAAATGTCAACACGGCAGGTTTCCATACAATCTTGCAGGATCCACAACAGCAGGAGACCAATATTCCTTGATTGTTGTATCGAGAGTTTAGAAGACTTTAACTCGAAAAAACTGGAGATATTTACCCAATCTATTCTAATTGCGTTACAATTTGTGTGTGTATAATAAATAATAAAATTTTGTATACGTCATCTGTATATGAATCGATTAAGCAACAAACTCTTGAATAACTAAGTATTTTCAAGAGCGAGCAAGGTATTGGTTATACTTGCTTTTGTCCAAAAATGTCAATACGGCAAGTTTCCATACAATCTTGACAAGTTAAACAGTCTTACCATTCTTTTCTATGTCCCAATTAACAAATTGTTACAATTATTGTGTCGAATACTGTTTTTTAACTTTTAAAAGTGGTTTTCATTTAATCTCGCATGCTACAGTGTGTGTATGTGTGCCAGATCGTCATAACTCACGAAATATCTGACTACCTGTTGAACGCATTCAGCGTTGTGTTAAAGAGAATCGATTTTTAACTTTTTACGCCTTTCTATGGGAATTTGGAGGTGGGTATGCTTAGAACACCTTAAAAAGCATTACCACAACAATTTTGATCCAAATCGTTAGAGCCGTTTTTTAGCAATTACTGAAAAACATGATTTTTTTCAATTGCAGCTATCTTATGCGGCTGCGCGATTTTATCGAAAATTTTAATGGTAGGTCACATGGCCACCACCCCGAATTTGAACAGATTCGTAGGTTTAATTTGTTCGGGAGTTATGCTGACCACGTTCACACAGACAGACATTTTTTCTATATCACTTTTTTGAAAGCAGGATGTTCCACAACGTGGAAAAATGCAAAAAAAATTTTTTTTTTTTTTTTTTTTTTTTTTTTTACCGAATATTATACTTACAATACCCTATGAATACATATCGGTAATTGAGAGTAATAATTTACCACACAAGCCGCGTAAAACCACCCAATGTATTAAAACGATGGCAAATTCTTTTTTGTTTTTTGAGGTTTATCCGGTGTAATTTTGAGAGGGATAAAAAGACGGATGTTCCATTTTTCCTTGGATCCAAAAAATTTTAATTAGTATTTGCAATTTTTGTAATAAAAAGACATATGATTGAGCAATGGCCACCACTAACCTGTACGCAAAAATTGAACATCATAATTCAAATCGTTCATAGATAGACACAGACATACATTTTTCTAGATCACTTTAATTATCCATATCTATACATAGGGTAATGAAAATATACTATTCGGTAAAAAAATTGAATATTTTTTTGTATTTTTCCACGTTTTGGAATATCCTGATATTAAAAAAGTGATATAGAAAAAATTTCTATGTGAACGTGGTCAGCATAATTCCCGAACAAATTCACCTACGATGTTCAAATTTGGTGTGCGAGTTGGTTGTGGCACAGGGACCTACCATTACGGTTTTCGTCAAAATTGCTCTTTCTCATAAGGTCATTGAAAAAATTATGTTTTTCAGTAATTGCTAAAAAACGGCTGTAACGATTTTGGTCAAAATCGCTGTGGTAATGCCTCTTAAGGTGTTCTAAACATCCCCACCTCCGAAATTCCTATAAAAATGCTTTAATGGCGTAAGAAGTTGAAAAACGAAAGCCTTTAACATAGAGTTCTCTTTCCATGAGAATACCTCATCAACGATCGTTTTTTCTTCTCTCCTCCGTTTCACTTACAAGAAAGATTACAAATTATCGAAAGTATATCACCAAAATAATCATTTTTGCTAAATGAATGATGAAAATATAAAAACGGTAAATGACACAAATCCACATCAGTATTACAGTGTAATTGAAAGTTGTGCGATGTTCCACACTTCTAGTTTATAACTCAGTACGTTCGAAAAACGCGAAGAATTTTTTTTTTACAGAATGCAATACTTTCATTAACCAATTAGCCATATTACATTAGAGTAATTGAAAGTAAAAATTATGTTCCAAATAAGTAACTTGTGATATACAGTATGTAACATATATAAATTAAATAAATGGTTTCTAAAAATTTTGAGGTAAGCCTCAAAAAAAAAAAAAAAAAAAAAAAAAACTAGTTGTGTGGAACATAGCACAATTTTCAATTATACATAATTCTGGTCACTGCATCTAAATTTATCATGTAATTTACCGTTTTTACTTTCAATCACCCATATGCATACATAATAGACTGAGAGGCGACTGCAAATTTTGGACCTCATAGAACATCACTCTGAAACTCATATGGAATGTAGAGTTATGCTAGCTGATTAACAATCGCGTGGTCTGCCGAAGCGCATTTGGCCGGAAGTGTCCGAAAAGCGTGACCGAAAGTGCAATTTTTGGAGCCCAAAATACCTCATCGAACATCACTCTGAAATTCACAGGGAATGAAGAGAATTACCTACCGAGTAAGAATCACTTGGTCTGCCGAACCGCATTTGGCCGGAACTGTCTGGCAGACCAATCCGAAAGTGCACTTTTTGGAGCCCAAAATACCTCATCGAACATCACTCTGAAATTCACAGGGAATGAAGAGAATTACCTACCGAGTAAGAATCACTTGGTCTGCCGAACCGCATTTGGCCGGAACTGTCCGGCAGACCAATCCGAAAGTGCACTTTTTGGAGCCCAAAATACCTCATCGAACATCACTCTGAAATTCACAGGGAATGAAGAGAATTACCTACCGAGTAAGAATCACTTGGTCTGCCGAACCGCATTTGGCCGGAACTGTCCGGCAGACCAATCCGAAAGTGCACTTTTTGGAGCCCAAAATACCTCATCGAACATCACTCTGAAATTCACAGAGAATGAAGAGAATTACCTACCGAGTAAGAATCACTTGGTCTGCCGAACCGCATTTGGCCGGAACTGTCTGGCAGACCAATCCGAAAGTGCACTTTTTGGAGCCCAAAATACCTCATCGAACATCACTCTGAAATTCACAGAGAATGAAGAGAATTACCTACCGAGTAAGAATCACTTGGTCTGCCGAACCGCATTTGGCCGGAACTGTCTGGCAGACCAATCCGAAAGTGCACTTTTTGGAGCCCAAAATACCTCATCGAACATCACTCTGAAATTCACAGGGAATGAAGAGAATTACCTACCGAGTAAGAATCACTTGGTCTGCCGAACCGCATTTGGCCGGAACTGTCCGGCAGACCAATCCGAAAGTGCACTTTTTGGAGCCCAAAATACCTCATCGAACATCACTCTGAAATTCACAGGGAATGAAGAGAATTACCTACCGAGTAAGAATCACTTGGTCTGCCGAACCGCATTTGGCCGGAACTGTCCGGCAGACCAATCCGAAAGTGCACTTTTTGGAGCCCAAAATACCTCATCGAACATCACTCTGAAATTCACAGAGAATGAAGAGAATTACCTACCGAGTAAGAATCACTTGGTCTGCCGAACCGCATTTGGCCGGAACTGTCCGGCAGACCAATCCGAAAGTGAACTTTTTGGAGCCCAAAATACCTCATCGAATATCACTCTGAAATTCACAGGGAATGAAGAGAATTACCTACGAGTAAGAATCACTTGGTCTGCCGAACCGCATTTGGCCGGAACTGTCCGGCAGACCAATCCGAAAGTGCACTTTTTGGAGCCCAAAATACCTCATCGAACATCACTCTGAAATTCACAGGGAATGAAGAGAATTACCTACATAGTAAGAATCACTTGGTCTGCCGAACCGCATTTGGCCGGAACTGTCCGGCAGACCAATCCGAAAGTGCACTTTTTGGAGCCCAAAATACCTCATCGAACATCACTCTGAAATTCACAGGGAATGAAGAGAATTACCTACCGAGTAAGAATCACTTGGTCTGCCGAACCGCATTTGGCCGGAACTGTCCGGCAGACCAATCCAAAAGTGCAGCTTTCGGTACCTAAAGACGTATCGTATATCACTTAATTAAACTAATTCTACTTACAATTTTCGGTGATATGCTGTTGTTCATCTTTATATTCTTTCTTTAATGTCATAACCTTTCGGTAACATCGTAAATGATATCCAAGATCTGGAGACAGAATAATCTTTCCATACTTGATATTTTATTACTTCTGCGCATTTCGTTCAATTACGACAATTTGTTTTCTTTTTTGCACAAAAAACAAACACTCATTTTGAGACATTAATTTGTATTTGAAAAGAAATAAGAAATTACCATAGAAAAATAAGACGACTGCTTAACATAACAATGTAGAAAGTTCTGATCAGAAATATCGGCATACAATCATTCAATTTTTAGAATATGACTTTCATTTCAGCAAATGATTTTGTAATCCTTAGCCCAAATGATATATGTATATATTTTTACTTTCAATTACCCATATGTATATATACGTAGGATAATAAAAGTACAGCATTCGGTCGAAAAAAAAAAAAATCCACATTTCTCCACGTTTTGAAATATCCTGATTTCAAAAAACTTATCTAGAAAAAATTTCTATCTGTGTGTGTGTGGTCAGCATGACTCCCGAACAAATTGGCAAGTGATGTTCAAATTTGATATGAGGGTTAGTGGCGGCCATGGAACCTACCTTGAAAGTTTTCGTCAAAATCGTGCATGCGCATAATGTAGCTGACATTAAAAAAATCATGTTTTTCAATGATTGCTAAAAAACAGCTTGAACGATTTTGATAAAAATCGCTGTGCTAATGCCTCTTAAAGAGTTCTAAACAACCCCACCTCCGAAATTCCCGTAAAAATGTTTTAATGGCGTAAAAAGTTGAAAAATGTATGATCTCAATACAGAGCTCTCTTTCCTTGAGCAAACCTAATCAACGATCGTTGATCGAAAAGTATATCGTTAAATTCACCATTTTTGTGATTCTTTTTTTTTTTTTTTTTTTTTTTTTTTTTTTTCAAGTCCCATACAAGAAATATCGCAAAAAATATCGCCAAACTGGTCCTTTATTCTAAATGAAGGATGAAATTATAAAAACGGTAAATGACCCAAATCCATGTCAGTATTATAGTGTAATTGAAAGGTGTGCAATGTTCCACACCCCTATTTTAATAAACTTCATCATATGACGTCCATGATCGTCCTTTATGATATCATATCCAGCAACACTCCATGCTGTCTTTGCATCGATCATGCGGGAGCGTGTTTGATTGATATTTTTAATTTATTCCTTAAGTTGTTATTTTGTTGCCGGACAGTTCCGGCCAAATGCGGTTCGGCCGACCAAGTGATTCTTACTCGGTAGGTAATTCTCTTCATTCCCTGTGAATTTCAGAGTGATGTTCGATGAGGTATTTTGGGCTCCAAAAAGTGCACTTTCGGATTGGTCTGCCGGACAGTTCCGGCCAAATGCGGTTCGGCAGACCAAGTGATTCTTACTCGGTAGGTAATTCTCTTCATTCCCTGTGAATTTCAGAGTGATATTCGATGAGGTATTTTGGGCTCCAAAAAGTTCACTTTCGGATTGGTCTGCCGGACAGTTCCGGCCAAATGCGGTTCGGCAGACCAAGTGATTCTTACTCGGTAGGTAATTCTCTTGATTCTCTGTGAATTTCAGAGTGATGTTCGATGAGGTATTTTGGGCTCCAAAAATTGCACTTTCGGTCACGCTTTTCGGACACTTCCGGCCAAATGCGCTTCGGCAGACCACGCGATTGTTAATCAGCTAGCATAACTCTACATTCTATATGAGTTTCAGAGTGATGTTCGATGAGGTCCAAAATTTGCAGTCGCCTCTCGGACTATAAGGTAATGAAAGTATAGCATTCAGTCCATAGAAAAATTCGATTTTTGTAAATGAATGATGAAAATATAAAAATGGAAAATAACACAAATTGACATCAGTATTATAGTGGAATTGAAAGTTGTGCGATATATTCCACACCTCTAGTCTTTTTCATGTTTTCATTATATAAAGAAAAATGGCTTGTTTGACGATATTTTTGACAATAATTGTTTAAAGAAAAAAGAAGAAAAAAAAGAAGAAAAAAAACTTATGATAATGGCAATACGGTTTTGGATAAATATTTTATTATCTTTTCATGTAAGTGAAACAGAGGAGCAACCATTATTGATGGGCGAAATCTTTTTTTGACCGAATGGATTACTTTCATTATCTATATTGTGATTGGAAGTAAAAATTTTAAATTCTGTTATTCAGAAAGACTTAGGAGATTGAGACGGATATGATGCTTCAACGATAGGTTTTGATTAATGTTTTAAGTTCTACTTGGGTATACGATAAAGTTGCTTATACATCATTTTAATATTTTACTATTAATGAAAAACACTTGTAATAGCACTGAAAAATCAATATTTCACAAGATAAATTTTTAATTTTGACTAATATAATTTTTTACTTGTTTATCAAATTGGTGCATCGCACATAAGTCATTTTTAACATTTAAAATGTTTATTTTTCCTTCAACACTTGAAATACCTTGGGAAATATACCGATATCGAAAACAAATAGCTTCGGCAAATTTTTTTTTATTTCAAAAATATGTAACTGACTTAAGAACTCATTTTTATTTTTAACTTTATTCCCATGAAGCGCGCAGGACATTTTGTCAAAATTTATTATATTGGATTTTACTTCTGGTTATTACAAAGGTTCTAGAAATAAAACATCATTTTTATAAGGAACACAATTAATAAAAAAGAATGCACAAATGAAGAAAAATATAACGCCCAACGTGGGGCTCGAACCCACGACCCCGAGATTAAGAGTCTCGTGCTCTACCGACTGAGCTAGCCGGGCTTGTTGTGTGGGGATTAAAAATTAAAGAAAACTATTAATCTTAAAAATAAATATTACAGTTGTGTTGTGGCTAATTTGAAAATGATATAATAGCTTCATAATTTTGTTTTGATTATCATTTTGTTATTTTTGCAATAGAAAAATAATTTACTTATTTTTAAAACATTCTTAAAATCAAATATTTGAAATAAAACAGTTTGTCTTATAGGAAATGTGAATTGCTAGTTTTTACAACAGCAGTATTTTTAAACTCGGGATTCTACAAAACAATTTTCTAAAATTTCCTTCGTTACAATTTGTTACAAATATATAAGAATTTTTTAATATTTAGAAAATTATTACTGCTGCCATCTATTGAGCAAATTGTTTAAGAGTTATTATATGGTATAATGTTCAACACACAAAATTCAAAACATGTGCTGCCATCTATACTACTAATTAGTTACTTCAAACGGAGTATTAACTTTCAATTGATATTATTGTTGAATTCATTAAAAACTTTTATTTTGAGTTGAATTCATAAGAGAAATTTAAAAAGTTTTTAGAAATTAAAATTTCGTTATAGATGTAATATAGGACATTTCTTTGGAGTGATTTTATTTTACATTTTTTTCCCCGGATAAATGGTGTTTCTGGCAATGTTGTTTATTTGAATATATATTTTAATTTAATTTATTATTTATATTTTTTTTTTTTCTACTTTCTGTGCTTTTAATTTCGGCGAATTTTCCTATAGCCAAATGAAAAAATGTGCCTATACTACATCTGTTCCAAAATTTCCCCTTACAGATTAGAATCAAAAGTTTTAATTTTTTATTATAGAAAAAATTTTAATAATTTTCTTGATAAATGTAGGTAACTGAACAGACATACTTACAGTACGTTACAAATGTGACTCATCTTGAAAAATACTCACCGAAGAGCAGTTGCTCATTCAAAAACATTTACTCACGTTATTGCAGAAATCTACAGCAAAAATAATCTTTTAGTTGTATTATCAAAATAAGGTACAAAATTCCATAATTTTGAAATTATCAAATATTAACTGTTTTTTTTTTGTTGTTGTTGTTTTTTTTTGTTGTTTTTTAATTGCTTGTACGATTACCTTTTTTCAATAAATCAAGCATTACTGTAAGTGTAATTGGAATTCAAATGGGATCGCATAAAAAAGCTTTAAAAATATATTTTTTCAAAATAGCAACAAAAAATATAAGTAACAATAATTTTAAGGTCTTTTGCAGTACAAAAATTGGTGAACTTTTGAAAAGAAAAATATTTCAAAGGAGCAAGAAAAAAAACGATTAAGAGCTAAAAAGTTCTGCGTCGGCCGGGAGTCGAACCCGGGTCAACTGCTTGGAAGGCAGCTATGCTAACCGTTATACCACCGACGCTTGGACAAGTTTGACAATTAAAGTTCTAAATTAAATTTTTACTAATAATTCAACTTGTCGTTTTCCAATTCTGCTGTAATTTGACTAGTAGATCAGTTGTCGACAAAACTGCAATTGAATTATATCAAATTTTGGGGCTTGTAGTTGTCATTTAAAGGCCACTTTTAAACACGCTTCTATAATCGCTTCAGAATACGAAGAAACCAACTTGCCGTTATTCAATCGCTCTGAAACTTGACAGGTAGATTCGTTGTCGATAAGAATGCCTTATATGATGTTTGGGGATATGTCAATGCCTCTAAAAGACCGCTTTTACACAGACTTCTATTATCTTCTCAGAATGCGAGTAAACCAACTTACCCAGGCGCGCAACCTGGGGGTTAATAGTGCCAGAATCCAGGGGTTTGATTTAGGGGTTGCGGTGGGTGCGATTGTACCCTCCTTAAACTTATTTTATAATTTAAATCACATTAATTATTTTTTCTGAGCTATAAATGTTTTTTTTTTTTTTTTTTCCCCAATTCCGTTAAAAAAAATAAAAGAACAAGATGAACAAAGTGCCACTTTAGTATTTTTGAAACTTTGTAGCAATTTTTTTGGCCAGGGGACGCAATATTCGCAAACAGCTCAGGGGATAAACGACCCCTTCCTCGAAATCCTTCATGGGTCATGGGCATCGACAGAAAGGTGAAAGGTTCTGCACTTGTACTCCCCTGACTTTTGAAAATTAATAATAATATTAAGAAATGCGGTATGATTCACAGGAAATAGAAGTATGATATAGGTTTTAAAATATTCATTGGATGCGGAATTTAATTCATAAATATTTATTCTACTTGATTTTCCAATTGTTCTGAAAATTTGTATTTTATATACAATCAAACAAAAAAAAAATAAGCGAAAAATTCAAATATAAAAAAATATTTCAAAACATATTTACTTTAAATTTCGAGTATATTGTAACAACCCATTTTTACAGATTTTTGGAGCGGGAGCGAAATGATACCTTTGCCTTTGTGTAGTCGGGGCGCTTATGACCCTAGGACAGCATTGCCGGTACAAATTTTTCTGCGGCTCGACGGCCGCCCAGAAGAATAAAAAGACAAGCTTCATGGTATTATTTTTTTTTTTTTTTTTTTTTACATAATTTTAATTTGACCAAAATAAAATGTGTTAACTATGCAGAACAGAATTCTTCACTAAGTCCCCGTAGAAACAACACGAAGAAGCTTTCAGCAAGATAGTTTTCATCAAGAATAAATGCAGGAATAACTTAATTGAATCTCCTTTAGCCAATTTATTAGGATTGGCTGCAACAAATACTGCGACAGACAGCGACTATTTCATAAAATAAACTGGAACGATTCCGACAGTTCATTGTCTCACAATTGATATCGACTGAAACGGGGTAATCTGAGAGTGCAGTTTAAATACTTTTATTAGAAATAAGTCAACTCGTATTGTCATGTTGGAACAAAATATTAACTTTTCTTAGACTTTAATTTACTAATAATGAAAATTATTATTTTTTAATTATTAAAAGAAAAAGAAAAAAAAATCAAATATCAATTGTAATTTTATTAAGATAAGAAAATAGTTAATTTTTTTTCCCCTTTTCCTTTTTTCTGAAATGCTATATATTGTTAAATCAACAACAATGAATAATACTTTTGGTGTATCTGGCCCGCGAAAAACTTCACCATTGGTCATATGGCCTGCCTCTAAAAGTTTGTGGCCAACGCTGCCCTAGTACCTCCAACACCCAGATGTTTTTACACTTAGTATAGTGTAATCGTAAATAATTTCAAAACGTAATAGGTTTTTAATTTACCATCATTGAGATAGAATAAGCTTTCGGTATCGCACTAAAGTAGCTATTAGGTCTAAGAACTGAGAAACAAATAACGCATTTGGGTCATTCCACGTCAGATCGATCAGAAAAAATAGATTTCAACAACCACCCCCTCCGATTTTTATGAAATTTAGCTTGAAACTTCTTCTTAAGGTTATTAAAATAAATCTCGAATATTTTTTCGATATTCCTACAGCACTTTAAAATTACGATTTTACTGCACTTAAAAATTACGATTTTGTAAAATTTTGGATTCATGAAATTTTCGAAAAAAGAGGCACGTGTCAGAGAAATAATTTTTTTCTCAATAACTACTGATTATATCTTTATAATTTTTTCCCCCCATTCAATAAAACTATGCGAAATTCAGAGGAAAAAATATTATTTCACCAGGTTTATATAAAATTTCACAAAAAAATATATCAAATTGTTCATACTTTTTCTCAAAAAAGCATTTATTTTAATTAAAAAAAAAAATTGAAAGTGGGACCTTAAAGAATCATTTTTTTAATACAAGAAAGTTATTGGAAGGACATGTGTTATTTTTCTAAAAAAATGAAATTGGTGTGTTTCGGCCTTGTTATGGTAAAAATTTTCATTTTTGTCAATGTTTTGGAAAAATACATGTTTTCTTAAATTTAAATTTGAAGCATGCGAATATTACTAAATCTAAAGATATTGAACATGAAAATGACTGTGAATATATGCACTATAGTCATGATGAATAAAATTAATCAAATTTCACATCCTTATATATTTAAATTTGCAAATTTTTCTTTGTACATTTCTTTTTTATGAATCTAAATGTCCATACTGAGAATTATACAAAAGTAAATTCGATCTATACAAAAGTAATGAAACAAAAATTATTCTGAGAAATTTTATTTATTGAAGAGTTAAATGTAATGGTATTTATCCAGTTCTGGTTGACATTTCGTATTTTTGTCAATATTATAGGAAAAAATTCTTTCCTGAAATCTAAAATTTTTCGATCCTGTGATCCTTGAAATCCTGATTTCCTGTTATCCTTGAAATCCAAATGAGATTTTGCGATTCACTAGTGTGCACCATGAATTAATAGTTCTTGTGAGAATTTTTTAAGCGTGATAGTTACATTTTTAAAAAATGTAAGTTTTGTGTTTCATTTTTTTATAAATGATGAGTGATGAGTTTGCGTGCACTTTGTGTCTTTATCAGTAAACGAGCCATAAAATGTCACAAGTATTATCGTTTGAGTTTGTAATGATATTTATTGCTTTCAAGAGGAAGGCGTGTAACCAAAAGGATTTTATTTACCCCAAAATAAAGAACCCAATGCGTTTATTTAAATTTCATTGGTTGAGTATGAAAAAAAAACCGAAGCCATACACAAACAACACGCCAGTTAATTGATGAATGCCAAATTGAATTGCAAAGAGACAGAGAGTTTCATAAATATCTGTAGCCTATTCGCTATTAAATTAACTACATAGTATAGTTTTTATCGTCAAAATGGAAAATCCCAATTGTAGTGTATGAGAATTGTAGTGTATGTAGTCGAGAGAGAGATACTGCAAATTAAGTAATTCTGTAAAAATCAAATTTTCTTTAAAAGACTTTCGTGGTAGAAGCAAATAATTTGCAGAGTTGAAGCATCGTGGCTTTTAAGTTTAGCAGCTCTCTTTCTCCCTCACTTAAGTCTTCAGTTCTCTTCATCTCTTTTTAAGACTGGTACAGGGTCGTAGACAGGGGGAGACCCCCGGGTCCCCCCCCCCCCTCGTCTCCCTTCCCGAAATGGTGTGAAATCTTGTTTTACCACTTCCCCCTTTTTTTTGTGTATGTAACTTGTATTTTGTGTAACTCGAGTATGAACAATTTGATAATTTTTTGAAAATTTTATATTAACTTTGAACAATAGTATATATATATATATATATATATATATATATATATAATTCTGCATAGTTTTATTGATTTGTGAAAAAAAAAAAATTATTCATAACAATATAATCAGTAGTTATCTATGAAAAAATTACTTCTCTGACACGTGCCTCTTTTTTCGAAAATTTCAGGAATCCAAAGTTTGACAAAATCGTAACTTTTAAAGTGCTGTAAAATTTCAACCAGCAGGAATATCGAAAAAATATTCGAGAATTTATGAAATAACTATAAGAAAGGGGCTTTTTTTTTAAAAAAAAGGGAAATTGATTAATGGTGAAATATCGGTTTCTAAATAGTGTTTATTGACACTTATGGCAAATTTTATTCCACTTTTGATTTGGATAAACGATTAAAAAACATGAATATCGACCCTGTAAGTAAGCCAGATCACTCCTATAATCCAAATTTCATCAAACATGTGTAGGACGCTTCTATGAAATGCATTTTGTAAATATTTAACGTATTGGGAACTTTCCATCATTTGCGAACAGTTCAAAAGATGATACGAGCAATTTAGCTTCTAGAATTCACCAAGAAACTCATATTAAATATGAGAATATAGTGCCAAGTAAACACTGATGACGGGGGAGATCATATCTCACACTCTATGAGTTTCGTGATTTTAATGCAAATGCATCTGTACATCTGCACACTAATGGTACTCAATTCTTTTCCATGTGCCACCACTGTACACTTTGCATTTCAATTTGCGACTGAGTTGTTTTACTTATCGTTTTATTACATAAAGATGTCTCTTGATGTGAATTTCATGTGTCTATGCTGCTTCACTAAGAAGTTATTAGGGAAAAACTGAAATATCCTTTAACTTTGCAGATCAGTGTTGAAAAGAAGGAAATTTTTATAAAGGTTGCGGTTTCCATACGTTTTCTACAAGTGGAGTTTTTTCTTTATTTGTTTGTCTTTTCTTAAAATGTTTTCTTTATTTGTTTAAATCCTCCGCAACTGATGTTGGATCAACGGTACTGGAATTTGCGATGTTAGAAGAAACATTATTACTGGAACATCCAACTTCAGCACTGATGTCACTAGCAAGCCTATTTACACTATGTTTTTGTACAGAATAATTTTTTTTCTCTTCATTATGAATGTCATTAACTTAATAACAGATTTAGATTCCAGAACATCAAAATGCAAAGGATCGTAGTTATACAGCTATTTAAAAAGTTCACTAACTGAATAAACAGAGCTACAGATAAAACGCCATGGCCACACTTTCACACACAAATTTTAATTTTACGGTACTCCTGATGCTATTAAAAAATATATATATATATATTTTGGAAGCTATAGCACAAAATTAATTGCAAACAAATGCCAACCAATAATAACTACTTGTACTTTAATTCTTTCCTGATTTCAAAGGGGGGAGGGGGCATATATACGCCCTTGACGTAAGACTAAGAATAAGACTAAGAATATGAAATACATTTAGAATTTCTTGATAAAATTTCAAAACATATTTTTATAAAAATTTCAAAAAATCATCAGCTTGGCATAGTATAATACTAGGAAGATGAAATGCATTTCGAATTTTATCAGTTTTAGTATTTTACTAAATATGGTTTTTCATCAATACGAACGAATCTGCATAAATATAAGCCATAAAAACAATGTTTTTAATATATATCCTTTATATAACATTCCAATTTTTGCGTGCAAATGGACATCCATTTTGTACAATTTACTTTTATTTTTCTCCAAAAACTTGATTGTACTCATTATCATCCGAAACGAGTCTATTTGCCAAGATTCAACTGGATTGAATGACGGCAAGTGGGTTAATCAGCTCTCCGAAGATTTTACCGCCTCAAACTTAATAGGAGGAGGTTTCAGACATTAAATATCACCAAATTGAACATGTTTTAATTTAGCTTGGTGTCTAGATAATAGAACGTGATAAAAGCTGACAAGTCTGACGAAAGGCGATATAAACGTGTGTAACAGCGACCTTGCGAGACACTTCGAAAACTGCATAGAAAGCATTGTCACCGACAGCGAATATACCTGTCAAGTTTTAAAGTTTCAGCTTGATTGGATATTTGGAAATAGGTTGATTGGTAACGTGAAGCGCCAATTGAAGTGTGAGTAAATGAAGCTATTTAATGACGGACATAGCTCCAAAAACTTGATCGAATGCATCGTCATCGACCTCAAAGCAGTGTGCGTAATAGCGATCTTACAGTGACAGTCTCCAAAACTTGATATAATGCATTCTTATCGACAACGAATCTATTTGTCAAATTACAGCTCCATTCCCATTGGATGATGATAAGTTCAGGGGTAAAACGCCAGAAAATTTCTTTGGGAGAGGTTTTCAATCAGGCACTAAGTTTAAGCTGTATTTCTCTCTCTCTCTGTATATATATATATATATATATATATATATATATATATATATATATATATATATATATATATATATATATATATATATATATATATATATATATATATGCAGAACTTAATCATCCCGTATTTGTCACATGTCACAATATTATTGTATCAAAATAAGACCATGTAGCACTGAACATTTGGAAACATTCGGATATTTTAAGGACTTTTCTAGATCAAGTTAACGTAATTACTGTGAAAAAGACGAAGTTAATTATTTGCGCTCTTGGAAGTTTATTAAAGAAATTCAAAATATTGCACCCAAAGGTCAAATCTTTTTAACATCAAATACCCTTTTTACTGAAAATAATTTTTTTACTATCATGAGTAATATTTGACGTCAGAGGTTCTGTAGAAAGGTGGGAAAACGTGATAAATGCCAATTCAAGATAACGATTTGGTGGGGAGTTTTGGTCTTCAAGTGCAATATTTTGAATTTGTTTAATAAGCTCTCCAAGACAGCAAACGATAATAAATTTAAACTCTTTTACCGTAATTACGTTAACTTGATCAAGACAAGTCTTTAATTATAAAATATCAGTTTCTATATTGTGTTTATTGATACTTATGGCAAGTTTTATCCACCATTTGCTTTCGATAAACGATTAAAAAATATGAATATTGCCCCTATAAGTAAGCCACGTCACTCCTCTAATCCAAATTTCATCAAACATGTGTGGGACGATTCTACGATATGCATTGTGGAAAGATTTAATGTATTGCGAACTTTCCATCACTTGCAAACAGTTCAAAAGGTGGGACGAGTAATTTAGCCAATAGAATTCATCAGGAAACTCATGTTAAGTATGAGAATACAGTGACAAGTAAATACTGATGACAGGGCAGATCCTCTCTAATCGTATTTTGATAAACGTAAAAATAAGTTTAAAAATTACCAACTGATTTCTGTACACATCAATCGTCTTATCAAATACTGTATGATCCGTTTTCTTGGATTCTGGGTAATAAATCTTAAATAATTTCTTCACCGCCACATTCAATCAAATAATTCTGTACAGTTTCAGTGAGAAATGTACCTCTTTTAACATGAGTGTTGCATTGTTCAAAAAGTTTGTTTTAGAGACATTCTTCGACATGAGTTTTTTCATCGGAGGGGATGATCGACCTTTCCATTCCTCTTTTTAATTCATCCTTGCAACCACTAAATATGATAACATAAAATTGTAATCACAAAAATTTGTGTAACTTTTTTCCTGAATGAAAGTGTTAATAATTGGTCATAAATCAAAGTAACAGTATTACGTTTTTCAAAAGAAGGGATTGAAAAACGTTCTATTTACACATTTCTCACTAAAAAGTCATTAATTAAAGCTTTTCTACGGCTATTGTAATTCTACTTATGTTCAGTGATGTGTTACAGCTATTATCGCAGCGTTTGTATTGATTTGTTTCACCAATAGATGTCGCTACGTGTTAAAACGTTTTACTTGTGATCGATCCCCCTTGCCAGAACAATGCAATAAAAATCAAATTATAAAAAAATTCGCTTTTATCTGTTCAGTTCGACTCTGCATTGGGTTTTTACACGATATTTTTTCCCTTCATTATATCATCATTATCGAAGAAAATATTCATTAAAATCCTCCTTGCAAATGAAGATGTCTGAAAATCCAAGCTGTTCTCTTCCCCACTTCTCCCTTTATCAATGAATTAATTCAAGCGTTTAGCAATTATACTGCGGTGGCCGATAAAAGTAACTTTAACGCATGACTAAAGCCTCTTGTAAGTGGTTTATAGGCTTCTTTTGCGAGATAATTATTTGAGAGAAGAGGAGAGTTATCACTCCAACAAAAATAATTCGCGTTTTTACTTCAGCAATATTTATCGGCTTTATTCCGAGAATTATTTTTATGTTCTTTTTCCCGCTCTTTTATTGTTCCAAGGCAGACGATCCCTTATTGTTGTCTTAATTTTGTCGCGGATTTTTCACGCTAGGTGAAATATCGTTTGCGAGGAAAAGCGGAGAAGAGGAAATCTCATTATCTTAACGGAACTCTGGAAAATAATTAAAACAAAGCCGATAACGATGACTAACAATGGCTTTAATCTTAATTGAAAATCGCAATCGCACGGAAAAGAAATTTTTCGAGTAAACAATGCCGCTTTCCGGATTTAATTGGGTTTTGATCATGCGTGCATTTTGTTTACATAGACTGATTGCTAAGCCTAAACTTGGACTCCAGTGTTTCCCTGCAACCGTGCGTAACTTTCGATAACAGCCAAATGCTCAAATTTTTATTAGTGGTTATTGTGTATTATGCGAGGTCACGAATTTTCCCAAACAAAACCGATCCTTATCAGTTCGAAAGAAATTTGTTTTAATGAAATCCTATCCAATACAAATATTACTACGAAGAGAATGAACTAATTGTCTGAATTCGTCAAATGTTCATTCTCTTACAAACACAGCAACAATAGATTTAGTTTAAAGTTTCGCGTTGGACGATCACGCCTTAGAGATGAATTACTGTCACTGATTGAAATTGCAATCACTGATTATAAATCCTTACAATAGAGTGATACACCGTTTGAAAATAAGTCGACTGCATTAAAATAAGTCTTGTTCTTTTGTGTTTAACTCCATCAATTGATTGATTTTTGACTGATTGCTTGTTTGTTACTCTTGTATAGAATCTCTTTGGGGGTTATTTGAGTGTAATTTATTGATTGTAGTAATTTCTTACCATTGAATCTACTAGAAGTTCGCAAACGATAAATTGCAAGCTGAAATTCTTTTTTTATACAACAAATTAACACACTCCTTACTCCTAATTTTTTTATTTTCAATGTTTAATATTACAATGTACTAAGCTAAATACAATACAATGTATTTCTCCCAAATAGATCTGTTTTATTAGAGTTTTATATTTCTTATTTTTTTCTTCTTTTCTTTTTACTGTTGGTTCATATTAAGAACATATTAGTTCATAATAAAGACAGCCTATAAAATGATGAAAATGCAGAACAGCTACATATTTATATAAAATAAAAGCAATTTTGGGGGGGAAAAATCAAAATTCAAAAGTAGAGTGGATATACCATTTTGATGTGGCGTATCCAGTATAACATTTTATTAAAATACCATTGAAGATGAAAGTCACGATATTGAAAAGTCAACAGAAAAACTATTTTATTCATCATTTAATACATGTATTTTGTTCGCATGCTCTGATGGACCAATATTTGCAATATTTGTGCCATTTTCTTCATAAAGGAAGCATATTTATTCATTATCCTGTCATTTTGTAAACTTGATTCTTTATTTTTACTTTTGATTTTGAATTTCAAAATTTCAGGCTTTCACAGTAACTAACTGATTTCACAGGTAAGCTTATATTATGTGTACAAATGAGTTTTGAAGCTTTTAAGAACTACATAAGATATTTGCATAAAAAAGAACTCCGTTCGTTTTACGATAAGAGTGCAAAAGTTCGAGGGGAAAAAATAACAAGTAAACTTTCCTCCATATTATTGGCGAGCGGGGGGGTGGGGGCATTTACTTAAGTACAGTGTAGAAAATATTTCAGATCTCCTTGTTGTGATGCCGCTCAAAACAAAACCACCTCGCTCTCTGGTTGGTTAGAACATCTTCACTGACTATCTATCGTACCAGGTCATCTCTCCTAATACCGTGTACATCCAAAAATCATTGTACCGAGTAAAAAAAAAAAAAAAAAGCTTCCTCGCTGCAAAAAAAATAAAAAAATATGGAATTTCAAATGCATAAGACATCGGGATAATTTTTAGTTGTATACCACCTGCACAAACGAAGGTCAAACAATTTATTTAATCCTTTATTTTCTGACGGGTCTTATAAGTCCCGTCAGTTTTCTCGTATCACTGAATTAATTCAAATGCTTTGAAACTCATAGGGAACTTGAAATCCAATTCTATGAAGCACGTTCTTCAATTATTGGAGGGCAACACAAACATAAGTCTCCTTGAAAGCTTCCTAGAGACAATTATACTCAAAAACTCAAACTATTTATCTTTTAAAGGTTCTAAAGAATCTTTTAACTCTAGTTTTAATCTTTTATTTACTGACAAGACTTATAAGTCCCGACAGTTTTCTCACGGTACTGTATTAATTGAAAGGCTTTGAAAGTTTTAGACCCACTACGGCTTTGAAATCTACTTCTATGAAGATCGTTCTTCAATTATTGGATGGCAGAACAACCTTATTTCTTTGTATATGCAAACATATAGACGATTTTCGATTTTCTAGGTATCCATTTTGGCCTTACGTTGTCTTATAAACTTGTTTCTAGTAAGCTTGTGTTGCCATCCAACAATTGACGAACGAACCTCATAGAAGTAGATTTCTAAGTCACAAAGGGTCTCAAAGCCTTTAAACTGATTCAGTACTGTGAGAAAACTGTTGGAACTTGAAGTCCCGTCAGTAAATAAAGAGTTAAAACTAGAGTTAGAGGATTCTTAGAAACTAACAGATCAAAACTTTGCGGTTTTGAGCTGTCAGAATTTAACATTTCTTTTGCAAGTATTGTATATAGGGCGGTAGCTTTACCTATACAAAGAGCAGAGCTCTCTTTGGGATGAGTAGTGCTGAGAAAGTACAAATACAGTAATATCGATATGTTCTTTATTATCGATACCGAAAAAATAAATGTACGAAATGAGTATCAGGAGATGCTAATGATATCTAAATGTTAACAATCTTAAACGAAATGAAGTCCTACAAAAGGTTATAGATGAAACATTATGAAACAATTTGGATGCAGAAACGTCTCAAAAGCTTTGATTTTGCTTCTTAGTTATTAACTTGATGTCTGTCAGCAAGTCATTTCTATTCGCTTGTATGTGATGAAAAATATTTTGAAGGAGGGAAATGGAGTTTAAGTAAAAGCGAAAAAATTTTAAGTAAGGACATCGATAGCACAACACATTGTTCATGGTAAGAAACTTCTGCTATTTATCTGATGGAATATGAAATACAATCTATAAAATACTTTTGCAGACGATCCAAACTGTTACTGGTGATCGCTGTAAAATGCATTTGTTGCAATTGAACCGGGAAATCAATAGTAAAAGCCCATTGATTTACAAAGGTTCACGTCAGGTTACTTTGCTACATGGCATTGCAAGGCTGCATATTACAAAAATGATGATGAGCATTTTAATGACGCTTTGGTGGGATGTTTTGGAGTACCACATATAGTCCCGACATAACCCTTACCTAACATAATATATTTTTGTCAATGTAACAGTTTATCAAAGAACTCAGAATTTATACTAAAGAGACTAAAGAGTCTACTAGAGAGATAATTGAAACTCAAATATAACTCAAATAAAGCTAAAATAATAATGTGCCCTTTCTTCTTTGAATATGTCATTGGCAAAAGAAGTCTTCTACAATATACGCATTCCATCAGCATTGTTTTATATATACCTTCCTTAAATCTTTCGATTATTAATTAATTATGTTACCAGAATTTTCTTTATTCAATATACATTTTGTAATATTCTTCTTCTGATCAAGTCCATATACTTCAGTAAATATCTAATTAACAACTTAGTTAATGTGTTTTGTTTTATTATTGTTCTGGACAAATCATGGTAATACTTTAATTCTGATGGATACACTAATTATGTCAGCACCTACAATTTTTATTGTTAAATTTCGAAATGACTACTTTGTAATGCACTGTTTTAAAACACCATAATTTTATAATTTGAAATATCCTTTTGTTATTTGAGGTAAACAAATGGTTGAACATAAAATATAGTTGAATGTTCTCGTCTCTTATGAAATAAATGTTTTATGTCGAATGCATTAGTTCGCGATATCCTACTCAAGTCACAAATTTAAATGCTAATACCGTATATTTCATTAGTTTTGTATTCTTATGAAGAACTGCTACTCTGTTGTAAAGGACGCCCGCTTTTAATGCAAATGAAACTGAAGAACATTTGCTATAGAATAACTATCTCTTTTGTTTTCGGCTTTTCCCGCTTTCAAAGTTAAACAAAACACGAGGTAATACCCCCGAAACGGGAACCTCTTTGCACAATTCTGGATATTTTATTTTTTTTGTCCGAATCCTTAAAAGCCCTCTTCATTTAAATCCAGAAAAGAATTTTTAAATTATACGTTGCTAATGAGCGCTAAAATTAGTATTCATAGAATCATTGAAGTGGTACTAAAAGACTATGGAGAACACTTTTTCCCCTTTTCCCTATTTGTTCGAATTCGGTTTTGATACCAAACTATCGTCCACAAAACCTTTTGTTTTCGCTGGAGGGAATCTTAAAAATACGTGATTTTCTCTTTAAAATGTATGGTTTAAACTTAACATAGCCAAACTACCGTGACTGAAAGAAGCTAGGGGAAAAAAACTTTATTTTATACATTCCCTAAAGAAACCAGAATATTCCATAATTTAAAACTCCGAATCCACAAAAGAATCCCACAACACAAGTTCCTCCCCTTGAGATTCCCTATTGTCGCGATTTTCATTGTTGTGTTCTTTTTAGAATTTCTAGATGGTATCCATTGTTGTCCGAATACATTAATTGGTAATCCTATTTTTCGGGGTTTTTTGAAACTCGAGTAATTAGGAATCAAAAAGTTGAGAAAAGGTTCTATTGTGAATGCAACTCTTCATTTACATTGCGTTACAATAATTTAAATATTTGATTTGATGCGAATAAATTCGACAGTATCTCAAAATATAAAATTTCCATTTGTTAATGAATAAACATATCAAACATAAAGGTAAATCTTCATATTACTTGATGTAATTTTACTTACAGCTACTACCATCAAAGATTCACGTGATATTATTAGGATTAATGTTGGTCAAAAGGAAAATTCCAATTCTATATTTGCCTTATTTGTGTTGTTCAATGGGCTGCAGAGCAGGGATTAAGCAATAGGTACTTTTTTTAGCAAAATGCTTACAATCTTAAATGCAAAAATTATAAAGTGTGGTTTAGCTCTATTGCTAAAGTGATTTGACATAAAAATTTTAAAATTGAAATTTTTCTTTAGCTTTTTTGCTAAAAATATTTTGTACCCAAACTTAAACACTGCTGCAGAGGTTTAAACTTGTTCAAAGTTATTTCGTATCCATGGGAGCCCCCAGAAATATTTGAAAAGGGGTGCAAGGCTAGATTTTTATCAAAATCATTAATTTTTTTAGAAATGCTAATTAATAATTATGCATTATAAATTTTACTTTTTGAGAATAGTTAAAATTCATGGTATATATTTTTGAAAGCGCAACCCTATTAAAGAGAAAAAGATATTAAAATATATATTTTTAACAATTTTTTTATCATCCAATTTGATCTCACGGCATTCAAGAGACAGTGTTTAGAATAGAGGAACTCGAAGATGCAAAAATACAGAAGAGTAACACTTTTTATATTTCTTCCAAGTATCAGATATAATGAAAAAAAAATTCAGAATGAAACACGAAGGCAGTATAGGGATATGTTCAATTGAATTCTAAAAATAGTTTTCAAGATATCTATCTATCTATGTATATATATATATATATATATATATATATATATATATATATATATATATATATATATATATATATATATATATATATATATATATATATATATATATATATATATATATATATATATATATATATATATATATATATATATATATATATATATATATATATATATATAGATATATAGATAGATAGATAGATAGATAGATAGATAGATAGATAGATAGATAGATAGATAGATAGATAGATAGATAGATAGATAGATAGATAGATAGATAGATAGATAGATAGATAGATAGATAGATAGATAGATAGATAGATAGATAGATAGATAGATAGATAGATAGATAGATAGATAGATAGATAGATAGATAGATAGATAGATAGATAGATAGATAGATAGATAGATAGATAGATAGATAGATAGATAGATAGATAGATAGATAGATAGATAGATAGATAGATAGATAGATAGATAGATAGATAGATAGATAGATAGATAGATAGATAGATAGATAGATAGATAGATAGATAGATAGATAGATAGATAGATAGATAGATAGATAGATAGATAGATAGATAGATAGATAGATAGATAGATAGATAGATAGATAGATAGATAGATAGATAGATAGATAGATAGATAGATAGATAGATAGATAGATAGATAGATAGATAGATAGATAGATAGATAGATAGATAGATATATATATATATATATATATATACACACAGAGAGAGAGAGATAGTATATTCATTTTCCTATAATTTTTAGAACTACACAGGCAATGATTATACAATAAAAGAAAGAAATACTTCTACTTATCAACCTCTAATATCATAGACTACAAGCGCCAGCAAATCGTCACGCAAGTTGCTATAAAAAACGACATAGTAAAGAAACAAAAGACTCAATTAATAGAAAAAAATGCTCATTGTAACATAAGAGTATAAAAGGCGCATATGTTTTTATTTTTTTTTTTTTTTTTTTTTAAATTTCAAGAGCCTGGGGGGTGCAAGTGCACCTCCTTGCACTCTCCTAGAGGAGCCCATGTTCGTATATTTTCTAAAAAATAAGTTGTATAAAACCTGTATACCATAAAACAACATTCCTGCTCTACAACTTTATTTTGCATCCTTGATTTCAAGACTTTTATTTATTGTTTTAGAAATACTACTTGGGGAATCTATTAGAAAATTATTAAGTTCCGATGTTCAGGTTTCTCCATTAATGAGAATCTAATAATATCTAAAACGGATTCAAGTGGTACTTGAAAATCAAGATTTGATCACTATGGTAAGATTCAACTGCATCACTTATTACTTGACTTTTTTTTTGATGATTCGACTAAAACTCACCTCGGATTTTACTTATTAAGTGCCCAGAGGAGACATTTAAGGATTTGGTTTGTGGCTGGATTTTTATACTTAAGATTTATTTTGCAAACTAAAGAAAATTTTAAAATGTATTTTTTAAATAATTTTTGATATTACGAGATACATTGCAGTACTTATTTGTCACCTCTACGAGTATCTTTATCTCAGACGGTACTATTTTAATTTCTCGTGGAGATACAGGAAACATTCATTCCCCCTCAAAAAGAAATTCCAAGCTCTACTGTATGTTTGTAATATATTAGGCAAATATCCATGTATTAAGAAAGTGTATTCATGTCAAAAAGATTTTTCACAAAATTTTTTATTACATTACTCTCTCTCTCTTGTTGCTCACCCATTGAATGCCATGACACAATATGTCTTTCACCCCTTTTAAAATCTGCTCAAAACCTCACCTCTTACGTTGTGAAACTGGCAAAAATCTTGAAAAGGAAGTTCTCTGCTTAACCAGTTGTTAAACAAGCTTGTTGACAAGAAGACGACTAAAGGCGGAGAGACCATCTAAGACGGCGAATGAGAAATTCAAATAAACCAGAAATAAAAGGAGATGAAGAAGAAGAAAGGAAATTCAAAATAAGACCCCCCTCCATTTTCTCGTTTGGTTCGCTCTTTAAGCAAAAGCAACCCTTCAACTTCACTAAGCCTATTTTTATTTCCTTCAGCCATTAGCTTTCTTATGTAAATGAGTCTTTTTCTGAAGAGAATTCGGTGGCGCTCGGCAGAGGTCGCTAATAATGCCGCTTCTTCTACTCTCTTCACTTCTTCTTCAAGTCACGCTGATTTATTTCGTGGTCGGTGGAGTGCAGTGTGAAAGTTCTTTGCCACCCATTGGGAACCGACGGAGCACAACGCATGTAATTATAACGCTGAATGTGGCGCTCAGCGAATTGGATGGGAAACACCGGGGCAATTACTCCTTCCTGAGACGGTGTATCGTGCTGCCATCTGGGTGTTAGTGTGGCAACTACTTGACAACTGTTGACTTCTCTGGAGAAGGATGAAGTGGAGAACTTGCTATAAACACACTATTAACTGTTTAGGTGATAAGTGGGGCTAAGCACTTGTCACATTAAGATTTGTAGTAAACAAATTATTTTGAGGCATAAAAAAAATTTGCTGTTTTTTTTTTTAAAATAAGAAAAATTCTTAACTGCGTTAATAATAATAATAATAATAAAAAAATAAAAAAAAATAAAAACACGAAACTAAGTTTGTGGTCACCATTTTCTTTGAACAATAAATATTTAATTCCAAGAAGAGTGTGATTTTTTTTCTTATTATAATTTGTATACTTTACTTAAATCATTATGATTGAGGTACATTTTTATGATTTTGCTTAAAATATAAGATTCATTGCAGCTTTTCACGAAGCTCAGCTTATCATCTTCAAAATTTTCACAGTTTCAAATAGCATGTAACCAAATCCGTTTTCAAATTAGTACAATTTATCTTCACAAGAATTGGTAAAGGTTATCTCCTCAACCTCTTTCTCACTGCTTGCTGTTATTCACTCTTTAGAATAGTATTCGGGGAAAAGTTTACTGTCGAGAATTATGGATTAACTTCTTTTATACCTTGACAACAGATCAATGCCTTTGATTGATGCGCATTAGCGTGAGCAAGTAAATCCACTATGAAAATTCAAGAACTTAATGTGATTAAGAGTTATTGTTTCGCTTAACCTTCCGTACACACCAAATACAAAATTTTACCAATCGACCAAAATATTATTTACAAGGAATAAAATTTTAATAATTCAACAAGAATATTGCATCTGATTTCGATGTTAATTTATTTGTAAAGAAGTTTTTAAATCGGAGATCAAATACAGCATCACCCTTCACTCTTCTTTAATATATGGCGCTACAGAATGGACCCAGCTTTTACCCCAAAGTCACTAAAAGTTAAAATAAATAAATAAATAAATAAATATTTATTTATTTATTTATTTATTTATTTATTTATTTATTTATTTATTTATTTATTTATTTATTTATTTATTTATTTATTTATTTATTTATTTATTTATTTATTTATTTATTTATTTATTTATTTATTTATTTATTTATTTATTTATTTATTTATTTATTTATTTATTTATTTATTTATTTATTTATAAAAATAAATAAATAAATAGAACGATTACAACTTTAACATTTCGGAAGGTAGGGATTTTTTTTTTATCTGACAACATTATAAGCGATGTCAAGCATTGTCAGTAACAATAGTTTAAAATGAGGTTTATTTTCTTCTTTACCAAAAGCAGAATTCTATTTTCCCTTTAAAATTATTTCCCGTGCAGTCACCGAAAGGATAATTTACATAGGGCTACAGATCGGTATACAGGGAGGTACAAGGGAGCTAAAGTTTTTGTAAACATTGAATTTTTTTCAGGGTAATTGGATGTCCTGCTACAATGTTAATTAATATAATTAATGTTTTGTTCAAGTGAGGATTATAAAATACATAATAATTTATTTATTTTTGTGAATTTCCTTATTTTTCTCTATCTTATTTTTAATTTTACTCCTATTTAAATACAAATACATGAGGTCAACTTCACTAGCGATGCGCATTCATCAGGTTAGGGAGGAATTGGAGATCAAACCCTAAATTTCGAAGGCTAATTTCTCCCCCTCCCCCCCCCCCCCCCTTCCCCACTCCCCTCGGTGATGAAACAATATTGAAATATAGCTCTAAGTTTTTTCCCACTTTCGAAAGTGTAGAGATTAGTTTAATCTCAAAAGGAAACGTTGTAGTCATGATAAAACGATTCAAATATATTTTTAAACTATATATGTAGAAAAGTTGTGATATATTCGGCTTCCGATACCATAAAATGTTACTTTATTCTAAATGGTTATCAGATATTCCTCTATCAGCCTCTGCAGATATTTGGTACTTCAAATATCAGAAATTTCTATGAAAGCTATCCTTAAAAATTTTCAATCATTTAAGTCTATGAATTTTGCTGTATAAAAAAAAAAATTCAAAAATTACGATTTGGAAACGTAACCTTATTAGAAAAAATTTGTAAATAATTTTGTTTTGTTGTCGAACAATTTTGAATAACATTATAATTGTATGTATATATGTGATGATCCCTTTCTCTCTTATTATTTTTTTTTTTTTTAAACTCAGTTACATGAGGAGATTATGAAAAAATTAAAAAATAGCACCTGAGGATAAAACTGCTTATTTGTGCCAAATTACTGTAACAGTGCGCCATCTTTGGTCGTGAAATCAAAACTTAAAAGGTAACTCTCATCTTCATGACAGACAAATGTAACTAAAAATAACAAATAAAAGATACAAAAACGAATATAATTTTTTATTTAATTTAATTATCCAATATACATGCATTGAATTTTTAAATGACATATTAATTTTATTAATTAAATAAATAAAAATCTTGACTGTGAAACAGTTTTTTAGGGGTCAATGCTTAAAATTGCAAAACTCTTCTCTTTCTCCCTCTTTTAATGTAACTTTTTCAATGCTTTCACAATCAAGAATAATACGTTGTGAACAATTAGAAACTATAATAAAAGCACTTTTTTTTTTTTTTTTTGTATGGATGATTCAAAAGTACTGGAAATAAACATAACTTTACCTAAAATATCAATTAAAGGATATGAACTATTTGCATTTTCAGGATTAATTGTAAAGGAGAGCAATCGAATTTAAAAAAGTTGCTCAAGTTTTAATTTTTAAAAAGTATTAATTGAATTCTCTTATGAAATGTTTATGCGTTACTCTTTTATTCTATTGAATAATTTTAAATCAGTCTTACTTATTTCTACCTGGTAAGTTTACCATTTTTCTCAAATTTTTTTTTTTTTTTTTTTTTTTTTTGTAATTTTAAAAATTCGGTGAAAAGAAGGGGTGAAAGAGGAGGATTGAACCAGTGTAGAAATTGCCGTCAATTAAAAAACAATTTACCAGCCCCATGAGATAGCGATAAAGAAGAAGAAATAGTCAAATATAAAACTCTCTCCTTCATTGACTTTCACACTCTTAAACCGAAATCTTTTGAACGGCACCTTCCAATATCTCAGATCAAAATTAACCACATAAATAAAAAAATAAAAAAATCTTTCATACCACAACTCTCCATAGTACATTTCATCCTTAATAGATGGCGCTACAAGTTCGCGCCAAACCACATGGGTGGCGTGCGATAGGCGTGGTCTGAAAAGGCGTGGCTTCAAACCCGATTGGACGCGGTCACTAATCAGATTGTGCACTCACTCGGAACATCTGATTGCACACGCAGTGGCGTGACGTCACGGTCACCTGGCAGCTTATTGGCCATGCAGCAGGGCGTCGTTTTCGTTGCCACGCTTTCTCCGACAACAGGGTAGAGTTTTACTAGTAGTTGGGTGCTCATGGTGTCAGTCGTACGTTCTTGTGGTTTTGTTGTGCTCTACTGAACTTTTCTGCCCCTGTCATAGATTTTAGGGTTCAACCGAAGTGACAGTTGGTGCTGGACTTCCGCTCACTTGACGCTACTTCGGCTTTTTGCTGCGGTAAGTGGTCACTTTTTTTGCCTCTTTTATTAAATCGTTATCGTGAGGCATTGGGAATATTTTTTATTTTTTTTTATTTGAACTCCTGCTTTGGCTTGATGAACTTAGAATGACCCACGTGTGTGATTTTCGCTTATTGAACATCGCTCTTTAGTGGATGAGCATTTTTCCAAAGTTGATAAAATATTTACAATGCCAACGATTAAGTGGAATTATTATTATTATTACTATTATTATTTTTTTAACGGAAAATGGAGTTCCAGTCTTGCTTTTTTCACTAAAGCAATCGAAAATTTATTGTCCTTTACTATAGCAGCGACTGTATGATAAATTAATGTGAAAACAAAATCCAACTTATGCATAATAAGAAAATGATTTTAAACATGGTATTTCTCTACAAGGATTTTCTACTGATATTAGAATAAAAGTTTTTGTTTTATTTTCCTGGAAAATCCTATTTTTTAGATTTAGTATTGTTGTTTTTCGAATTTGTAGTTTTTCTGATATTTGAGGATAAGTATTTGTAAAGCTTCATTTATACTTTGAGATAAAACCTGTTAACACAATAACACTTTATAATAATTTCCAAAAAGAAATATAAAAATTGTATCAAGCAAGCACAATGCCCCAAAGTTGCGCAACAAATTGTTGTATGTAGGTGAAATTTTGATGTTCCATAACTTTGCTTTCCTATCTTCGAAATTGTTTTCCATCCAAAGTTTGAGATGAAAAGAAACTTGAAATATATCGTTTCGAATATTTTCTACCGCAATTTAAAAACTTTAAATAATGTCATCAAACACTATTTAAATACCGTAAACCGCATAGATCTGCTAATAACATTTCTAGTGGTATATAAGGCGGAAGGCTAGAATTTTGTTCAAACTTTGATTTTTCAACAAGTGAATTCTATTTCCTATAGAAATGCTAATTACTGCATAAACTTGGAATTTAAATAATAGTCAATAAATTACAGAGGACAATTTGTTGCCAAGATCTCAACAATTGTAGATTTCTTCCCTAATATTTTACATTAAATTGACTTTTCTTACTCAACAAAGTTTCATGAAACAGTGATATTTTTAATTTTCAGTGCCATTTAAGTAACGCTTGCAGCATTTTAGGATTTTTTACACGGCATAAACACAAGATGTTGTCTCTGATTTACCATGCACTTATCCTTACCGGTCACATGTCAAACTGTTCTTAGTTTGGAAAGTATCTTCGTTGTGGTTAGGAATCCTTGTTAAATTCTGCATCTTAATGGTTAAGAGTTTAGACATTACATTAAAAAGCGAAAACTGGTCGACGAGTATAATTTTTAACCAAATTTTACATATAATTTTTAAGACTAAATTTTACAACATTCATCCAATTTGTTAATTGTTTCTAAAACAATGCTATTATCTTTTAACATTAATATTTTAGTTATGTTTGATATTTTAAACATTCCTTGGCGGGCATTTGTAAAAAAAACTGGAAAGAAACTATGAAGATGGTTTTTCTCATATTTGTATGCGAACAATTTAGAATGTGATGGTATATTTATTTGAGCTTACTCCCACTTCCGGCAAACTGTTTTTGCTATTGGACCAATCGATGTTGAAATAAATCTTCTGTAATGTAATTTTTATATTATGATCTTTCGAAAACAAGATAATATGGTCAAAAGTTATATAAACCATCACAAAAAGTTTAGAAAAATAACTATGATACTTAAACAGCCCCATTCACCCGTTAAACAAATTTTATTAGTAAAACTTCAATCATAAAATAGAATAAGATCAATGCACTAGTATAAAGTGAGATATCGATGCTAGTACGAAATTATTTTGTGGAAATGAGTAAGGAAGTCGGACAAATATTTTTTACCACAAATATATACTAAGAAAATATTAGTTAGGCCAATATAAGAGGAAAAAAAAAATTATCCACTAATGGTTCAAAGTTTAGTGGTCATAAAAGATTATAAATTAGGTACAAAAAATAGTTTAAATTAAGTACTGCTTACATTACGATTATTTAAAAATCACTTATAATTTAAATTTTATCTGTAAAGATCTTATTAAATATGCTTTTTCATTATTTACAAAATGAATTTCCTTTATCTATTCTAGGTACTTTTGTTATGTTACTGCTGATTTTTTTTAAAAAATCATAAGAATTGAATTATACTCGTCAGTTTTATTAAAGGCACTTATTCAAATAGAATATTGTGATTTTTATGTCATTATGAGGTTCAACTGTTTCAAATAAATATCATCTCACTGAACTTTTTTCTTCTTTTTTTTTTTAAAGAACTTTGAAAGTATTAAATAAAAGACTCGTATGTACTTTTAATTTTAAATTTTGTCTAAAATTTTATACATTTTTCAAATTCATTACAGTAAAAGCATAAAAATGTATTTTCTGCCATATCATTGCTTTGAATTATAATTATAATAGTTTTATAATTAGTCTTAATCACTTACATCAAGTTTTGGCGTAATTTTAAAATAAATTTTCAACAAACTTCGCACCACTCCCTGTTCCCTAATTTTTCCAAACGTTTCTTAAGTAACATTTATCTAGCTATCGATAACATAAAAAGAAAATAGCTAACTTACACCAATATATATTTAATGTTATTTTAATTCGTCATAAAATAGTGAAATATATATTCAGCATTTTTTATTAAAATATTTCAGAGTATAGATAGAAAATGAGTATTGATAGGAAATGAGGGGTTGAAAATAAACCCAGAGACCAGTTTCAATTTTTTTTTTTTTTTTTAATTTATTGCTATTTAAGGATGCCGCTAGACGGTCTCTCAATGCCCGTATGCAGTAAGATTTATTGAATATGTTTGGGGTTTCTTCCGAAAAATCTAAACTGCACCGATACAATGTTAAAACGCGATCTAGAGTATTGAGAGTAGTCCTACTGTAAAGAGAAGCACTTTCAGAGCAACCTTTGGGGACAAAACTGCATGAGTCTCGAATGGGAAAAACCAGAAAAACTCCCAGAAAGCAACTCCACAACCACATGAGACTATTTGTCGCAATCGCTGCCGTGTCTTCTCATTTTGAACACGTACATTGTAGAGCACTAGGCAAAGCTCGAACCCGAAATGTCTTGAATGCTATTCGAGTATTCAGCATCCGAGCCGGAATGCGAAGTAGAGTAGAGCCATAAGTTCGCAAGTGAAGTGTTTTCACTTTAAAATCAAAAGAAGAAATCCAACAAAAAAACAATAAATGCATCTATCTAAAATCAGAAGTTTTTCAGAAGGACAAACATGATGGTCATTGGTGCATTGTTTTCGCAACAATCCTTCAAATGGCAGTGTAGCAATGTAGCTATCAGTACGCACTACTATGTAGCTATCAATGGCATCATGTAGCTATCAGTACGCACCCCCTCATCCCACACACACCCATTCAGCAAAAAGCTAAAAAAACTTATAAGGAAATATTTATTATAACATTAAATTTATCTTTCATGTACTGAGTATGTTTAACACAACATTTTATAGCTACTCTTTATAAAGTCAATGTTTATTGGTGTTACAACCAAAATTTTAAAATGTTTGACAATTTTGCGGTTTTGAATGTCCATTTTTAGTTTTTTGGAATAATAGGAATAAATCCAATAACTTTACATTATATCTAATTCTAAATTTACTTACAATTAGATAAATATCGATAAAGAGTTACCAAAATTTAATACATTTTGCTAGTTAATTGTATGAAATCATTAATAAAGTTCTTATTTTATGTTTGGTATTTTTAGAGGAAATCATCAAAGGTATACCAAACAAAAACTTTTAGAATATCAATTCAATAAATGGAAAATTTTGCAAAATATGGGCATGTTTTTTACTATATCACCAAGCAATTCAAAATATATTTTCAACCGGTGGAAGTAACACTGAGTGTTTCGTTGAATGCTGCACAAGTTATAGAATGCGCATCTATCCTAAGTATGTACAAAATAATACAATAGTTTCAATATGATATCATTCAAACACTCTTGCATTGACATGCCAGTTAATAGTAAATGAGATAATCTAACTATAATTAATGCTTCCAACTAAAATATAAGAAATATAACTCCAGTTTATGCCAAAGCAATGGCCCGATTAGCAGAGCGAAACTGATTGGGATTGATAGTTATGCAAGTATAAAAAATACCTGATTCATATCTAAAAAAAATAAACATATATTCTAGTAGGATTTTGTATATTACATTTATAAATTAAATTACACATGTACTTATATTAAAAGAAAAATTAGAATTACTACCAGCTTTACACAGATTTAGAGTATTTTATAGCTTTTTGCTTTTTTTTTTTTTTTTACAACCACAGTTCTGTCCATCTGTTTTCCTGAATCTATATTCCCTGAGAAAAATACTAATGTTAGAAACACGCCTAATACTTCAAAATCTCATCGAGACATGTTTCGATACCAAAACTCAACAAGAAGCCATGAAAATGAAGACGATAAGTAATTCCCTAACCCTAAATTATAAATGTTATTGACATGTATCAATTTGAATACACATATTTATTAGATTAGTAGAATATTACAAAAAATTCAACCATGGTACTTCTGCAGAAGTACCTTGAAATTCATTTGGGAGAGTGTTTTCCATGACAACTCTATGGAATTATATCATTGTTGCGATGCAGATATCAAATTGAAACTTGGACACTTGTTAACAAGATTTCTCGCTAACTTTTTCGCCAAAATTTCTAACTTGGTGATATATTTTTTAATTAAAAAGGCCCTCCAAAGTGTGAGTTTGTATCGTCAGTAGTAATCAGCCCAACAGCCTGTTTAATATTTTCACTTTTAAACCTTGGATTTCAGTCAATAAATGTGCGTCAAATTGCACAGCGAACACACTCAGTGTCTGGACCTGATATGACTCGACAGAAACAAGTGTAAAAACGTCGTTTTGAAGATAGTGATTATCTCAATCCGACTTGTTTGAAAATTTCATTTTAATGTTTTTTAATAATGAAATTATCTTACAAATTTGTAAAACTTCGGATGTTTAAACCCATATTTTCATTATTAATAGCCATTTTTAGAGAAGTTTCAATTGCTCATTTAAAACGATGTTTTTGTGTTTGCAACTAATCTTAACAACATGTTTTGCAGCTAAATATGTTAAAAAATAATTGAATTACTTTTTCTACAGAATCGAAAGAAAAAAAATTGGCTAAAGGAAAGAGTTTCATCAATGATCTTTCATATTTTAAGTTGACTAGTTATGAATTCATGACCATGGAACGAAATAGAATATAATTCTGAATCTAAGAGGTTTTATAGTTTACGTTAAAACGAATTGTTTAAATTAAAACAGTTGCTCTTCCACTGTTATGAAATAGTAATTATGAATAGCACTTTGAATTTATTTTGACACTGTTTCAAAATCCTACGCTTTGAAATATATTTTGAATGGTGTACGAATGTTAGTTGATTGATATTGATAAATTGTTGTCGAATTTTTTTAGTAAAGGAAAGTAAAATTTGTTTTCAAACTTTGTTAGTTTATTTTGAAAAATTTGACTGAATGTGTGCAATTTTGCATTAGGATTTTTTATTTAAAATAATCATACAATTCAGAATAGCTTTTAGCAAATAAATTAAAATAACATATTTAAAATGTTATTGTTACCACAAAGTTAGGTAAGATGTACTAATGAGTAGGATATTTCTTTTCACCCAACTTCTACATTGCTAAGTATCAATTCTAGAATAACCAATAATGCATGAATAAAAATGAAAAAGATCTTCTTTCAAAATTTATCCAGATATTATAATTCAACGCATTACAATTATTATAGGGGCAATTTGGACAAGCATATTATGCTCTCACGAAAAGTTATAAATTATCTCGTATGAATTATATATAAATAGCTATCCTGCGAAAGAAAAAAAAAAAACTTATTCAGTCCACTACTTTTTGGCAAGGAGTATATAAAATTATTTATTTTTTAAATTATTACAGCTATTTTTATTTAACTAACATATATATATATATATATATATATATATATATATATATATATATATATATATATATATATATATATATATATATATATATATATATATATATATATATATATATATATATATATACATATTTTAAAGTTTATTCGAATTTGTGCATTCTTTTTAACTAGATAATAAATATTGCATGTAAGGGGAAAAAATTAAAGGTTCTGTGTCTGTTACTGTAAGTTTGTCTTATCGAACTGAAAATTTCTTAGCTGTTTTTACTGTTATATATTTTTAATTTGAAGTTGGGAGTTACTTAAAGTCTTGCTTACAGCTCAATTGTAGTTAAGACGATTTGAATATAAACCATGCCCAAAGGAAAGAAAGTTGCTCTACTATCAATTTCATTCACTACTCTTTGAATGCATGTTTTAAAAATAGATAGACCTGGCATATTGTAATAAATTGTGCCATCAAAAATATTGCAAAGGATGAAATAAAACTATGAATAAGCTGCGTGGAACCATCTAAAAGGTTGATTTGTAACTAAACTAAGAGATTTTGCTTAATTAAGTAAGTAATTTGGAAAAACAAATATTGAATTTTTATTTTCTCACGGCAGCATCCATGAATACTGCTTCCACATTTTGACCAACAATGTGGAAAATATATTTTTAGGAATATTTCAAAACACAAACAAAAGGCAAATAACTGAATACATTCACACACTCATGCTTGCACATTTCATTCACCAATAGATAATTAAAAATTTCTCCGCATAAAGTACAGATAAAATAATTTTGTAAATGCTTAGAAACCGTCTTGCTCTATTCAAATTTACCATCCCTATAAACGTTTCAAACCACCCCCTGCAGATAAACCCACCCATCACGTAATTACGTTAGGGACATTCTAACAAGCAATTACGCCGAACGAATCTCTAAAAAGCCCAGTTTCTTGTTTGAGTAACCAGATCTTCTCCCACCTAAGCCCATCAAAGTTACACCGAAATTGACCACCGCCCGCCCCTATCGTTTTCGGAACTCCCTTCTTTACACCCCTTAACACAATCATCCAACAGCACCCCTTAGGGAGAGAGGAACCAACGAAAATCATTAGTCTGATGCGATAATAGACCCCCTTCTTCCTCTTGTATTCAAATGAAGGGTGGGAACAGGCATCTCAATTGTCAGCCAATTACATCTCAATTCAGCTTGTCGTCAGGATGCATTCCCCTCCATGATAAGTTCTCGTTTTGTATTTTATTTATATGAGAAGGGGTGGTTCGGGGGTGAATCTGTCGCTCCCTTGTTCGGAAATAGGGTGGAGAATCACCGAGAAATTTGTGGCAGATGTTAGTTTCTGTTGAGAGATTTGTCAGCTGCACGCGGTCAGCATTGAGATAGTTTTCGTTGAAAAGAAATGAAAAGCATGGGTGACCAGGAGTACGATACCCATTACATTTAGAAAGAAAGAAAAAGTGAAAAAAACGCAACCTAGGAATCTGGAACAAGTTTACCGGTACCTTTTACTAAAGGTACACTTACCAATCCAAAGAACACAAATTTATTTCGTTTGTTAACTACTATCAATTGCAACATTTCAGCTGTACTGCATATAGATTGCCTATAAATTAAATAGCAACTGTATATTTTCTTGACTAGTAAAACCTGCATTGGATATACTAGCTACAGTACTTTAGCCATGAAAAATATAAAAAAATAAAGTAGAGGAGAACTGTACAATTATTATTTGCAATCCGATTATTCAGAGACATTTTTATACGTTTTACTACAATTAGTTTGACAATTAAAACATTAGCTGCTGCTTTTGTTTTAAAATCCACTTGCCAATTTTCGATTTAACTGTTACGATGTTCCAAGAAAGAAACACCTATTAGCTATGTAATTTCAATCAAAACAGCTCACTTTGTATTAGAAAAAATATAATTTAGACTACCTAATTGTAAGTGCCCTTGAACTGATTGTGTTCTCGTCTCTAACTTAGTAAACTGACACCGCTTTATTTTCCCTGTCGAAGATATCACTTGCAACCAGTTCCTAAACTGCTCCAGCAACAGTCGACCCTATAATCTCACAAAAACTGGTCTGAATATACTTTTCTTACCTTTCTTCAAGGTTAGATTTAAGCTTACTTTTCAGGAAGAAAAAAAATTTCATAGGTATTGGCCAATTGCAAAACATTTATGGTTTAAATTATACTTACAGAACATAAGCACAACATAGATAAGGAGTATTAAGTTTAATGGATTGATAACTAGTAACAATTGAAATCCTCTTTTGAAGATCATATTCCAGACGTCAAATTTTTCTGAGACAGGTCAGTATTTTTCATTTTGAAAAACTAAAACAGTGATTTGGATTTAAATTTTTGAAAGCACATAGAAATAAAGTAATTCAAAAAAGTTAAGTTCTAAAGAAGTCTAAAATTGCAGTTTTAAAACATTGATGAATTAAAAGTTTGGAAATATTATCATCAATAGCAAAAGAAAATAATAGCAAAAGAAAAATCTTCAAAGAATCAACAATGCGTCTATCATTTCGTCTTTACGTAAAGGAAAAATCAGGGCTCGGTAAGTAAGTGCCTTAATAGTATTTACAACAGCTACCAAACTAATGTAGATACAACTATCATTCCCACCGGCATTTATGGAAGGGTCGATGGCAAAGAAATGAAGGTCTTAGGTCTTCAAGGAAAGGGGGCTGACAAAGAGTATCCATGGCACGAAATAACAATCCTCCAGAGGAGAAAATTCTTTCGGCTTCCATTCTGGAGCGCTCACTCCCATGCGCTTTGAAAGTCATCCTTCCGTCCCTAATGGTATTTTAGCCTTGCTTCACTGCCCCTCTATAACTCCGAGGTTGCAACCCTCGCGACGTGCTTTATGAAGTGGTTAGGACCCGACTCGATGCCACAAAGACCTTGATGGACGATCGTTTTAATTTGTCGAAACTCTACTGCTCTGTGTGCCACCGACGTTTTGTGCCCTCTCTCACTCTCAGGTCGGTGATGTTGTTGTATTCGCTAACAGAAACCACACGTTACTAGAGTAGTATATCTATTCATATTTAAATATCTTATTCGATGAATTCTGAAGAGGTAGTGCATATACAAGTGTTAGTTTTCATGCTTTGGAAAACAAGGTAATTGCATAAAATTATTTTGCAGTTATTCACCCAGAAGAAAACCATCACAAAACAGCATCAAAAATTAAAAAAAAAAATAATAATAATAATAATAATAATTCTTCCACACGGTAAAATTAAGGGAATTTTTTTATTATTTGAGACATACAGGGCGGCCAGCATAAAAAAGGTTCCTGATTATTTTCGAAACATAAGTTTGGAATCGATTATTCGGAATTGCTTTTAACAATCTGAAATGTGGGGCCTCCTTTCCGGCCATACTATACAAAAATATAGTAAATAGATCCAGGGCCAGATCACAATATAACACGAGTTGATAACAGTTTTTTAAAACAAACTAGATCTATCATATGAGTGTGTGTTCCGCCACAATAAAATCATTTATTGCGTAAAACAACAAATCACTCGCAAATAAACATCCCTTCGGTATTCGATTTCACTTACATTTCGTTTTATCGCACAAGCACCCAGCCAAATCGCACAACAATATACAAAAATGATGCAACAGTCGTTTCTAACACAGACAAAAACTGATAGGAATGCTGGGCTCCGCCCCCTAATAAACACATCCACCAAACATACCCACTGTATCTATTCCCCTTGTGCTCCCGGAGGTACTTACGCAGAGTATCTTCCTAACAACCCGTAATCTCGTTTACCGACGCCTTACCATTGATATAGATTTGCTGTTCATTAGTGTAACGAGATTAAGGGTAAAAGCGATTGGACGAGAATGTAGTGCCACGGAAAGCAGAGTTCCGTCTCCTATGGCACGCGTATTGTGGGATGTGAGGAACCTTCGGGGAATATTCAATTGTGGCGGTTGGACCAAAAGGAGAACTCTGAACGACGTTTTTACTGCGGATTGTTTTATTTGAGACAGAAGCTTAACAGAGGATTTCTAAGTTGGGGGGTGAGGGGGGGGGGGGGTACTAATAATGAATCGCAATTACATTAAATATATTGAAGAGCCCTTACAACTGTGCATAGTACTGAATTCTATTGAGGCAATAATTATTAACAGCCTGTATAATTGCAAGAATATAACATCTTTTACTATTGAATACTTGTAGGCAATTGTCTTTTTTGTATGCTCGCTTAGTTAATTTTGTATATATGTCTTGTCTTCATGAACTTAAGGAGTTTCCAATCAAATATAAATCTGTAAAATGCTTTTTTTTTTTTATCATGAATGATATTTGAAGCTAAGATGGAGGAATTAAGTGTTGTGCCTGTACAGTGTGCAAAAAAATAATAATAATAATAATAATAAAAAAAAAAAAATCCGAACGATGGATAAATATTATCGGTATTAAAAGTCGTAGAATATTGCTGTTTGCACAGAAGTAATTTGTTTCTAATTTTTTATATGCCAGGTGTATTTTTTTTTTTTTGGGTGAGGGAGAAGAGGAGAAGGGAGAGGGGGGGGGGCTGTTTACCAAGTAAATTGAACTCTAAATTTGAACATTTCAATACAAATCCCCATTTATTTGTTATCTTTTTATTTGATTTAATTTAGAACACTTCATTTACCCTAAATATAAAATTGATGTTCAGTTATGTTGAGAAACACATCACTTATGAACTAAGGGCAAATATCAATTTTGGGAATTGTAATTTTAAGGTTCTCCACATGAAAGCAATGAATCCGTGTTTCAGGACGTTACAGCTAGTAGTCTAAAATTACTCAGAAACTACCAAACATTATTGTGCCACGTTTAATGAAATGCAAATACAAAAAACAGTAAAGTAACTTAATTAGAAATGAATTCTAATGGGACAAAATTAATAAAGTTGTAGATGGTCAAACTTCATTTACTTAATCCAATTGAAATCGGAAACAAAAATTAACGTATATTAGTGTTGATAACAAAATTGACAAATATAAAATTGCTGCATAATGATTTTTTTTCTGATATTAATAAAATATTGTATGTAATACTTTACTTTCATTGCCCTATGTATTACATAGGGTAATGAAAGTAAAGTATTCGGTCAAAGAAAAAATGTCTGTCTGTATGTACGTAGTCAGCATAACTCCCGAATAAATTGACCTAAAATATTCAAATTTGGTGTGTGGGTTGGTGGTGGCACAGGGACCTACGATTAAGATTTTTGTCAAAATCGCGCATGCGGATAATGTATCTGCTATTGAAAAAATCATGTTTTTCAGTAATTGCTAAAAAAACGGCTCTAACGATTTTGTTCAAAATAACTGTGGTAATGCTTCTGAAGATATTCTAAACATTCCCACCTCCGAAATTCTCATAAAAATGCGATAAAAGAGTAAAAAGTTGAAAAACGAGTGCCTTTAACACAGAGCTCTCAACCTTGAGCAACGTCCATCAACGACTGATTTTTTGCGTTTCACTCACAAGCTAGGACAATGTATTTATCTATCGTATAAAATCACCAATTTTGCCATTTTGGCGGTTTCTTTTTATTTTTTTTTATTTATTATATATCATGTAAAATGATTGCCAAACTGACCATTTTTAATTTAAACGAGTGAAAATAAGAAAATGGTAAGTAACACCATGTTAAGTTTTATTGCAATGACCAATATTATATAGTGTAATTGAAAGTTGTGTGATGTTTCATAAACCTCTAGATTTTATATATTTCACTAAACTATGGAAAAAAGGATTGCAATTCTTTTATTTAAATAATAATACTCATTTCTTGAAGCTTTGGGTTAATTTTCAACGTAATGGTGCATTGCTTACGAATGCAAGCTCATTAAATCACTGTATTATTTATATTTGTACTAGCTATTGGGGACCCGTTGAAGGACATCTATCAGTTCTGTGTTACATAGACTCGGAATTTCTTCGGATTAATTGTTGTTGGTGATTAGCTTCCAATCTTCTATAACAAATGCATGCTTCCCTTTCATTTTGTAATAGCGCGCTTGGTCATTCTCCAGTCGATGCTGTTTTTGCAGCGGTGATTCCCTAGCTTTCTAACAGCAGATGCTCTATACTTAGAATTTATATTCGTTCTTCTCTTTGCCGGATTATTAGTACATGTAGAAATGATTTTAAAGTTTTCAGTGAATTTCAATTATCTTCGCCGAATCTACAATTGAGGCTGCAAGTGATGAAATCAAAATGAGCCTAAATAATCCTTTGCTGTGCTAGATTCTATGTATAGTTTGACTCACTCTCATCAAATGAAGTTAGACTCATAATTTAAATTAATCCAGTCAGACAAATTTGACCATTTAAAATTTTGTATATTTTTGAACCTGTATAAAACATCAATAAACATACTCAACAAAAAATGCAGGTGTATACAGTGCCGTTCTAGCTTCTGTTTTAAAATTAACCAAGAAAATATATTGAACCAAGTTTTTAATTTTTCTTTGAAAATAAAACAAAATCTGTACTAAGAGAAAAATTAGCAGACATTGAAACGATAGCGTTATCTACCAAATCGTTCGCCAACTTAAAAAGTATCGCCAAGTGGCATGGATATAACGTAATAGAACCAATATTGGTCAACGCGGTGCCACAGAACACACCTAATGATATAGGTAGTATTTCACATTAGATCTTGTAATGAACACATCCTGGAAAAAAGATGTAAAAGATTAATTAAGGTAACCAAAATCCGGCTGAAAACATCCCATAACGGCACGAACGTATAGTGGTAAATTATGATGGTAAACGAACTTTTAGATGTTAGATATGTATGACAACTGTAATGCAGAAGATATTTGCTAATAAAATACAAAGGAATTTAACGAATTTATTTTGTTTAAATGTTATAATTACTCATTAAATAAAATCAAAATGTTAATACCAGCTGAGCACAATATATCTTTGACGACAACACAAAATGTAAAAAAAAAAAAAACAGGGTGAAGTTAAAACTTAGAAAAACAAAATGATGCATAAAAAATAATGATTCAAAACCGCACATGTGTAGAAGTTGTGTACGGTATCGACTGACAGTAAATGTATTGAAATATTACAATAACATTCGAATTTCTTATTGTACAGACGATTGCAATACATAAAAATAATCAGAAAAATAATGGGAACACATTAAAATAGCTTTTGGTTTTATTCTGATGCAATAAAAAAAAGTATCGTTGCCCTTCCAAGAATTTTTTTTTCGTGCCATTATATTTTAATGAAAGCAACTTTTAATCGAATTTAAAAGTTGTTCTCTACAATCTCCATGTACTAAAGCTTCTATGTATCAAATTTCGTACCTATAGGGGCAAAACTGTGGATATAAGGTTTAAGAGTTCAGACGTACAGACAACTCAGTTTTATTATATAGACGATGAAACTTTTCTGCGAAATAATCCCATCTTTATGAAATCTCATAGTTATGAATATTCGCTATATTTTTTTGCTTAAGGTTGTAATGCATAAATACTATTCTAATGCGTGTGTTTTTGCGTCATTCTGAAATACCCATAAATTTCTTGACGATTTCTAGGGCCAAAACTTTTTATAAACTTATGGCTTCGAACACAATTTGGTTGCATCGTTATTATAATTTTTTTTTCTTTTCTAAGCGACAAAAGATCTCAATGATTGACTATATTGCTCTAAAATATCGTAATATCTAAACAATTTACATTAATCCCAATTTCACGGGAGAATGCCTTAGAGAATGGTTTTTTAAAGGAGAACTTTTTTGCATTTCAAGTATTGAATCGAAGATACTTCAAATATTTAAAACACCTACCTAGAAAACGCAATTCTCATTGCGGTTACTTATTTTTGAAAGTAGAAATTACTTTGCGCCAACGCTGGGAGTTTAACCGGAGTCGTCACATAGGCTAAGGGAGAGTATTGCCTCTGATCCAGGAGTTTTGCGCAATCACTGGATATGACTTACAAAGGAATGAATTTGATGCGCACCTCCTAAAACTTCCGAAATGCAAAATGCATAGCACATTTCAATATTCTTTTGTGACTATCTGAATCTACCATTGAAAAATATAAATTTTTACCACCTATGTTTTAAGCAGTTTAAAATGACAAAATAAACATTTACAATTATTACATTGAAATTTTTTTTATCTCATTTAAACTTAATTTAATTTCAAATGTAATCTAATATACGGTCCTTAAACGTAGACATTTTTACGTTTATACTAAAATTGCAAATCAAAACTGAAAAGAAATAAATTTTCTGATGAGTTTTCCGTTATAAATCTCACAAGCATATGTATGTTTCAATTAAAAAAAAAATCAAAATTGTTTTACTGATATATTAATGATTATTAAAAAATTATTTACTGCAAAAGCTACATGCTATTTATGTTTGTTCTATAACAAATTATCGTTTGAAAGAAATATCACGAAAATTTATTAATTATTTATCAATATATGTATGTCTAAAAAAATTATTTCTCTTTTTAATATTAATTTGGCATTTCCATATCCTCATACAAATTACTAACCACTCCTTGGAAAATTATAAAATTTGGTTTTTCGGCTTTTTTTTTGCGGATTCTGAAATGAAATATAGCATAATATTATGGGATTGCAATTTAATTTTTTTAAAGTTTGGTTTGGTTTTAATATGGAGATGACCCCTCGTGACAAAAAAAGAGAGAAAGAAGAGAGAAAGAGGGGGGGGGGGGGAAGGAAAGAAAAATGGGGGGAAAGAAACCCCTTTATGCAATTATTGAAAACCTTCCATGAATTACAACGGTAATCTACTTTTTTTGTCTCATCAATTAGAATACAAAATACAGCTAACATTCGGATTTGTTTTGCGCTCTGTTGAAAAATAACAAGGGAATAGATTTCTTTATGGTAAAAGCAAACTACTCAAGCTATTCCCTGTATTAATCTCAATTGCATTATGAAGCTCAGAAAATATCTTCTTTTTGACCAGCTCAAATCTTCATGATTAAGGTAAATAACAAACTTTCTAAAAAGGTGTAACATATTTTATATGTAGTTGAAGAAAATGCAGATTGTGTGAAGCGTCTTATATAACGTCTACCTGTAACCTATTAACAAGATCATACGACTCAAAAATGTTAACAAAGGTAATTGCTTCTTAAAAGTTTATATTACAACAGTTTGGAATTTTGCCATTTATCCCCAACAGCCATTTAACTCGGATTGTCATTTCTCCATTCCTCTGTCAAGAAAACCCTTCAAAGATCTCCAGATTCCACTTCTCCTATTCAGGTAAAAGTCGCGTTGAAAGGTCCTTTATCGACAGTAACATTTTACCTTATTTCCCCACTACCTTTTTCTTCTTTCTTATTTCTTTTCCTGTACCCACACTCTTCTTTTTTCTTCTTGCCTTGTCAAGACGGTGTCTGTTGAAGGCGACATCTCCTTTCCTTTCTTTGGCCTTATCCCCCGCCGAAATCATAGAGGGGGAGGGGGCTTTATACTTTAAAGATCCCTTTTCCACCCCCTCCCCCCCATTGCAGTTTTTCTAAAAGCCCTCTCCCCCTTCTGCCACATTTGACGTCCAACCCAGTCCTAAAGAATGGTGCCAGAACGTGTCTTCTTTTGAAGGGTATGCTTCATGATATCGAGCCACCATACTTCGAAAACCTTTGAAGGAAACGAACGTACGTCCTACAACGAAAGATACGTCCTTAGACATGAAAAGGTAAAGTGGCAGTATCGCTTACAGGCCTCACAAGTAAACAGCGGCCAGGTCTGAAAGTCTAGTGTGGATCTTGAGGATTTTCGTTTCTGATCCCTGGAGTGGATATAATAATAATAATAATAATAGGGGAACTCCACAAAAGATGGTTCATATTCGAATTCTGGATGAAGCTATGGCACTAAGAGATTTTAAGGAGCTTTTGGCTTTTATGCGGACAGGTTAAGTAAATAGACCCTTTGGATATTATTTGAGAGGTTTTTTGCGGTCTTTTTTCTTTTAAATGGATTCCTTGGTGGCCTGTTGAGCGTTATAATCTCTTGGTTGTATAAAAATATAAAACTTGAGGAGTTAGGATATCCTCTAATCCTGCCTGATCCCAGCGGTTTATTGTGCATCAAATAACATTTTCGAGTATTTTTTGAGAGCCTATAATCCAATAATAAAGCTTTTATAATGTTTTCGAGAGGGCATGATTGAGTATCTAACACATTTACTTCTATGTAGTTCGAGTGTTAAAGTTGCCTTTGCAATAACGGGTGCTTCAAGGTGTGTGCGATTTCTTGATGTGCTCCCAATATTGTTTTATATCTTTGCAATTACTATTAATAACTGATTTCTTGTTTTATGCTTATTATGCTTGATTTATAGATCTATAAATATTTCAACTAATTTTAATATCACATAATGTGTTTTTACGTCTAAAATCGTCATGGAAAATTAAACAATTTTGAATACGAACTTAAACGTCTTTTAATATACAATATCAGCTACGTAAGTTTTCTAGGGTCTGTAAGTTAAAACGATAATGAAGTATAACAAATGTATTAATTTTACTGGCTCCTACTAGAGTAGACATGGAATGTTTATCAATTTAGCTTGAGGGGAAAATAAACGTTTGAAAGTATTGCAATTAGTATTATGATTTGAAAGAAATTCACAGTTTAAGTATTAATGTAGAATTTAAAAATTTCCTCAATTTTCTATATGTAAATATTTTTAGAAGAATTGTTACAGTTTGTGCTAACCTGATCTTTCAAAGATCAAAATAAATTATTTGGTGATTTATCAACGAAACGGTTTCCTAATTCATCAAATTGTTTAAATTACGATATGAGTTTATAAGTAGGTATTCAACACCAAAGAAATACTTGAGATTTTCTAAGTACATCCAAATCAAAACTTTCAATAAATTTATTTTTGGTACAACAATTCTCCGAAAATTACACAACGAAAATTTAATATACGTTGTGCAACCGTTCATAAAAAACAACGAGGAAAAAAAAATACCCATCCTCAAGACAAAACAGACGTAGAAAGTCTAAATAATTGCTTCCTCTGGCGAATTTGTGATTCTTGATGCATTTTTCCAACGAATAAACTAATTGCTGAGATTAATGCCACAGATAGGTAGGTGCTTAGCATCCCAGCTGTATCCGACCTGTTGCTATCTTATCAAGGAAGTTTGACATCCTTCTTACTCTGACACGAAAGAATCAAGGGAAAATGAAAGAAAGTAATAAATAAAATCTTCGAAGATGACTGTGTTCAAACTTTGATGTGCTCCTTGAGGTCAAGAGGGTTTCGGCAGAAACAAACAACGTGAGTTTATAAACAAACTGCAAGGACAGTTCGGCATGGCTTTTGAAGGTGCCGCCAGAAGAGGAGATTTTGGGAATTCATGAATATTTATGAAAAATGAGGCGCGCATACCTTCATGCAGATTGTGAAGAGTCATTGGTTTGTAAGTAGTATGAAGCTGGGTTTTCAAATGAATAAGGTAAAAGTTTTTTTTTTTTTGTTTAAAGAACTCAGTATTAATTTCAAGTGTTTAACTGACAATAATTTCAAAGTACTGGTTGATTATAATTTAATTTCAAATTTCAAAAAGATTATTAATAATAATAAAAAAAAAGGTCACTGTTCAGAATGACTTTAAATTTGACCTGAATATATGGGAAGAAGGGAAGATGGCATGCCATGAGAAAAAAAGTTCAAAATAGTATTCTTTTGTCCTCGTATGCCATACTATTTTCTTTTTTTCATTTACAATTCAAGTTTCAGGTCATTTTCAATTCAAATATCAAGTCAATGTTCTTTTTTTTACATCTTTTTGAAAGATGAATTTCAATAATAATATCCCTGTATAACGTCAGCTTGTGAAAAGGTGCTAATTTCACTTTTGGTTTCGAATCCCTTTCTGGTATATTTGGAAACAGGAAGATAAGACCCATCGATCAGTGAGAGCTGCAACTTGATTGCTGAAATACGTTTGTGATAATTGAACATGAAAGACAAGCAAAAGAGTTTAGCTCAAGTTATTTTTTTAACTCTTCTGAAAACTTAAGCACATTGGAGTTAGTACTTTTTTACTCGACGCTGACAAAAAGTTTTCTTTTAAAGACATTTCAATTTTGATTATTCTGCAGTTATTTTATATACAGCGGGATTAAAATTAGGCGGTAATTTTTATCCCCAATGAAGTTATACGTGTTCCCCGTAAAGTTGATTTACCAATTCTTAATTGGTATAAAAAAACAATTATGTAACTTTTTTTGAGTTACAGTAAATAAAATGTAATTTTAGAAAGTCTAACAGGTTGATACAAGATTATTATGAAGTTTTATGGCATGGTCGAAAAGAATGGTTCAGGAGTTCCAGCTGTAATGTATTTATACTATTAAAATATACGACATAATAATACAAATGTTCAAAAGTGTAATTATGCCAATGCATTGTACTAAGCATCATCACAATTTTTCTTGTGATATTACTAATAAAATAGTATCTCCTTTCGCATAGATAATTGAATACACTGAAATTCCGTTTTGCATACTAATATCCTCCTTCCCAAGTAGATACTATCCCCGTTATCCTTAACAACGCACTTTCAAAACAATCTCTATTCCACTGGCAGAAAGTACCACAAAAGAAAAATCTCCCAAGATCTTGACGTTTACGATTCTCCAGATACCCTTATTAAGGAACACAAAAAAAAGAGGAAGTATTCCCTAAGCTCTACCAGTAAGGTATTTTTTTTTTCATATACACCCTAGGGCAGGGCCGATCCGTAATTGGCCCCGGAGTGTGATGACGTGATTGTTGACCCTCCCCCCCCTCCCCGGGATATTTGATCGATTAGATGTCGTCGCTCGATCTCTCGTGAGATGTTGACAGTTGGGGCGAATCTTGCCAACAAGAAGTCTTGTGAGGGAACACAGTGGACTGTTATTGTTGTGGTTTTCCTCTTATCGTTCATGTTTTTGCTATGGGAAGGTCCCTTTGTGGTAGATTCCTATGATGTAAGTAAGACTGTCGGTTTTGAAATTTGGAGTGATAATAGATTTTAGAAGCATCTTTTGATTTGATTAATCTTTTTTTCAAAATATATTGTTTCCATATATTTGAGGTTCATGCAATTTATTTTCTACTAGCAGCGTGGCAACGCATTAATACCCAAGATTATAGTGTTGCCTTTTGACATTGAAGGAAGTTTTGGGAACCGATGACAAATGGTTGTTTTTCATACATTAAAACTAAAAAAATATTTTAAGAAACTAATTAAATTTGTAACGTTCTTGGTGTCAAAGAGGAATTTAGTGGTAAAATACTACTTATCTTTAAAATTTCAAAGTTCTTCGAATACTGGAAGTTAGTTTCTATTGATTGAGACTCACAGACTTTGTTTTATTAGTTTAGATGGAGATGAAGTCGACTCTCCCCTTCAGAGAACGTAAGGGAATAATACATAAACAGGACATAAGTCAAATATACTCTTTTTAAAGTAATTTGCGTGCTATTTAAACTCTGAAAACATTTGTTTCAATCTGTAATATACGTAGATACTTTTTAAAATTACATTTCAATTAGTATTAGTAATTTAAAATGAGTTTTTTATTAAACTGTAATATCTTAACCATTGTGTCATCGCATTTCGAAATTTCGAATTCAAATCAATCATATTACATTTCACATTTTAGCCATCACAAAATATTATTTTTAATGTAAGTTAGTAAAAGTTATGCCTAAATGTGCAAAAGGCGATTAAAACAATTTTCAACCCAAAATATTTTTTCCGATTTTAAAATCTAATGGAAAGAAAAATAACGGTTTTACAATAACACATTTAATTGGAATGGCTGCCTAGAAAAAAAAAAGAAGTTTATGAACTATTCATTGAAGGATATGAATTTACATATGAATACATATTAACTGTACAATTTTAAATATTTGAGTAATTCTTCAGATAGTATTTTAAACTATAATCATAAAACAGCTCTATTTTGAATATTTAAGGTACTTGCCTAACGTTGAAAAGGTCGATTTTTATGAAATTTGACCAAAAAAAATATTATTCGGGAATATTTAAGCCCAAATCTTTAAGTTTCTAAAACTGTCTACTTTTTATTTCTGCGTTGATTTGAATAAAAGTTATGACAATTTGAAACTGGTCTAAAACTGTATAGATTATAACCGGAAATAGCATATCAAAACCAAAAGTTGCCGATTAAAAAGTGATTTCCTTCTAAATATTAATACTTTCTTCTTTTTAATAAATAAAAAAATTGAAAAAGAAGAAGGTGCATTTTATGTGTGTAAGTAATATGGTTTATACAGAAATGTAGTGTTTTAAAGTTTAAATGCATTTTACTTGGAATTGATTTTCACACAAATATTGCTAATTTGAAATGTCATAACTCAAAAAATTATTCAAGAATCATTATAAAATTTTTTGTACTTCTCTTGTTGAATGTTTTCTAGTGCATCTGCTATAGAAATTGAGATTGGATGGTTATTTTATGAAATACCACCTTTAGTTTGAATAAAAACAAGGTGAAATTGTTAAAAATAATCATAAACCTATTTTTCGACTATCCATAAAAAGAGTTTTAATGAATATATTTTTCTTAATGTAGTATATGCCCTAGATATAAGCATATAGTTTATTTATATACAATTTATTTCCTAAAATTTTTTATAGTTTCTTATTTATCTTAAGTTTTTGAAATATTTCATCAAAATTTCAAGCGAAATTGCAATTTTTGAAAAATAATAATAATAAATTTGAATTTTTTTCACTGTATTACTAGTCTATAGTAGTACTAAATATAAAAAGACACTTAAAATATTCGTACATAAAGTTTTTTTAAAAAAGTACTCCGAACGTTGGCAAGTACCTTAACAAACTTAATGCAGTTTATAAAATTTAGATAAAAAGAAGCAAATTTTTACGAAAGCAAAAATCTAGGAGAAAAAATTTATGCAATTATGTATTAGGGTACATGGTATTCTTTTTTTTTTTTTTTTTTTTTTTTTTTTACTTTAGCTACATACATCAGTGTACCCAACAAAGTAGGCACCATTGATGAAAAACGTTTAAAGCACGCGGAGTTCCACCGAAAACGAAGAATGAATACTCGTACAATACAAAAAGAAAATAAAAATAAAGGGAAAAAAAAATTGAATAAATCCCCCACAAATCCCGTCCGATACCCCATCCCCCTTTTCTCCCCACAGCGCGTATGCTTCTTCAAAAGAACCAGAAAAAAAGAAAATCCAAAATAAAACTCGTAGACGGAAATGAATTGATATCGTATTTTATCAGATAGTGCGTGTCACTCAGATGTGATCTTTACCGCTCATTGGCCAGCTCGACCGAGCATGTGATTGGAAAGGCGTTGCCTTAGATTTCCTTAAGCCACGCCTCTTGTCTTGCGCCGCTGACTGTTAAAATGAATGTCTAGAGAGTCAAGCACAAACGCCTTTGGACAGTACGGTTGTAAAGATTATTATCCCCTTTTCATTTTTGTTTTGCTTCTTTCTTTTCTCCGTTCGACTGTCGTCTTGTCTTTAGTCTTTTTTTATTATTATTTTCTCTTCCCCCTCTCTCCATTGTTTATCTTTTACGCTCTCACACTTTTACGAGAAATTGAAGATACGGATTTTTATTGCTGTTGTAGGATGGGAGTAGGGATATTCGTCTTTCAAAATTGCTTTGATTGGAATCACTGTGTTTTTGATTAGCCACCGAATGTTGTGTTTGATTTTATATCTGTAAGGAACTATTTGAAACTAATTAGAAAAGTTGAATACGATTGTTGTAGTTGTTATTAGAATTGTGAAAAATGTAAATTTGGTTGTTTAATTTGAACAAACTGGTAAAAATAATACTCTTTTCTCAAATTCCATCAATATTGTAGTTTCTTCGAATAATCATATTTTCTATACACTTCAGCAATGTATAACATGCGGAGCCCACACATCACAATATTTAAATAATTGCATATCAAAATATTTTTTATTTCTGTCAATTAGGAAAACAGATAGTTTTTCATGAAATTTGTAAAAGTGAGTTTTTTTTAAATAACAAATAGAATAAATTGACATGTTTTATAAAGCAAAAAGAGTCGAGTGTGGTTCAAAAACTGTTTTTTTTTTTTTTTTTTTTTTTTTTTTTTTTTTTTTTTTTTTAAGGCTCTTTATTTTAGAAACAATTAAACATTTCTTTTTGGTCATTTTCACTTTAACTAAATTTCTCAAAATAGCAAATTTAGTGAACTAGAAACACAAAAAGAATAATTTTACTTTTCAAATGCAAATTTCAAAAGAGAGGTTTTTTTTTTTTTTTTTCCCCCTATTTGCCAATACTTTATTGCTTTACGAGGGAATAACGGAATGAATATTGATCTATATGTTTAAATAATAGTTACTTATTTAAGTTTTTCTGATTCGGGAATATTTCAGGAAAAAAAAGTTTATATTAAAAAAATTTAAAACTTTTATAATTAAAAAAAAAAAAAAAAAAAAAAAAAAAAAACTCTTCTGATTTCTAATTCTTGTATTGCTGAATTTTGAATGATGCACCTTTTGATTATACTATTTTTACCTTTTTGTGGAAATAAGAAAACACCACACTTACTATATTTTCATCTTCAACCTATTTTCGAAAAAGGATCCTTAAATTAAAATATTATGATGTACTTATAAACTTTCTAAACTTTCGGCCATTTTTAAAAATCCGATTCCCAACGCCCATCTTAAAATACAGACTATATTTTTAACCCCTTTCCCGCTAAGCTACTATCCAAGATAACACAGCGGTATTGGCCAATATCGGACACAGGGTTTTTGGAAAGATTGGCCAATCCATGCCGCCAAAACTCGAGCATCGTTCCAAAATACTCGATTGTTAAAAAATAAACATGCCAAATTTTTACGTTTTTTTTTTACCCCTCTGTCCTTTTTCTTAAAAAAAAATATATATTTCAATATTAAAACTCAGCATCACATTTCAAAACTTAAAGTATATTTTACCCAGCACTGGGTGAGATTGGCCAAGATCCGTAGCAACGGTTAGTATACAATGAGATTGGCAATATGCATCGGGATTGGCCAGGGCCGAGCAATATTGGCTCTCGTATTTGTGCTACTGGAGAAGTATACATTGTTCATGAAAATTATCTCTTTCCATGTTTTCACTTACATAATAACAATTTACAAATTGTTCCAAGGCTAAAAACAAACGATGTAAACCATCAAACAAATACGACTAAAATAAGTTCTAGTGGTGTAATCGGTAAAAGGACAAGCTGGTGATCGGAACATCCCCGATTCAAAACCGAAGATTTTGTGTATTATAATAACATAGGTATTCAGTTATGTAATACACTTTAGCCTATAGTGTAGTTCCATATGACGTGTTTTATGGATTTGATTAAATAGACTAGGCAATAATAAATTATGTATCATGAAAATTTATTTTTGTAATATCAATAGAGGAACCGTAATCTGGAAAAAGGTCTTGCATAAACAATACAATGTCTGGATAAACCACTTTCTTGAAGTGTCCGGTTTATCTGTCGACGCCGTGTGAGGTCCAGCCACTCTTTTTCCAAAGGATTACTTTTTTTTTTTTTTTCAAGAAAGAAAAATAATAAAACGGAGAAGTAAAACAAAATCGGCCTCTGAAAACTGTATCTATGACGATGATCAGTGACTGCTTGACATATTGTCAACGCACGGAATTTGGCTGCTTCGAAAAAGAGAAGAAACAGGTTTTCCAAGTGAGCGAAAAGAACTGGGAAGATCGTGTTACTTGTCCTTGATATGGGTTTGGACTGTAGTTGATTGTTATAAGTTTCAGAGTTTAGGTACTGACAGTTTTAATTTTTTTTCCAGTTTATATATATTGATTAGGTTGTTATTTTGGTTGAAGTACCTGTTGTTTTTTTTTTGTTGTTTTTTTGCATCTCAAAATTCTACTTTATTGACTTTCATAGTAGGTACTCTGTTTTTTATACTATAAAGGTAACTCGTTTTTTTTTGTTTTTTTTACTATTATAATTATTCTTTAATATTCTTTGTAACACTACATTATTATCGTAAAAACACCACTTTATAATATATTAAAACACCTCTTTATTCAATACAATAATAAATAAATAAGTGCATCATTTTATTTTTGTATAATCATTCGGAAATTCAGTTCATATTTTTTTTTTCATACACCAAGATAAAATCTCAGTTATGCATTTTTAATTGATTTCAAATTTTCCAATTAAATTCTCCAGAGTGTTTGCCCTTTAACCATATTTTTACTCGATTTTCTTTAAATTTTGAGGTAAATCTTTAAAACCTGATATTTCAATTTTTATCCACTTTTCTTCCCTATATCCTTCTGGCCTAAAATTTGATATTTTTACGTTCTTTATATATTTTTTAATTCTTCCTTTCTATGCAATATCCATTTATTTTACTGCATCATTAGTAATAATTACAAAATTAAATAACACTTTTGTATACAATGTAATTATTGTTCAAGTGTGTCTTATTCAATCTATAACTTATTCTTATTCAATCTATAACTTATTTTTATCCAATCTATAACTTATTCTTATCCATCTACTACTTTTTGTATTATTCTTACACAATCCTGATTAAACTTTTTTCTCATCCATGGTATACCTAATTTCATTTCCAAGCGCAACCAAAGCACCAAGTGATGGTAAAAGGATTATCTATTTTTTGGTTACATCTGAATAGCGAGTATTCTGAAACGTTGAACAACTTTTTTTTTTATTAGAGTATTACCGTTAGTCAATCGACAGCTGCAGATGTGCCAAGTGAAATCAGTTAGGTCTCAGAAATCATAAAGCGGTTTATTCTAGCGGAGTTGCTCTTTTTTCCTCTCATCAGTGTTCCAAATTGAACCCTCTTTGAGTTTATTGATTTTCATTGCATTTCTTTGCAAATGTGACGAGTCTTTTAGTGATAGTCTTGTGTGTGTTTGCAGGTGTGGCAGTTGCAGTATTGGCACGTTGTTCCCCCTGGGCCCTTCACTGGAGTGGCCACTGGTCAGTCGGCCAGGAGGAGGTGCTGCTGCCTTTGGAGCCTACTCGACGATGCCCCATAAAGGTACATGTACACTCACCTCATTCTTGTGACTGTACTTTTAATATTGGCACTCTCAATAATACAATATGCTTCTCTTTAGCTCTCAAATGCAATTAGTGTTTAGGCCGGAAAGGGAATAGCGTTTACTCCGAAATATAATCAAAATGAAAATTATTTCATCGACATTCGAAGACTATATCATGAACCAGTTGGCCGAGAGACTACCAGGCAATGTTAATTGAACATATCTTTTAGTAAATTTGGAAAAATGCACATCAGAACTGTCTAAATTTCGCAAGTTTTGACTTGTAAAACTGCAAGATAAAATGAAAAATATTTAAACCGAAAAAGTACTTTAAAAAAAATCCATAAGCAATAGCAAAGTCATTTTAAATTCAATAGCTCAAAGGCAGCTTTCACGAGAAGGTGACAAATCAATAAAAGCAGTTCATTCATTAGTTATCATGATATAAGAGAAAAATGAAGGTATTAATTTTGCTTTAATACTATAGTCATATTACTACGAAAAAATGCACTAAGGATATTAAACAAGGTATTTAAGGCTCTTGAGCATGGATTATGTTTTATAATTGAAATTAAATGTCTACATTTTATTATAGAAGTAACTTCATTAATGGCTTTGACAGTCAGTTGGAGGGGAAAATAACTGGCTTGAATTTTGGATGGAGAAACCACTTAAATTCAGTTTTGTCTGTTACTGCTTCAAATGCAAAATGAGGTTTATTTTACAGCAAAGAACAGTTGTAAGAAAAAAATATGAATCCCTTAAAAGTGCAATTCGTGATAACCAGGACCATTTATCAATTCTTTCAAGAGTAGAAAATAAACGACTCTAAGGAAAGCAAACGTTGTTTACAACACGCATAGCGCTAACGAATATCTTATCAGCTATCTCGAAACAAGGCTTAAAAAATGGTTGACATCTCAATTTTTGTTCTTTCTTTATCTGCATTCTCCCTCCCTCGTCGTTGATTGCTATGACATCAATCAAAAGGGCGGTGCACAGACGAAAGGTGACCTCATCGTTTATTGCCCCATGTAGACCTGTAGAACAATTTTTTTATTTTTTGAAAAAATGGTAATTTTGATACTATTATGGAGCACTATTTATGAATAAATACCACACATTACTAAAAAAGTAATAATAAAAAGATTCCCCTAGACAAACCACACAACCCTCTACAAAATCAATTTTCTTTTTTTAAAAAGAAATCCTTCTTAATAATGAACTCATGTCTTGGGAGAATTATTTAAACCACTTGATTTATGTATAAAAGTTTGAAGTCAAAAGAGTTAGAGCCAAAAGTTTAAAAAAAAAAAAAAAAAAAAAAAGTATGTTGTGCAGCATTATTTGTTACGATGTAATATTGAAAATTGTCGGTTTTTGTTTGATTACTGTTGTGTTTAAAAAGAGTTTTACTTTAAATATGAATATACGCTGCTAACATAAAAATCGGCTTTTAGGTGTTTTGACCATTGCGGACTCCATTATCTTAACTGTCCATTCTTCAAATGTATTCTAACCATTATTTTGTATTAAAATGTCTCAAAATGTTATGATATTATGAAACTGCGTACGTCTGTATTATTTCAGCAAATGTCACATTAATTCAGATATGCTTCTTTTCCCCGCAGGCCACAGCGGCATCAACCAGCTTGGCGGCGTGTACGTGAACGGGAGACCCCTGCCAGACTCCACGCGACAAAAAATCGTGGAGTTGGCGCATTCTGGAGCCCGACCTTGCGATATTTCTCGCATCCTGCAGGTATCCAATGGATGTGTGTCCAAGATTTTGGGCCGCTACTACGAGACGGGCTCGATCAAGCCACGAGCTATCGGAGGCAGCAAGCCACGTGTGGCCACACCGCACGTGGTGGCCAAGATTGCTGACTACAAAAGGGAATGTCCATCCATATTTGCGTGGGAGATCAGAGACAGGTTACTGTCAGAGGCGGTCTGCAATAATGACAATATACCTAGTGTAAGTATTCTATTTTCCCCCCGTATTGTTAGTTTAATGTGTGTAAATTAAAAAAAAAAAATTTAATGTTGTTGAAGTGCTCAAGTTAATGTTTATCTTATATAACACGATAGTATTGAATTTGAATTTCATTGACATTCTCCTGGTTTCAAGGCGTCACTTAGTAATTTTGTAGTTATGATGTAACACGGTAATGATCTGTATCTGCTTTTGAGCAGTCTCACAGCAACTTCTACTATAGAATTTTTTTCTAACTAAGAGGAATAGTATCTTAAAACGTAGCAAAACGTCAGCCTTTATAATGAAGTCATTTACGAATCTACTACCCAAATTGTAAATAAAATGCGTTATCTACATCTGAGGTCAAAAAGCATTTCCACACTTTTCTATCATTCCGTAAAAAAAATTATAACATATTCATTCTAACAAAATTTATTACTCAAAATTTTTAAAATTCTCAATTTTTTTTTATTATTGTAAAAACTAATGCAAATGTTTTAAAACAAAATGACACATTTTTTTTTTTCTATCTTTAGTAGAACTTGAAATATTTAAGTTTTTGTTTCATGAGAACTGTATCTCAGACATGCTATCTTGAAACTTTTGAGTTGTTTTTCTCTGTGATGGCTTTTTGTCCCTTTTTTGAGTTTAAATTGATATAACTTAAAAATTACTTGATATAAATCTATGAAACTTACCACAATTATTTTTCATATATATTTCTTTAATTTGTCTTCAAGAATTATGTTTTTTGATTTAACTTTAAAAAAAAAAAGCTTTTGGAGCTTAGCATACTATGGATTTTAGACAGTTTTTGCACAAAATATATATTTTTTTAATTTTTTCTAATTACTTTATTGAAAAATCATGAAGACAATTTTTATATGAATAATAAGAAGTAGTTTTAAGCAAAAATGAAAGGATTTCTTAAAAAGTTTTTTAGATATATCAAATTTAGGATATATCAAAATTTTGAAGTTTTTTAATGTAAAAAAAAAATAATAATTTAAATTTGAAATATATTGTAAAGTTTTAAAGCATCATACATTACTGCATAAAAAATTTCAGAAAAATAATTCTAAAAATAAAGATTTTAGAATTTTGAGTCCCAGACCCCCTTAATATTTAATATTTTAATGCGAAAGCGTACCAGTAATAAGGGTGCTTACACAGTGGAGCCGGGATGGGTGCTTACTCGCATACTCGCACGTGCGAGGTAAAATAAAACCATGCTTCTCTATGGGGACGTTCACAGTGGAGACTGGTCGGTTTACCTGGGATACTCGCATAATTCCAGGTAGGTTTTTCCTCGGATTGATGCTTACTGGCATAGTGCGGGGATACTCAGTGCGCATGTGCAACTTTGATCCGTTGCTGCTTTATATCGAGGATTTTTCTAAAATTGAGGTTATTAGTGTAAATAATTATGTGCATTGCACATAGTTACTGCATATAGTAATAACACATGTGTATTGCAAATAGGTACTGTACGTGTATATTGCAAATGCTTGTTGCAATTAGGTATTGCACATGAGTATTGCGAATAGGTATTGCCCATATATATTGAGAATAGTTATTGCACATGTGTATGCTATAAATTAGGGATTGCACATGAGTATTGCCCATAAGAATTGCAAGTAGATATTGCACATGAGGATAGCAAATAGGTATTTCACATGGGTATTGCAAATAGGTATTGCATATGAGTATTGTGAATGTATATTGCACATGAGTATTCCAAAAAGGTATTGCACATGAGTATTGCATATGTGTATTGCACATGAGTATTGCAAATTGGCATTGAACATGAATATTGCAATTCGGTATTGCATATGAGTATTGTGTATATGTATTGCACATGAGTATTCCAAATGGGTATTGCACATAAGTATTGCAATTAGATATTGCACATAAATATACCAAATAGGTATTGCACATGAGTATTGCTCATGGGTATTGCAAGTAGATATTGCACATGAGTATTGCAAATAGGTATTGCATATGAGTTTTGTGTATGTGTATTGCACATGAGTATTCGAAATAGGTATTGCACATGTGTATTGCATATGTGTATTGTAAATAGGTATTGCACATGAGTATTGCAAATAGGTATTGCACATGAGTATTGCAAATAGGTATTGCATATGAGTATTGTGTATGTGTATTGCACATGAGTATTCGAAATAGGTATCGCACATGTGTATTGCATTTGTGTATTGCAAATAGGTATTGCACATGAGTATTGCAAATAGGTATTGCATATGCGTATTGCAAATAGGTATTGCACATGAGTATTGCAAATAGGTATTGCACATGGGTATTGCAAATAGATATTACGATTTTTATTCTGACATTTTTTCGAATATCCTGATATCTGTGTGGTTAGTGATCTAGTCTCGCATGCCAAAAGTGCCGGTTTCGAATCCTGGGTTTGGCATAGATGCTTGTTGTGGTTCGGAATCCACGTTAAGCTATAAGTCTCTGTTTCATTAGCCGTCATTTTGCATAAATAAGTCGTTTAGCGTACAAACCAACCGAAATGGAAGCTTGTGTAAAAGAGACCCTTTAGTGACAGCCCAAAAACTTGATAGGCTGCATCTTATCGACAACTAATCTATCTGTCAAATTTCAATTCGATTGAATGACGGCAAGTGGGTTAATTAGTCCTCAGAAGCCAAAATGGAAGCCTGTGTAAAAGCTGCCTTTTAGTGACAACCCTCAAACCTCGATAGAATGCGTACTCATCGACACCGAATATACATGCCAAGTTTCAGCCCGATCGGATGACGGTAAGTTGGTTAATTAGGTCTCAGCAGATTTGCCCGGCATCAGGCATACACATACACAAAATCGAAGTTAATATAAAATATTTAAAAATAACCCCTAAAAAACTAAAATTTTAATATCAACCTTTTATATGCATTTCTAATTTTCATGCACCAATTGCAACTTATTGAACTGAGATAATTTTGATAGAGTTTGACAACTACTAAAAAACAACCACTCCAAAATATTTATTAATTTTTTATTTTTTTTACACCAAAACTTGATTGAATGCATCATGTATAGAACAAGTCTATTTGCCAAGAATTTTGCTGTGCGAAGATCTTGCTCGTCAAATTTAATAGGGAAAGGTTTCCTTCATTAAAAATCGTCAAATTGAACATGTTTGAATTTAGCTTCCCTAATAGCACACATCCTCTCAGGGAGGTCCCTAGGAAGTCCCCAGTCATCCCCGGGACTACGAATGACTTCCCAGGGACCTCCCTGGGAGGATGTGTGCTTTTAGGGTTAGTATCTGGATAATAGAACGTGAGTAAAAGCTTACAGGTCTGAAGAAATGCAATAAAAAGTGCGTAAAAGCGGCATTTATGTGACAGTCCCAAAACTTAATAAGAAAAAAAAAATTATCATAGACAACGAGTCTACCATCCAAGTTTCAGTTCGATTGGATGACGTGAAGTAAGTTTATTACTAACACAAGCCCCAATTAAATCGTGTGTAAAAGCGGCCTGTTATTGACAGTGGTAGCCCCCAAAATTTGATGGAATGCAATCTTTATCTACAAAAATGTATTTCTCAAATTTCAGCACAATTGCTTCCCTGCAAGTTGGTTTATTCATATTTCAAAACGGTTCAAAGAAGTGTGTGCAAAAGGGGCCTTTTAGTGACAGTGGCACTCACCAAAACTTGATATATAGTGCAACCGTATCGACAACAAATCTACCCTTTTTTCTATATTAGCCAAACAAAATGCTCAACTACATTCTGTAATAAAAGTTCCATGACCTAAAATTTGTGAATATACACTTTTCACTGTATCTACACTGTAAATGCTGGTGTCTTAAATTTAGACACAAAATGTCTGAAAAATTCATTTCAGACACATTAGGTGACTTATTTTGCACAAAGGTGGTTTACTTCTTCGAATTTCAGACATTACACGCGTCTTAAATTGCTTTCAGTCACAACAAGTAACTGAAAATAAGACACTTCGAACCAAATTCAGACATTTCCGAAATTCAGACGCTTCTCTCTTTCAGACAGTACGACCATGGGCCGTAGCAATTATATCATTCAAGTTCATTTACCAACTAAAAGGAATACCTTTAAATTTTGAAGGATCCCAAAAAAAGTGTTGTTTTTCACAGAAATCCAAAGTTGTTGTTGTGATTTTCCATGTATCGAACCTGGCAACACTCTCGCCAGTTGAGAAACGTAAACAAAATATGTAGCACATTTGAACCTCTCGCGGCATTGCTTAGCATCCCGATGTCAACAAACAAACGAGATGGTGAGTGAATACGTTTAGGCCCTCAAACATCTAAGCAAGAACTGTGAATTCAAAGCTGTTACTGCTGAACTCTATAAAAACGAATACATTCGTGATGCATTTATAAGGGGATTAAAGAGCTCCCGTATCCGCGAACGTTTACTTGAAAACTCTTCTGTTACCTTAGAAATGGCTGTCGACCAAGCTCATGCCCTCGAACTGGCGGAATCTCATTCTGCATCATACCTCACTGTACCTCAGCCGATGACTTCTGCTGCAGTGGAAACTGCCGAGTCTGATCAAATACTCGAGGAAGAGCAAGTTGCTGCTGTCTCCCGCTCTGGTTCATGTTTCTTCTGTGGCTATGATCGTCACCCTCGAAGCGCTTGCCCAGCTAAAAATGTAGTTTGTAACAAGTGCGGCAAGAAAGGACATTTTCAGCGGGTATGTAAAGCTAAAAATTCTCGTGGTTCTGGAAATGTAGCTTTTGCACATTTTGTGTTAGGCCTCCCTTAGAAATCTGTGCTCTGACCAAGGCTGATGTCCCACCAGTCTCCTTGTTCTCAAATCTTACGCCTGACTGTAGACCCATTCAAACAAAATCAAGACGTCTTCCCTCAGAGGATCGTGAATTTATTGCTAAAGAAGTGGACAGACTCATCAATGAAGGAGTCATCGAACAAAGCAATTCCCCATGGAGAGCCCAAGCATTTGTCATCAAAGGAGATAATAAAAAATCTCGAATGGTCATAGACTACTCCCAGACAATTAATAGATTTACTATGTTGGATGCCTATCCGCTTCCCAAAATAGAGGAACTCATCTCCCAGATCGCAACCTATCGAGTTAGCTCACATTCGCTCCAAAGTAGTGGGTACCGAACAACTGAATCATGCTGTCATCTATCGGCGCCTTCAGAAAAATTTACTGCACGACCTCCACACTACCAACTCAGCAAGCAACTTTTTCTCTCACACAACCACTCAACTCTCATGTAACAAACTCAACTCGCACTCAAGCAACTCAATCCTTCGACCCCTTCGCGACTCACTGCGACGTGTCTATGTGGTGGTCTCGTGTACAAATGACAGATACAACAACTAGGCACTAGTGGTTCTTTTTGCCTAGCGGTAAGCATGCCTATCTACTGACCTAGGAGTCCTGGGTTCGAATCCCGTTGGCGCACATTCGCTCCAGCATAGACAGCAATACGACATTCATTTTCATATGTAATTGCGGGTTTTTTTTGTATTTAAAGTGTATTCTCAGCAAAAATTCTATCTATTAAAGCAAACTTTGTCCAAATTGGTTCTGTAGATCATGAGTTATAGGCCAATATTAACCTATTCCTGATCAATGATTACAACATCATTTGAATTCTTCCATTTGACGGGTACCAGATAAAAATAGCCAATTTGCAGCGATAACTTATTCAAACTAATAACTTCCAATCTATGATAAGGTTTGGTTTGGCAGTCTCCCAAACTAATGAATAAAAATAAAAGTTCACTAGATCAAAATATTATTTTCGCGTAAACATTTCAGCTTGGCGATAACTACGCCAACTTTCCGACTTAACGGTTTTTGGTACCCGTCTAACGGAAAAGTATCAAATATTGTTGCCAGAGTTTTCTCACGTACCCAAATGTGTCTTGAGTGTTTTTTTGTTTTTTTTAATATTCAATTGGGGGTTATAAGAAAAATATTCCTCATTAATCTGATGCAATAAAAGTGTGATCAGAAGTGTAGGTATCGCTTGCCTCTTCTAGAACTGCTGCCACTGCTGAATCATGGACGAACGGTATACACTATGTTCTAATTGCCCTTTAATACTGTTACTTCATACTCAATAGCACTTAGCAACATATCCAAACTGAGCATCGTTGCCAAGCTGTTGGAGCAGTACTCTTTGATTGCATGATATGAGAGTAAGTACTATGTCACAAAAAACATAACTTGAACGCCGAGGGATATTAATGATAACAGTATTCAAACTTGAAATAATTATGTGCTTGAAGTAGTCAAATGTTTTGATCAGCATTAAAAAGCATTTGTTCACAATAATATATACATGAACAAGTAGAATAGTATTTAAGTGACTTGACAATCAATTGCTCAAACTCAGAAATGATTATTTTGATATGCACAACGGTCCCCACAACGGCTTCATTCCTAGTGAAAAAGTTGGTTTATGTAATATTATTTATCTTATTTTCAGTGCTTTTATTACAGTAAATTTTAATTGATCGATTTCTAAATCACCCTCACAGAATTCTAAATTTTCTGTTTTTAACATTCAATTACATTTTTGTTGGTTTTGTTGCATATTACAGGTACTAATGTTTTTGAAAATATATTTAGCATGATTTGATGTAATTTGGATAAAATTTATTGTGTCCTTGAATTTTATTTTATGAATGATCTTATATGTTCCATATTATTACATCTGAGGATATTTATGATATGACCTGCATATTATGAGGACTGGGTACTCGATGACAGCATTAAAATCAGAAAAATCAACGCATTTGAAATAAATTGAATATTGGTCAAAATGAAGAAATTTTTTTTACATATGTTGTTCAAACCTTTTTTAAATTATATTTTAGAAAAAAGTTTATAATAATAGGCTAATAATTTATTAATAATCACTTATTCAAAAATCGATTAAAAAAAAAATTTGCAATGAGTTGAATTTGGTTACATTCGTAGAGGAATCTTCTTAAAACTAATAAAAAGTTTTTTTGCTTTTTATTTCTTAGAAATGTCTATATACTACATTAAATATCAGCTTTCTCAAAATAATAATAGAAAGTTTTTTTATGTGGTAATTTGTTGAGCGTATGAAAATTTGCAATTTTTTAAGTAATAATAATTAAAAACTAAATTGTATAGATTTGAATAATATTTTTGTTTAATATGTACTTCAGATGTTATATAATTGCCATAAAAAATTTCAATTCTAAATCTTGCATAGTCTTTTATATGAGCATACCAAAAGTTGGAAAATCAACGTTTTGAGAAAACGTGAAAGAACTATAAAAGTTTTAATAACTTGCATGTTTTCCAAGTTTAATGTGCTTCAACTCTGTATTTTGAAGCAGCCATCTTTACAGATATTTCAAATTCCTTTTTTAATTCCCCCTCCCCCTTTTCTTAAATTTTTTAGGTTTTTTAAATGCCCTCTCTTCTTTAGCTTCTCAACGATTAACGAAAAGTCGCAGCGATAGGGAAAATTGTTGTAAAAAGGTCCCATCCCCAAATTACTGGAATTTTAATATTGTTTTAGTTTTAGTATGCACTTAATGTTATTTAATCATAATAACAAATTTCAACTGTATATCTGGCATATTTTTTTTACAAGCATACAAAAATTTGGGAAACTGACGTTTTCAGAAACGCAAAAATTTTTGCACAACTTGCATACTTTTCAAATTTAATATACTCTACCTCCATATTCTGAAATGTCTCCTTACAGATACTTCTATGCCTTCTTGTTTTAATTGTTTATCTTTTATGCATCTTTTAAAGTTTTTTTTTTTTTAAAGTCCTATATCTGCTTCAACTATTCGACAATAATTGAAGCATTGTAGTGTTTATTATGTAGTGTTATTATAGGGAAATGTTATAAACAAGTTAAATTCTTAGATGGAGAATAATTAGATTATTACTGCTTGATTCATCATTCAAATAAGTTTATGTTGCCACATAATGTATCTTAGACTTGCCAATGCAACTACTATATAAGTGTTTACATCACGCTTGTTATTTGATGTTAAAATTGACTTGTAAAAAGCAACTTAAAACTGTGATACAATCTTGGAAGTCAAACCTTTTCTATTTAAGATTCAGCCACAATACAATGTCCATTTTATCCCAATACATATATTTACATTAAGTCCCAAATCTCTTGCTTGGATATATTAATAGTTGTGTGCCTATTATTAACAGTTGTGTTGCAGTTTTGCAATCCCATGCTTAAATTTACCAGGAAAGTGAAACATAGTCAACAAAAAGTTATTTTGACTTTTATTTTAATAAAAATTTGTAATTTAACACAAGCTCATTTATTGCATTTTAATTTAAATAAATGTATTTTTAGCTTCCCAACATCTGAAAGGTAACATAAACAACCCTTTCAGACACATCAACTGTCTGAAAATATCCCCAATTCAGACAGTCTAAACGTCTGAAAATACCCCATTTTAAGACACTTCAAGTGTCTTAAAGATTAAGACACCATTTTAGATCTTAAAACAGTGCCACTTGTTTAAGACAATTTTGTGTCTTATTTTAAGACATTTCCATTTGCTGTGTAAAAACCAATTTCATAGCAAAATTCTTTATTTAATTTCCGATTCTATTCTTTATTCGAAACTTGGCGCTTTTGTTTTCTTCAGAGATCGTTGCTACGCGTGGTTGCTAAGAAAATCACGTGGTTTACATAGGAGTGATCCAGGGTCTATGCGAGTTTAACCTGCCTGGTAACCTTCCAGGTAAACCGTTCTGTATGCGAGTATGCGAGTAAGCACCCATCCCGGCTCCACTGTGCAAGCACCCTAAGAGCACCTACCTGTGCATAGGAGGATTTTGCCATTGCTGCCTTCATAATTAAAAAAAGACCTAAATTCAAAAAATTGAGATTAGCCGTTAGAAAATATATATTTGATGTAAAAGCTAATGATACATGAATTATATGATACATGAATTTGAGGTATTCACTGAAATTAATAGATTATTTTCTAAAGGTTTATTAGAAAGTGCTAAAATGTGCATATGCATTTTTTCGAATTTAGGATTTTTAACTTGTGATGGTAGTATGCATATGTCTTCTTTAGGTTACCTGACACTTTTCTCTGAAAGTTTTTTGAGACTCTCTAATTATCAAACGTTCGTTAATTATTTCAATTTTCGAGTTAAGTGTAAAAATTACTATTAGGTGTACAAACATGTTTGATGGCGTGTCATTTATGTTGAGTTATGTATAAATTTGAAAATAAAAATTGTTTAAATATGCGCAACAATCTTATTTTAGATACAATTTAAGAAACTCGAGTTCTATAAGGACTAAATACGCACAAAAAAAAAAAAATAAAAAAAAAAATGCATTGATGACCTGTTAAGTGCCAAAGTATTTTTTTTTTTTCATTAAAGAATCCTATCGAGTCAAATTTGAGGATTTCTTTTGGAATAGGGTTTCATTAAAACAACGGGTTGAACCTTTCAAATAGGTCTTTGAACTCAAATAAGCAATTTGTCATTTCAAATGACAGTTGATGATAAAGATCTTCAAACCTGTACGCTTACAATTAACGTATGCAGTGGCAGGATATTTGATACTTTAGCAAGTGGAAGTGCAGGTGAAACGAACAGGCCATTCATCGGCCTGTTAATAAAATCCCCATCACTTAACTTTTGTGGTCATAGGCAATTCCAGGTGTAAGTACTGTAAATCTCCCAATCAGATTCCATCAAGGGATAATCCATTCACTGTGGTAGATCTCTTTTATGGTGCCTCTTTAAGCAAAGAGAAGCCTTACGATTAATACCTGTGGTGAAGCCCCATTCTGTGGGAAAAGTGCTCTGTTGGTGTCGGGAGTTCGTGTCCATGCTTTGTATTTCGGCTTAGAACAGAGAGATTCTTTCAAGTGTGTCTGAAAGGAGATCTTGGAATTCGTTTTGACGTGTGTGGGATTTCCGTTTACAAGGTCCTTTCATGAGAAAATAGTGCAGTTGAGTTTGAATGGGAGTTGAAATCCGTTTCAAATTGGCTTCTTTCTGTCGTATTTCTTGATCTAGAGAAAGAGAAATGTTCTATTTTTCTGTGTCATTGAGCTCAAATACTATTCAAGTAAAATTTAAAGGTTGAGAGGTTTTTGAATTTTTAATTTATGCAGCTATTTGTTGGTCCACTGATTAGTAAAGCAGTTGAAACACAAAGCGAATCCAAAAATTTGTATGTTTATATAGGCCAGGGGTCGGCAGACCGTGGCTTTTGAACCAGATGCTGTTTTGTCTGGATAAACCCATTATAAGCTTACTGCGTAATCTCAAACATTTGAAATAAGAAAAACACTACGAAATATAGGGAAATGAGTATCTATGGACTGGTATACTGTTCTCAAATACCAACTTAAAACAGCCCTCTGGCATCTTCATAGTCGAAATATGGAACAATAAGAACGTGCGATAGTTGTGCGTTTACAGCGACACAGCCTCGATTGCATCGAGCTTTTGTTGACGTTCGTTGTTCTTTCATCTCTAACTGAGGTAGATCGCACCTTTCACGCAGTATATTAGAGGTTGTGTGCTCTGTTAAAACATCTTTTACCTTTACTTTTGATGTACTATATTTTAAAAACATAGTCTCGACTGTTTTCAAAAGGAAGAGAGAAATTGATGAGCAAAATCATGAATTTAAAAAAGAATGAACTGAATTGTATGCGTTCATTAGAAATAAAAATGGGCCAACAAATTGTATCATCTGCCATGATTTTTATGCCATAAAAATGGTATAAATATGATTGTAGTTAAAAGCTCCTATTGTGGTACTGCTCATATTTAATTTTCTGGTCTTTAAAAATTTTACGATTTTGATTATTGAATATTTAGTTCTTAGTGATGGGGGGGGGGGGGAAGTCTGCCGACCCTTGTTATAGGCCATAAGCACAAGTTGAAAGAATTATATTTATACTTTTAATAGTAATTTCATGTAAATAACTGAAAATTGTTGAGGTAACAAAGCGCTAATAAAATTTTCATTCCACATTAAATAATTTATTATGGGTTTCCACTCTAAGCAGATGTTTTTTTTGTTTTTATTTTCAATTACCCATTTGTTAATATAGGGTAACGAAATTATTGCATTTACAAAAATCGATTTTTTTTTTTTAACATTTCTATGAGTTTTGAATAAAAAAACTAGGGATGGGGAACATTGCACAACTTTCAATACACTATATAATATTGATCATTGCAGTAAATTTTAACATGATGTTACTTACCATTTTCTTATTTTCACTCATTTAAATAAAAATGGTCAGTTTGGCAATAATTTTTACAAGAGAAAAAACACGTCAAAATGGAAAAATTGGTGGTTTTATTCGATAGACATTACATTGTCCTTGTTCCCATTGTGAAACGCAAAAAAAAAAAAAAAAAAAAATCAATCGTTGATGGACGATGCTCAAGGACAGAGGGCTCTGTATTAAAGGCACTCGTTTATAAACTTTTTACGCTTTTATCGCATTTTTATTCGGAATTTCGGAGGTGGGAATGTTTATAACACCATCAGAGGCACCACAGCGATTTTAAACAAAATCGTTAGAGCTGTTTTTTAGCAATTACTAAAAAACTTGATTTTTTAGCAGCCACCTTATGCGTGATTTTGTCGAAAACCTTAATGGTAGGTCCTTCGACCATCACCATCCCGCACATCAAATTTGAACATCGTAGGTCAATTTGTTTGGTAGTTATGCTGACCACGTACACATACAGACATTTTTTCTAAATCACTTTTTTTGAAATCTGGATGTCCAAAACGTAGAGAAATGCAAATAATAATAATAATAATTTTTTTTTGACCGAATACTATACTTTCATTACTCTATGTATACATATGGACAAGTGAAAATAAAAATGTGATCTAGAAAAAAAAAATGTGCGTTTGTCTGTGATCAGCATAACTCCCAAACAAATTGACCTACGATGTTCAACTTTTGTTATACGGGTTAGTGGTGGCAATTGGTACTGTCATAAGGTTTCCGTTAAAATTGTGCATGCTGCCATTAAAAAATGTATGTTTTTCAGCATTTGCCAAAAAAAAACACCAAAAAAACAAAACAAAAAACCCCTACTTTAACTATTTTGATAACAATCGCTGTAATGAGCCTTTTAAGGTTTTTCTAAACATCCCCAACAATTTACCCCAATATCCATAGAAATGCGATATAGGAATAAAAAGTCGAAAGACGAATGTCTTTAACACAAAATTTTCTTTCCTGGAGTATTGCAAAACCACGACTGTTCTTTCTCGGTATTACTTAGATGAAAGGATAATGAAATATTTATGAAAAACATATCGCCAATTTTGCTGTTTGACGGAGTCTTCTTTTTTTGTCAATGTAATTATTATCTTCAAAAACTGGCCATTTTTAAAAAATAATAAAAATATAGAAACGAAAACGGCAAATTATACTAATTTTCAGCAAATTTATATGCAGTGACCAGTATTAAGTGTAATTGAATGATATGCTCCACACTCCTAATTTACATATGCATCCACACGATTTTACAAAAAAAAAAAAAAAAAAAAAAAAAATAGATTTGAATTATCTTCAACATTTTTGTACGCTACATTACGGTAAATCAATGAATATAATGAGAACATATATATTTTTAATGGTTTAATGCCTAGTTTATTTTAAACTTTTTTTTTTTTTGCAATAAACTGTTTAGTTTAATGAAGAATGGTTTTAAAAAGAATTAGTTCAAAACTATACCACAGATAGGTTTTTAGCAGGAAACAAGAAGCACAAATACCTCAATAAGTTTGCGCCATCTATCCATAGAATTTAGAACTGTATGTTTTTTTTTTTTTTTTTAAAAAGAATTATATCCCACCCTCGAGAATTTTACTTCAAATTGTTGCAATATTTTAATTTCATACTAAATTTAGAAATGAGATATGAATCTACTTTGCAATTGAACGATGTATTTAAAATAACAACCCTACATTGCAATCAAATTAGGACCGTTCAAAGAAAGTAAACAGTTTTAAATTAGCTTCAGCTTCTTTTTTCTTTACTTATTTCTTGTAATTGTTTTTTCCATCTTACCACTATGGAATGGTGTAGCTTCCTTTAAAAATCTTTTGTTAAATCATAAAAAATTATCTAAGTAGACTCTGATATACTATACACAAATTGGGTGATAGATCAAGCTGATCAACAAAAACATTTCAGTTCTCCCCTTTACTTTCTACCAATTTATTTAAACACATTCTTCAATATCCTTAAAAACCAGGTTACCTTATCCCAAGTAAAAAAAAAAAAAAAAACCCTCTCACTCTCTTGCTGCTTATTCCGATATCCATATACGAATCACATCCAAAAACTGTCAAACACACCATCAAAAATTCTCACCAGCTGAGTCTGATGGTCACTTCGTGGGGTCCCACCGCGTGAGGTCCCTATGGGGGTCCCCCTTTGATTCAACCGGCCCCAACATATCAATAAAGGCACTCACATTGCCAGTCACGGAATACAAAAAAAAGAAAAGAAAAAGGGAGGTCCCCGTATCAACACCCGGTTGCAGAATTGACGGTGGACAACTTAAAAAAAAGAGGAATTTGTTTTCTTTTCATTAGCAAGCAACAGGGCTTGCCAGTCAAGTTACTGGAGCGAGAAATTGTGTGGGTACTTCCCACTTTGCCACTTCTTTTTTTTTCCGGCGTGTTGCTTTGCTTTTAGAACAGGAGAAAGTTGCCACAGGGACGTGGTTGAGTGAAGGTTGATTGGCGTTTATTGTGGGAGTTGAGAATGGTCGCGACTGGAGTTGACGTTTCGGCTGGGTGAAGAGGTATTGTTGGGCAAAATTACTTTCTGTGTTGGTTTTGTGTGTGATATGTAAAGAATCAGTATTGTATTTAAGAAGCTTCAATTTATTTAGCCAGTTAAAAAATATTAATAATAATAAAAATAATTTGAAAGTAAAGGTATTTCGTTAAATGAGAAGAAGATTAACATTTAACATTTTTGTTCTGAAACTCAGGAAGATGTAGAGTTTATTCATGGAATGATAGTTAGTGTTAAGAGTTTTTATTTAAGACCATATCTTGAGCAGATAGTTAAATTTTTTTACTCCATTGTTGGCAAGAATGTTTATATTTTGAATGGAATATTTAGTTATAAGATGCAATAAGTAATTGTAAAGCATAATGGTACTAATAATTTATGATTGAAAAAGTAAAGTTACCTTTTTATACTTGTTATCCAGGTGTGTACTGGCCATAGGGTTGTTCGGTGCAATCTCCAGGCCGGTCAGTGTCGCTGCAAAAAATGGGCCGGTACCATACGATTTTTTTTCCAATTTTTGTTTTCAGTATAAGCAGTTGCTTTCCTTAACGTTTTTAAAAAGCCCGATACACTTCATTCCCAATCGCTCCCACAAAATTATTAACATTTAACATTGCATTAATTTTATAGATTCTGTTGTACTTACAAAATAGATGCACTAAGATTTATATGTTATCAATTATCGTATTTTATAAGTTTTAAGGTTGAATATTTATCATGATTTCGTATAGAGTTTTCTGATAAACATACTAGTTATATACTTGGACATTCTTTATTTTGCAATTTAGATTTCTTTGTTTAAGTTTTTGAAAAAAAAAAAAAAAAAAAAAAGAACTATCAATGGTTTGAAACCAAGTTTATTTAAAGGAGTTATGAACCGATTACAAGGATAAAACTTGAATTTTAGCAAGTCATATCTCAAAAGTAAGTCATATCTCAAATCAATACATAAAAATAATTATGGAAATTAATAATTAAATATAAATATTTAATGTATTAATTATAAAAATTTATTATTGGAATTATTTTATTATTAGCAATAATCATTAAAATTTGCTTAAGGATACTGACAATAAATCCTGCATAAATCTAAAATCACCGTATCGATTTTATGTCCCAGTACGCTCCTGTTTTTAGCTAATTTTTTTTTTCTTCTTTTAAAGTTATTTTGTTCAATCAAATAATCTCATGTTTTTTAAAGTAAATCTTGAAATAAAACACAGCCAATATACACTGGTATACAAGAAATTAAAAAACTGATAGCATATTTGCAACTATTTAGATATTTCATATTCTTTAACCCGAACTTTTATCTATTCAAACTCTACTCAAACAGCAATACAAGAGAAGTAAATTTAGTTTGAAATATTACCATATATTTGTTGCTTAACGATACGTTAACATGAAGCTCATTAATCTATTACGAAAATAAATTTTGAATATAATATTTTTAAGCGATATATTTTCACAACAAGTTTAAAGATCCTTAAAAATTAATGAATAAGAAAGTTTGTAACCATCGTTACAGTAGTCTTTCATCAAATTAATTAACACTAAACTTGTAATTAAACAACTATTAAACTTGTAATTAAACAACTACTAAACTTGTATATTTATTGAGAAAATAATTAAATGACTCGTTTACATAATCTTGTAAATTTTTCGTCATGCTTATGCTGAGCTGATCCGCATTGCGACCAGTGATGTTCTTTAAATAACTGCTTAAAGATCTTCTCCAATACTACATGGTGATTAAACAGTCTTGAAACTATTTAAATATAATCCAAGTGTTCTGATAACACTTGAATTACGTTCAATTAATAGAAATTTAATAAAATCACTCTTCATTTGAAATTCTAAGGATTTTAGCTAAATATGAAAATACTCTTAAGAAATCTGAATGATATGGTTAGCTGATTAATATTCTCATTACATATCACATCGAATTAAAATTTATTTTCATATCGAATTTAGGTCTTTCTTTCATAATCTATACTATTTATTTAGATTATTTTCTTATATATGTATTATTTATTATATACTTACTATTAAAAGTATATTATTTAAAGTAAAGTACTATTAAAATTATTTTCATAATTGGTTATAAAATTGTTTAAAATTTTTTTAACATTATAGTAAAAAAATGGACATGATTTATATTGTGATGTTTGTGAATTTAGCAACCTGCCATGAAATAAATGTTTTCATTTTGGTAATCTAAATATTTTATATATCCTATTATCACTATTTTAAAATTTTAACAATGTTAAAAAAAAAAAAAAAAAAAAAAACTTTTTAAATGCGAATCAGACAAATTTCTTAAGAAATGTATAATTCTATGTATAGCTTTTCATTTTGAGACGGAAATGTACTGAGGTTGGTTGTTTTCAGATTATCTTTCGCCGTCAGCAACACGAGGGTTATAATACGCCGAAACATTCGTCATTAGACAGGAAAATATACTGTGAGAAAGCTATTGTCATTTAAGCAAAAGTTCACCTTGAGCCAGTTATATGTATATGAATTTTTTAAGAACTTTCAGATATTATTCAAATGTCAGCAGCTAAAAAAATCGTGTTTTTTTTTTAAGTATGACGAAGTGAACAAGGTCATAGTAGGCAAGTTTTTTTTTTTTTTTACCATCGTTTAATCAGCAGCTTAATGCTGATAATTAAATCTTAAGAATACTAAGTAAGAATTATTATTGATTATCATACATATTTGCATACCAGAACCTTGAAGTTACGTGGTAAAAAAATTTCTGTCTTCACAAGCAATACATAAATTACAACACATCCGTTTTAATACGTTTTTGTTGCTTTTAAGATAAGTGGTGGTTTAAGTGGTATAGATTTTTCAACAAAAACTCGATCTGTAGATATAACGAAGGAGAAGGACTGAGAATTTGGATGTTGTAAGGGCTGGCGAAATTTGGCGGTCGGGTTTAGGTGATGGTGGACCGGATTTGTGCCAAAAAAATCATAATTATTAAAAAATATAAGAAAAAAAAATATTTGTGATATTTCACAAAAACTATACACTATCAAAAATGAAATAAAAATTCATTCCACTACGAAAACCTAATTTTCCCCGATGGGGTGGTGGGGGCTAAGGTTTCCCAATGGGTGTGGGTCAGCCCCACCCCCCTAGACTTCCGCTTGTACCACCACTGAATATGTGATCCATTTTAATTGCAAACTTTCGTTGTGTATTACATTGTGTTTTGTATACAGACTCTAAGGGGATATGTTATAAAGCTAAATAGTTCCTTCTCTGCATAGTAAATCAATACATGCAAAAAATGCATTCCCCCCCCCCCATCCCTTCTTCTTTTTTTCTTGCATTTATTTCCACCCACATGGTATCTGCACAAAGTAATAAAACACAAAGAAGGTTACAATATGCAATGAATTAAAATTACTTGTGTAATTACTACCCCCAAATGGAACTTAATTTGCTTTGATAATATAAGATGTATTATTTAAGTACCATTATAAAAAATGTATGTGCCCAAAGCTTGTTTTTTCCCTGTAGTATTCGTAACATGCCTGAAAAATAAATATATTAGTTTCTGGGTTGCCACAACAACTGCTAGTTTTTCTGTAATGTATTTTATATTTGTATATTTCAATTATTAAAAAAAATATTTTAACATGTTATTTTGAGCCTAACAATACACGTTATTCATTTATTCATTTGATATACCCTAAAGTGTCATAAATATACTTAAATAAATATGCATTCTTTTCTACATCTGTTTCTTTCTCTCGCCATCAGGTATCCTCAATCAACAGGGTTCTTCGCAATCTCGCCGCCCAAAAAGAACAGCAGCAACAACACCACCAGCACCAACTGACCGTCCCTGGCGCCGAACTGGTCTACGACAAGCTGAGGATGCTAAACGGCGGACAGCCCTGGCCGTGGTACCACCACACGGGGGCCGCATCGCATCTGGCGGCTGCTTCCGTCACCCCACACGGAACCACGGCGGCGGGACTATCGGCTTCTGTTGCGGCGGCGGGGGGACTCGTTGGTCCGGGGGTCAGTGTCGCGTCGGCGGGACTTGGGGTGTGCAACGGGCAGCTGAACGGGAGCGACTCGAAAAAAAGTGAGTATGTTATAAGACATTTTATTGTTGTGAATAAACCGCGAGGTTTTGGTATTTACCAATTAACTGGTGAATCATTGTGTTGACAGGGACTTGACGAATTAACTTGAACCAGTAAGCGGTAATACAACCACGACCAACATGAGTTGGGCATTTCGCGATATACCAGACTAAGCAAAGTGAAGCCAGAAATGCTTATGTTTTTTTAATGTAGTTTGGCAAACATCAGCGCCGAGCAATTTTGATTTTTATAATGCATAATATTAAATGTATATAATGATATATATATATATAAATAATATTTACTATTTTTATTTTATTTTATAAATAATATATTTACTGTTGAGTATTTAGGGAAACTAATTTTGGGAATGTTATTTTGAATTCTTAAAGGTTATCGTATGAAAAGTCATAGTATCTAGATAACTATTAAAATGGTAACTCTATGAAAGCTGAATTTTATAATTTATTATTATAGAGGGGTATTTCACTGTGATTTATGTAACAGTAGAATATATATTAAAAGTTATCGTCTTAGTTTCATATATTCATTTTATTGTTATTTTTATTAAATACCTGTTCAATAAAAATAAAGTATTTATTGTTATTTTTATTAAGTATTTCTATTAAGTCACCAATTTTCATCTATTTATTAATTGTATTATTGAATTATTACTTTATTATTTTTTATGCGTTGTTTATAAACAGGAGATTAAAAGGAACCGGTAGTAATAAAAATAAAATTATCCTTACACATTTAAAATTTCTGATACCTAGTGTCTAGCCGAACTTAAATGTTATTGTGTAACTTAAAATACGGTTTTTGTAACTTTGTTTTATGTTGCTGCGTTATCAGACGCAGAATTACAAGACTTATTTTGAAAATATAAAGTCTAAATAAATTCATTTAAAACACTTTTCGGTAATACTTACTAACTTTTCCAAGCAATAAATTTCCGCTTATAATTTAACTGCCTTTGATATTCTGTTTCCTTGGTATAAGTTGAATAAGTTTAAATCTAGTTTTTAAATAATATCAATGTTTAAATTTTTTGTTCTTTTCAAATATTCTTTATCTACTGAGAAGTACTACTCCCGAAACCTAAATTTTAAAATGATAACTTCAATTAATTTTTTTCATCCTCACTCGTATAAAATTTAACCGATTTACCAATTTATTATCTTGAAAAGCGTATCTTAAAAAAGAAAATTCTTATCTTGTAAAATAAAAAATATAAAAATTCCTTACCCTCTTTTCCTATGCCGTCGATCAATGGAAGAAAAAAAATAACGATCTAATTCTTTTTATAACAATTTTATTACCCCAAAAGAATTTTTCCCAATTACCTGTAGTTGTACTAAGGGTCTTTGTGGAAGAATATAACCTCTAAAAAAAGAAGAACACTTCACTTTTTTTTGTGAAAACTAGTGTTATTTTAATTGCTAACATTGGTGGTAACTTAGATACATGTCGAATTTAAAGTATAGTTTCAGAATGTTTTCAAAAAGTAGCGAAATGCCTATTAGTGAAGACAGCGAACTGGAATTTCTTACTTGACTTGGAGCGTGACTAAAGAACAAATGAATGTGCAAAGTCTCACTAGATGGCGCTGTAAGAGAGAATGAAAAAAATAAACACGGAGATGCTTTTTCTGTAATTTTTATAACTATTAAAATGCAGTTGGATTTTCTGCTCCATGGAGTTTTAAAATTTACAGAAAGGCAAGTGGAAAGTTGACAAAAAACTATAAACGCGGAAAATTTTTGTTTTTTTTTTAAATTTTTTCTTTTATCATATTTATATAAAATAGTGCATGTTTTAGGCCTATTTGTTTTAGAAATTATTATTTAATATTTACTTTTTAAATAATTTTTTCGTTATTAATTCCAAATTTTTGTTTACTAAACTTTTCAAGTGCATCATCTTGAAAAACGCAGTAGAGATTTGTTACGTGGAAACGATTTACTTATTTTGAATCTGGAATGTAATTTGTTTAAATACCTTAAAAATGAATGATTAAAAATATTTGAAGGCGGTATGAGTGCAAACACACTCACAACGTTTTCAGTTAACTAAAAATGTAAACTCTGATAAAAATTATTATTATTATTATTTATTTTTAAAAGCATGCTACGTGCTGTAAAAAATTATATGAACATCTATTTATTTCAAAAATAAAATCCAAATTATTTAAAACATTTAAATACAGTTTACTCTAAACGTAAAATCTTGTTTACTCCAAATGTAACAATTTCATAACATTTATTTTGTTCCTTTCAAACTAAAATTACACTCTAAAACAAATGTTACGATTATTTCTTTCTTAATTCTACAATTTCTATATATTTATGTTTCTTTGTTCGGAGCTAAAATAATAAACAATGGAATGAAAGCGCTATTATATTAACACTACCGGTTTTTTTTTTTTTTTTTTTTTAATGAAGAATGAGTTTTATACCAAAAGCCCATTCATGACGATTCTTTATACTTAGTAAAAAAATATGGAATGAGTCACCATTCACTCATTTGAATACGATATAAATTTCTAGAAAAAAGAAGTAAATATGCAAAATGACAGTTCGATCGATGCGAAATTTCGAGGTTGCTTTATTTTTGCCCTCGTAAATGAAATTAATAGTCTGGAAAACCATATTTTGTCGTATTATAACCATGTTTCACGTTAGAACGTGGATTCTAAATTCTAATATAAATTCAAATTTGATCTGGTAATTGAAATCCTCACATTTTGTAACACATTGCTTTTTTTTCTTCTGGGATAAAACCAGAAGTGTGTGTGTTGACTTTGCGCTCAAAACTTCTAATAATTTCCGCAATATTATGAGTTTATTTTAACAAACAATACTTAAATTATTATAATAACAAATATTAATACTAAAATTTATTTTTTGAGTGAATATTTATCATTAAAAAAAAATTACCTGGGGCCGTCTCACATTTTTGTCTTTATACTCAGATTACATTCTACACTCCAAGTGATACTTATTGTATGTTGATTTATCACCTTTTCAATGTAAACAAACGCCATTAATATTTTTCAAATTTGAACTAACTTTAGGTATTGCACGAACTAAAGCAAGGTTATCATGTGTAGAGGTAACATTGAAGTATTAATTAATGAGAAGTAATTTTATAATCAGTTTTTCTCTATTCAGTGAAAATAAAAGTAAAAAACCAAAATAATGTAATATTGAAGAAAATTCCCTTTTCAGACTAGTTTACAAAATAAACTAAGATCTTGAACTTCTTATTTGATATTTTAAAATTTCCCCGTTACTTATTATTCTCTCGAAAGACATTTAAATTCTTAAAATGAAAAAGTATTAAACTTGTTACTTACGCACAGATGATGAAAAGTGTTAAAAGGGAGAAGGTTCACCAAAAAATTAGAAATAAGTACTCGTAGTAGAAAAACGGTTTAGCAACTACAGTCAAACTCCGTTAATACGAAGTCAATGGGACCGCCGAAATTTTTTGTGTTAAGCGAATTTCGTGTTAACCGTTTTAAAACTTTTTCATCCAATGAATGCAGATTTAAACTAGCAATATGCATTTGTAATACTGTTGCTTTTTAGAACATTTATATTGCAAGACTTATATTTAGTACAATAGTTTAACATGATATATACATATAACGGACAAAAAAAAAAAAAAAAAAAAAAAAAAAAAATATATATATATATATTTACCAGCAATTCATTATTTAACTAGGGGTGTGGAACATCGCACAACTTTCAGTTACGCTATATTACTGACGTGGATTTGTGTCATTTATTGTTTTTATATTCTCATAATTAATTTAGCAAAAATGAATGGAAAAATTGATCTTAAATGCTATAAAAGTTTAATAGGATGCTTTATGATGAAAGTACGGAATACGATTCATAACCAGATCTACACGAGTTATACCGTGCCGAATTCTCCAGTAGCACAAATCCACTGGACAATATCGGCTCCACACTGGTCAATCCCAATGTGGAACGTTATAGACTGGCAGTTGCTACTGATCTTGGCCAATCTTACCCAGTGCTGGGTAAAATATATTGGAAGTTTTGAAATTTTGATGCAGAGTTTTAAAATTGAAATATAGTGTTATAAGGAAGGACGGAAAGATAAAAAAGAAAAAAAAATATGTTTTGTGATGTTTTTGACATGTTTATTTTTAAAAAAAAAATCTTGTATTTTGGAACGATGCTTGAGTTTCGGCATGGATTGGTCAATCTTCTCAGAATTCCTGTTACTGTTGTGCTACCTGTGTTCTTCTTTCCAAATAAATATTCATTACATCTCCCAGCAATAAAATATCTAACTATGATGACTTTCCAAAAAAGTAATAAAAGTTCCAAAAAAGTAAAAAGTAAATACCTCTTCACAATCTTAAGTGCACTGGTTGCGCACGGTTTCACTAGTTTTAAAGGTACTTCGTTTTCCGAAATTACTATAAGTTCTTTGGATTATTTCCTTTCTTTCCTAAGCAAAGTACAAAAAATGACTTTTAAGGTAAATCCCTAACTCTCAGCCAAAATGTTGACTCACTTTATACACGACCCCCCTTTTCATCTCAGATGGAGCGAAGATAAGAGAGGGGAAAAAAATTGGGAACTGTTTTGTTCGGTGGTAAGGCCCCGACTAGGTAATGAAATTCGTTATCCCACCAACCCACTATTAAATTTTTTTCGATTGGAAAATACTATTTGGCGGAAATTTCCCGAAGGAGATTTAAAATCGAGTCCGATAGCAAATCCCGTTTATTCGCGACCGAATTTCTTGAATAAATGCGAATTACATACATCCGGGACTAAGCGACGGTGTTCATGCTTTATTCGTCTCTCTTTCCCAATGATATATATAGTGGTGGATGGAAACTGAATGCATTAGCTCCGACATTTTGTTTTGCATTCACTGGTTTATGCATTTATTTTGTATCGCCAAGGAAATGAAATCCCATTTGGGTTATTTTTAGAAGTATCAAGTCTCGCGTCTTCTCTTGCCTTATATATATATAAAAAAAAGCGGAGATGGAATGCTGCGATGTCTGTGGAATTGAGCTTGAAAAATTCGAAAGTAAAAATGAAGAAGATCCAATTTGTAGTTTATGTTCTGTAAAATTTAGATTTAAAATCCATCGAGGTGTGTTTATATTCTAACATGCGAGTTTATTAAAAATAACACGATAGAAAGGTTTATTCCTCTTAATAGCTGTATCGGAAACGTTTCAAATGATAATATAAGATATGAATTAAAATAAAATACTATTACAATATTAGAAGAGAAAGGTTTATTTAATTTTCTGAAGTCGGTTACTTATTTAATGGCAGACTTTGATACTTCAACTCATGTTTAGGGATACTGCAATTTTTAAAAAAAAATTTCCTATCCTTCCAATCTTTTTATGTTATTAATTTTTATCAACTTATATACTCGCTGATTTACTTGCAAAACACTTAAAAGCGATTCTGATAGCTAAAAGTAGAGGGGTAGGGGAGGGGAGGGGGGGGGGACATAAAGTGTCTGGAAATTTCTCTGCTCTAACCGAAATTGTATAAAAACAATTTTATTATTCTGTATACATTAGTAATGTGGGAATAGTTTTCAAAATTGAATTAGTATGAATAAAAGAGAAATATACCTGTCATGATTCCTTTTCACCAGCGATTCTCAACCTGTGGGGCGCGCCCCCCTAGGGGGGCGCGAGCACACTAGAGGGGAAGCGCGAGAATATCCAAAAGAAAATATTATTTAAAAAAAATTAACTGACTGAAAGGAAAGCACACATACACATAGAAAACAAAATACATTTCAACATATTTAACAAATAAAGTAAAACAACTTACTAAATTAATACTTACTTAATCAAAACATACTAAATTAAAAACAAATTTAATAATTATTAATGACTTCCTTGGGCCTGTCTTGCAGAGCAAAGTGTTTCGAAGAAAGGCCTAATATTAGAAATATCCACTCTCAGCTCTATATCTGTATTTAGCCGAGATCTTTATTTTGTCTTCAAAGAAGCCACAACAGAAAATCCAGTTGCACATATAATAGGTAGGATGTTGAAAATGGTAATAGAATGCGAAATGTCCTTGTTTTTAGTGCAGAAAACTCATCCTCTACTCCTGCCCAAAATTCAAATAGTGATTTATTACTAAATTGTCTTTTGGTTTCGCCACTTGTCGTGAAATCGATGAATTTTTCTTCCTCATGAGAGTTCTTCGGGAGTCTTATGAAATGGATTCCTAACCAACTCATAACTTGCTATCAGTTTGTCGTCAGCAAGAAAACACTTTTTAAAATTCTTTGCCAGCATGGGCTCAATGATTTTCAATGGTTATAAAAACAACTTTTAAGTGTTCTTCTTCAGTCTTGTAAGTTTTAGTACAATCATCCACATTTGCAAACATTGTCAAGTTTTTTAGCTTTAAATTTCTGCTCCACAATTCCAATTTTCTACAAAAAGCATTAACTTTATCACTCGTATCAAACATGTGTGTATTTGCTCCTTGGAGTTGAAGATTCAGGTTATTTGATTTCTCTAATATGTCGACCAAGTAGCCCAATTTCATCACAAATAAACCATCGAGTAAATTCTCGGCTTCCGGTCTGTTTTCTTCTTCTAGGAAAATGTCGATTTCTTCTCTTAATTCATAAACACGTTGCAAAAATTTCCCACGCGCGATAATCATCTTGCCTCGCAATAAAATAGTAACGCTGAATGTACAGAACCCATGTCTTTACAAAGTGCCAAAAAGATTCTTGATTTCAGGGGTCTCATTTTTATATAATTTACTACAGTTACAACCGTAGTTAACACAATATTCATACCAGGAGTCATTTCTTTCGAAGTCAAAGCTTCTCTGTGGATCATGCAATATGTCCAGACGCACTGAGGCAATTTTTGTTTTACAAGTGCTTGTATACCTTGGAATCTTCTGGACATTGAACGAGCACCATCGGAGCATATTCCGACTCAATTTTCCCATTCTATGTTTGCCTCGTTTATAAAATCACTTAAAATAGCAAATAATGCGAGCGTTGTTGTTTGGAGTTCTATTGGTTTGCAGAAAAGTAGTTCTTCTACTACTGACATATTATCACAAAATCGAACATAGGCAATTAAATGAGCATCTTTATTATTATCTGTTGCTTCATCAAGCTGTATTGAAAACAATTTGTCACGCAACTTCGAGAAAAGCTGACACTATACATCTTCAGCTATATCATCAATTCGATGAGCAACAGTATCATTTGAAAGAGATATGGCCTGCAATTGTTTTGAAAAACTCTCTCCAAACATAGTTTCTACAATTTCAATTGCTTCTGGCAAAATAAGCTCTTTACCAATGGTGTGAGGTTTTTTACATCTGGCTATTTTTTATGAAACTTTGTAAAATGCATTTAAAGCTTTTTTATTCACAAACAAATTTTCTTTAAAAAATGATTTTTGCTTTTATATGATTTTAATTTTAATTTGAAGAATTCTATGGGTTTGTTGATGTACTCACTATGAAGCGTTTCCAAACTTCGTTTAAGTTTATTAGGTTTCATGCTATCTGAGGGCAATAATTTTGAGCAAATGATACACAGAGGCCTTTCTTCTTCATTTACTTCAGTACTGGTAAACCCAAAATTTGAGTATCCTTGAGAATATTTTCTTTATTTTATTTTCGGAACCACGCTCGCCTGTGTACTTGTTGATGCTTGACTATCGTCTAATGCTCGCTTACTTCCGATTAAAAATTTTTCCATGAGTCTGCATAAATCTGCTGCCGTGAATATTTAATATGGTGAATTGCAATTAACACGAAAACATATAGAACATACACATTTACGATAGATTCGATAGCGATCGAAGGATCGACTCGAATGAGATTGGCTCGAATTGAAACTTGTGTCATCGAACATTTTCGATCTTCCTATGAGAAAACTTGTTCTGCGCATGCTCGAGACGGCATCGGTCGTGTTCATCGCCTGATTGGCAAATGCCAGATGTGGTATCTCGCCAACATTGGCTCGCTTTTACTCTTGTTTAGGCAGTTTGTTAAAAATAATTTAAAAACAGAATTAAAAATACGCATTATACATTATTGTTGTATACATTTTATTGTAAGCGGGGGCGCGATGAAAATTATGATTGAAAACTGGGCCGCGAATACTGAAAGGTTGAGAAACGCTGCTTTTCACTAAATTATCGGTAAGACTAAAAACTCTGAAAAATGTAATATTTTTTCTATGAAAAGGAAGCTAATTTTATAATTTAAATAAATTTATTCACTTGCAAAAATTTGTTGAATTGTAATTGGTTGTAAAACAGTTGCTTTTAACTCGTTTACATTAATACATTAGAAAGAAAATAAAAGACAAACTTTTTTGAACTTGTAAACTTATCTATCTGAAGAATATGGAACAAATCGCCCATGATAACACACCACCCAGGTCTCTTTTATTTAATTTAAATGGCTGTATGAAATTGCCTATCACTGCAATTGGGTTTTCCGTAAGTTTCAATTTATGTTAAATAATTTATATATATATATATATATATATATATATATATATATATATATATATATATATATATATATATATATATATATATATATATAAATTTGCCTTGTGTTTAAGTGTATACTTTTAAATAGTTTAGTAATCTCCATATGAAAATTTTCTGGTTATCAGAAAAGTTATAATTTAATCATCCAAGGCGAAACACTTTATTTTATGCAAATTAACTTTCTAAGCTCCAAGTCGATTGAGCGCAGCCAATACAGTTTGATAGCCTAGAAATCACCAAAAAAAAAAAAAAAAAAAAAAAAAAATTGAAAAAGAATAAATAGGTGTAGACATTTGACAATGTAAAGTGATTTCTATGAAAGAGCAGTTCTTTGTGGTCTCCAAATATTTGCATAAAAATAAGGTTCGATCCTTACACTCCGACTAACACGGCTTTAACTCCGGGACGGATCATTTACAAGTAAAGACGGAAATCAAAAAATCGGTGAAAAATAAAGTTTAACTTCTTATTTTGCAACAACCTACAAAGGTATTTCTTCTTAGCACAATCGCATTTCAATTCCTCAAACTGTCTGTTTCACACTTCAGTAATTCTATATGATCGACACACAAAAAAAATCATCAGTATTCCTTGATGTATCCTAAGATCCTTTTTTTTTTTACATAAAGATGTCAGAAAACACCAAGGATTGCATATATTTCACCCATAGCTTCTCTACCTCCCTCCTCTAAATCTAGAGGGGTGTCCTCTGTAGCATGTAATTCTGCAATTCCAGAACCTCTCCCCACTTTTAGTGGTAATTACATTCCCTGTTTGCTTCAGCTGCCTGCCTGGAATCGTCAAGGCAGATCCAGCATTCGTGGCCACTGGGGCGACGGGGCTTTTAAGGGGTCTTTGTGGGTGAGGGGCATTAAAAATACGGACGCGATTAACACCCGTCTTGGATCTTCCCCGACCCCGTGGTTTTTCGGACGCCTTCAAAAGAATACCTGAAAAGGAACTTTCTTTGGTTCCATTCCTCTAGGTCTATTCCTCACAATGCATTGATGGCGAAGGCTTTTGTGGGCGATGAGATCTTGTCTTGGTTTGCTATAGGACTCGGTAGGGAAAAAGCTTTCTCTGTGTGTTTGTTTGTGTGAGACGTTTTCTATTCGATGGTAATCCTTTCTTTGATTCCGACGGCTATTTGGTATCTTCTGGAATGGTTTCCAATAAAAGGAATCCAGTTTCTTTTTGGCAAGAAACGAAATAGGTGTGGACTTTCGGAGTTTCGTCAATGGGTGTTGGATGAGTTTGGTAATTACTTTTTGTTTCTTCTGCACTCTTTCTTTGCCGAACCGAGGAAAAACAATCAACTAACTCGAAGAAATTGGACTATGGTGATTGCTTTTACAAATCAGTTAGGTTGGGAGGCAAATAAGGATTAACATGGAAAACATTTGCCTTTCAATAAAAACTATATCTATGGATATCTAAGAAGTAAGAACCTAGCAACAAACATAAACATAATAGCTTTTTATGTAATTAACTCACTAAAAACTGTTTTGTTTATTTATAAACAGTTCATGACATACTAAATATCTGTAAATAATTTTCTATGTGCATTTGACAAACGAGTTGAGTTCAGTAGACATCAATGTTATTGTCTTCAAGTAGGTAATTAATTATATTAGTGCAAAAAATTAGCTGTTCAATAACTGTAAATGCAGTTCAAAATTGTAAAGATTATTATTTAAAAGAATAGTTTCTGAAAATTCATTATAAATACTTAGAGCCTATCTAACTACATGGTTTAAGTATTCATAAAGATAATGAATGATAAATTATTTGTAAAGATAACGAATGCCCCAAGCTAGAAAAATTCTGCAACTTATTTTCGTTAATACATTAGTAACAGTCTCTCCCCATTGGCAAATTTAGACAAAATATTCACTTTAAATCAACTACATGATTTATTTCAAATGATTTAGATTTGACTTTTATTTCTGGTATATATTTAAGTGAGTGTGCCAAACCACGTAAATTATTTGTTAAAAATTCCGTATGTAGCAGCACAAATTACTTTGAATAACAATGTTTCAAATATTCAATTTTTGATTAAAAAAATAAAGTATATATATATATATATATATATATATATATTTTTTTTTTTGTAAAATAAGTATTTTATCTTTAAAAAAAAAAAAAAAAAAAAAAAAAAAAAAAAAAAAAAAAAAACACCGACCTAAGAATAAAAGATAAGTTTTAAAATATTTCAATGTCCTAAAACTGTCTAGTATGAAAGATGCAAAAAGCTCAATGTTAGTGACTTCCTGAACTCTCTCAAGTGTTCCATAGAAAATCTAAAAATTCTTCTTGTAATCTTTTCCGGAATGTGACAGCTGAAATCGGAGCTCTCACACAAAAAGAGGAAAAATATTTTGATTCAAATTCTATTTTCCACGGATACAATAGATAAGAGTAGAGTAAATATTATCAAACTCTACGTAATGCTTTCACTCTTTACTTTGACACCGATTTTATTTTTTATTTAAAATTAAAATAACTCCTTGTGAGTTAAAATAACTCGTTACATGAAAAGTACTTTTATCATTTGGATTTTGTGTTATTAGATTTGACAACAAAAATGTATTAAAAGTAGTTTACTTCATATATTTAAAATGTAAATAGTTTTCAAAAGAATTTAACTACTTGGGATTTTTTTAATTTAATCTCGGTTTTAGCGAGTGGATGAACGTAAAAATTAATTAAATTAAAAGTCAATTATAAAATTACTTACATTTATATGGTAAATTTGACTCAATTTATTACGAAAAATCACAATTCTATATTTTTTGTGCTTTACAAAACTTCTCGATGTCTTTCATACCGCTTGTTATAATCTCAACTTTTAAATTTTCGTTTTCCATCCTGTTTATTTCCTCTCTATAAACCTTTGAAATAATAGATTTTTTCCCCCTGCAAAACCAGGTTCCAAGTAGGTAAAATATTGAGTCACCGTATCGCACTCTCAAAACGTGAGAAATCTCCAATTTCAATATGACCTTATTACATTAACTCCCGGCGGGATTACAAGCCCAGTCACAAAAGCAGCTTCGGAAAAAGAGATTTTATGCAAAGGGAAGCGGGAATAATTCTTGCAATAATATACAACACATTAGGTCAGAAGGGACTGCTCTCTTAGGCGGCACATTTCAATAAAGTAAGGCTGGAAAAAAATCGAACAAAAGAAAACTTTCTTCAGTTGCACTTTACCTGGGTATGAATCCATACCGAACACAATAGACCGCCAAAATAGCATATCCAATGGTTTAAATAGCCAAAACACCCGGGTAAAAGCCTCGGGTAGGTGGGGAGAAGGAGGGAGTTGAGAGAAATGTGAATTTTAGGAGTTGGTGGTAAACAGGATTACCACTCGCACGAGGATTTCTCCAGGAAAGAGAGATTCGAGTCTGAAATTTCGTAAACAACATGACCCGAGGGGGCTTTTACCGGCACAAAAGGCGTTACATGCAAACGTGCTAAGTCCTGATCTTCTCAAGTGGAAGATGGAATCGTGGGTGTTGTGTTGTAGAGTGTGCAGTGGAGGGAGATTGCAGGAGGATAAAGAGGTTGCGTTTATGCGGTTAGGTCACTCGTAGATGGTACTGTTGGCCGGGTTTAAGGACTGAATGTATCTGAGAGTTTATCAGGAGGAAGTTGCTCGTGGGGGAATTCAATTTTTTTTTTTTTTGACTTGTGTTGAGTTCGAATATTAGATCAAGTGAGAAATATTTTGATTGGGGAAAAATATCCATTGCTGGGTAGCTTTACTTTTTGTTGCTTAGGAATGCATAGATCTATTTCTTTCCTTCAAGTTTTAAATTATCTAACTTTAGCTTTTGAAGTTACTGTAGTATTATGCCATGTCGTTATCATAATGCGCAGGACTGACTTGAAGAAGAATCCAGTGTTTCAGATGTTGATTTTATTTTAAGAGTGATTGTGCGTACTAGAAATTTATTCGGAACATAGTGATTATTGAAGTATCAGTAATTGAAGATGAAGATGGTAGAGACCATTCCTTAGGCTATTATGTTTTCCGTGGTTTCTCATAGTAAATTTGAAAAATGAAATATTTTTAACATATAAAGTTTTTGAGAAATCGTAAAAGGTTTTCTTTTTCTTGTTTAAAATCAAAGGTACTTAACGAAATAGAATATATGCCAAAAGAGGATGAAGAAAGAAACACTTATTTAAGTATTTCAAGAAAAAGGACCAAAAAATGGTAAATTATACGATAATTGAATTCCACGATCACCATCGAAATAGTAAGATTTAGTAGAGAGGGCGAGGTTCTATTGTTAAGTAACTTAAAGCGCTCATTTAAACTTTATCAAATGAAAAGATCCAGACGTGTTCTTCAACAACAACGACGACACCCCACATCAACGCCCTTTCCAACAAAAGTTCCCAAATTCAAACTAACATCATCAACACTCATCAAATAAGACATCTCGCAAAATGAATACCGATCTCCTCTCTGTCCCTTGAGTCACAAACAATACAAAGCAACGTCGAAGAGAAGCTCATCTCTTATGACAAATCACTGGTGAACAACAACCAAACTTTTGGTGACAGTAACAACACAGATAATCATCAAGCCACCAAATCCCTTTCAGCAATTGCCCCACACCAAGGCGACCGGCCGAAGCTCATCCGTCATCCGAGCTTTCGGTTTTGAAACAAAGGAAAAATGGCGACCAGGACAGAAGTTGCCGTTTTGAAGTGTTTTGTGGAATGATGCCTTTCCTCCACATCCGTAATCTTTGTGGAAGAAGAAGGATCGTAACGAGCTCGTTGATGCAGAAGTTTTTGATTTTGGAGGATGGGGATACAATTAGGAGTGGTTGTCGTTTCATTTTTGAAGGAGAATTTTTGGTGAAAATGAAGTTGTACTATTTTGATAATTGCAATAGAAGAATGTGGATTTGGTGACTGGAATACATTGTAAACTCTCTGAGTATAAATTATTTTAGTGTCAGGTATTGGTTGAATCTATATATAATTTCGAATGGTGTTCAAATATGGTAAATTTCATAAGCTGTAAAATGTTTTATAAATATACGGTCGTATCTTCTTAAACACACATCTCCAACATCAAGGTTTTTATTTCTAAATGTTCGAAACCTACTTTAAAATGGTGATTAAAATATTAACATACAAGTTTTTAAGAGCTAAATTAATACTTTTCAAAGAATTAGTTTGCTGAAGTTTCTAAAATTAAAAAAAAAATTACAAGCGATGTTTGTTGTTTCGAACAACTATTCATTTTGAAATTGGAAATTTTTATTTTATTTTAGAATTTTTTTAAAAATTAAATGTCTTCAGGAGATTTTTTTTCCATGAAAAAACTTGGCTATTAGGAATGCTGTTCGCCTATAAATGCCTAATATTCAATTTCGAGGGATTTTTAGTCATTTAACTTTGAAACAAAACTTTGTAACTATACATGTATTTATAATATCACGTTTGTTTGGAAACGTGAACATTTGAAATATAATTTTTATATAATTCTTCGTTTGAAACTATAGTGGATAAATAATATCGCATATACATATAAGGCTTGTTTAGGTGCGATGCATCAATTTATTTTTGTTTTCTTCTTCAATAGGTGTGAACGAGGCGACCTCTGATGGCAACTCGGAAAACAACTCTTCAGGAGACGAAGATTCACAAATGCGGATGCGTTTGAAACGTAAGCTGCAACGAAATCGAACCTCGTTTGCCAATGAGCAGATCGAGGCCCTTGAAAAAGGTATGCCCTCAGAAAACAAAGTGTGGTAAAACCTTCAAAGCTCGAGATTCGGTCCACGTGCGAGCATATTTAAAATAATAATAATAATAATATCATTGAAATTTTTTTAGTATGAAAATACTATTCCAAATTACGCTTCCCTAGCTATATATATTTAAGAAAGATTAAAGCAAACATGAGACTGTTTATTGATTCGTTTTTGAGGTGAAATTAGTCATCTTATTGGGATGGCATTTCTTTTTCAAAACTTTCTCGGGCTTTTGAACGTTTTACTGTTTTATTTCGACTACGCTTGGATAGTCAAACGCTCATTTGGAGATTGGAAATAAAAATAGTCTGAAAGATTAGTTAAAATGCGCGTTGCAGATTCGTATTTTTTTGGCTAAAGGTCTAAGTCTAAAAAAATAACAAATGGCACCAAAACCCTGTATCTCTTTATGAGTGTTATGCACAGGGGTGTTTTATAGCTAATATTCACAATAATGTACAATGGCCGTTTTTATCAAAACAATTAACTTAATTTTAATTAAATTTATTCAGATTTTATAAAAAACAAGTTTGGTTTCTTCCCTTTCAAAAGATTTTAGCCATTAAACGTATTATCTGAAATAAACTTGAAAATTTTATTTAAAATGAGAAATTAGTGTTTTTTGATTGGATACTGAAGGTAATTTTCAAGGGCTTATGGTTCTGCAACAATTTGGTGTCCAAGCAAATTTATTATATAATATATGTTGCATGAATTTAATGTGTGTGATCAATATTATTTGTATCATATATACATTTGTGTTATTTTATATGGATTAAGTTAGCAATAACTGATAATTGAGGTGAGAAAATAGAGTAGATTTTATGCAACCATGCATGGTATAAATATATTTAATTTACATTGAAGTACCGGAAGTAATTAATTCGACGTTAAAAACCCCCGAATGTATAATTTTTTGATATTTATAAAGATTCGTACATTCTTGTTTTTGGTTCTCAAGTTATAAAACAACGCAAACAGTAATTTTTTTTTAAAAATCTAAGAAAGTTAATTTTTCTTAAAATAACGTGTAACAATGCCATATCAACGTGTAACAATGCCACACAATTTCCTTTGCTAAATCCAAATATTGTTGCTTGTAAATATTCAGTTATTTCCACAAAATGCATTTGATTAAAATGAAGGTGAAATTTAAATTTATGATTAATTATATTTAATAAAATTTTTATTGACTAACATTTTTTTATTTATCTGATTCATTACTATTATTTATTGAAAAATGTATATTGATAATGGAATTTAGTGGTTATAAGGTGAAGTCTCTTTTTTTCGAAGTCTCCAAAGATGACCATTAAGAATTGTTAAATAAATTAATATAGAAACTTAAAAATTTGAGCATTAATTTATATGTCACATAAACAATCGGTTAATTAAGTATGTGAACCTTTTGTCATTTCGTACTCGTCGGTGAATCTTAACGTTCTTATTTTTCTACTAATTTTTCCGCTTCATTGGTGCTGCCCTCTATAATCGATTCTTGAAAATAAATATTTAGAATATAATTTAAACAAGCGACCTTTTTATAAGAACAAACAGAAAAACCATTAGTTCCTATCCAGAAATTTTAAAAATATATTTTTTTATATCTCCATCTGTACTGCTTCTGAATTCCTAACATGAATGATAGGATGCAAGAAGATTGTCTTAAACCATCTATCTCTATATCTTTGAAAACAAATATCGATAAGCTATTTTTTTATACAACTTTTTTGGAATTTTCTATTTATGTGTTACTATTTATTTAAATTAACTAATTTTTCCCAATTTCGTTTAATTTTTTAGCTTTTATTATAATTTATCAGTTTTTTCTCAAATGGTTTACAACAGGGGTCGGCAGTCTTTTCTGCGCTAATAGGCCAAATATTCAATAATCAGAATCGAAATTCCAAAATTTTCAAAGAGCCTCAAAATAAATATACTCAGTTGTAATCATCGATATAGATAAACAACTGGATAGACTGCTTAACACTGGGAAAAGGAGCTGTTGCCACCGCGGAAGCTAGATGCTTGGATGGAGGAATTTGTATTGCCGATGTGGATTTTCTTCGATCTTCATGGTATATTCGCGTTACTTTTGATATTTGGCAAGCAAAAAAAATTAAGAATAAAACATAATTGAAGAAAATAGTTTAAGCAATAAATATAAGTGATCAAAATAATTCTAAGTATAGGATTTGTATATTTGGAACAAACATTTGAGATTAGTTACTGTCAATATCTGTAAACGTGTTTTATCTTTATTGATTTGAATTTAATTCTTAAAATTTTTAGTTACATAAATTAAATGTTTTAAAAATAAGTTATTATCTATTAGAATACAATAAACAAATGAAAATAGATTTATTTTAGAAGTAGAAGTTAAAGATAATTGAAGAAATACAGTAAGCCAGTTGAAAATATATAATGATAAGATTGCAAAATACAAATTTATTTATACTACAGTCAAAACCCGTTAACGCGAAATCGCTTAGCATGAAATCCCGTTTAACGCGAAGTAAAAGCATCAGTTCTCTGCACTTAAAACTTAATTTAATTTATGCGTTTAACACGAAATTCGGTTAACGTGAACAATTTCAAGGGTCCCTTCGATTTCGCGTTTATGGGGTTTGACTGTATAACTAATATAATACAAAGAACAATTTAAGTTTCAAAGGCAAACTATTATATTAATTCTTCAATATTTTTATATAACGTATGAATTTAAATATACAGGATTTGAAACTTGTTTATTGCATGTCAAAGACATATATTTGATCCATTAATTATGAAGTGAGAAAAATGCGGAAAACTTTACCGAACCTAAATAATTTCAGGCATAAGTTTTTAAAATAAATACGTAAGTAATAAAGGAGCTGATAAACTTTGCCTTTTACAGTCCACAGTTTCATTAATAAATAAATTTACAACAGAACAATAGCATTTTTAGTTATTGTTTTTCTTTCCATTTCACCTTTTTTTTTTTTTTTTTTTTTTTTTTTTTTTTTTAAATACAATTACTAAATGTTCATGAAAACGTATAAAAACATAGATTAAATAAAACATATCTAAAACAAATTGTCTAGTAATTTCATTTCCCCTTACTTTGCTATATGCCCTTGAAAACGCATAAAAACAAGGATTAAATAAATATAAATCAAGTGTTTTATTCTAGATCATAGTACTATTTGTTCTGAATTTAAAATAGATTATTTATGATATGAATTGTTGTATAAGAGATCAATCACGAGTGATCAATGTTAGAAGGGTCATTTTAGATATTTTTCAAAAATAAATAATAATAATAATAATAATAATAAAAAAAAAAAAAAAAATTAAAAAAAAAAATGCATTAACATAGTTGAATGACTATTTTTTACTTGCTGGTGAAAGCTATTGTTTATATTTTTCCGATTTGCTCTGTTGTTGCAATTATTTGCAACACAGTAATAAACCATGATTCAGGAAATCGTCCTACCAGTGGCAGGAAAGCAAACATTCATACCGGTTCGTTTTTCTCCTTGCGTTGCCATCTGAGCAGTCTATCCAGTTGTTTATCTATATCGATGGTTGTAATATGAACTGTTTATGACATTTTTGTTTTATTTCTTTATTTTTACCAGCTGCGTGGCCCCGCGCTGCTGGGGACCAGTTGAAGGACATGTTACATAGACTCGGAATTTCTCCGGAATAATAGTTGTTGGTGATCAGCTTCCAATCTACTATAACAGATGCATGGTTTCGTTCATTATAATAGCGTGCTAGGTCATTCTCCAGTCGATAATGTTTTTTGAAGCTGTGATTCCCTAGCTCTCTTAGTGGCAGATGATTTAAACTTTGCATTTACACATATTGGCGGCTTATTAACAAACGTAGAAATGATTTTAAAATTGTCAGTGAAATTCAATAATCTTCGCCGAATCTACGATTGAGGCAGCAAGTGATGAAGTCAAATTGAGTCCAAATAATCCGTTGCTATGGTAAATTCTCGGTATATTTTGACTCACTCTCATCAAATGAAGTTAGATTCATAATTTAAATTAATTCAGCCAGAAAAATTTGACCATTTAAAATTTTGTAAACGTCGAAATAATATTACCACTGTTAGTTTTTACTTTTAAAAGAAATTTGTATATATTTTTTAATAAGTACAAAACACCGATAAATATACTCAACAAAATATGACTGGTGTCTATAGTGCAGCTGCAGCCTCTATTTAAAAAATAATCATGAAAATATGTTGTATCAAGTTCTTAATTTTTGTTTTCAAATAAAACAAAATCTGAATTAAGAGAAATATCAGCAGGCATTGAAAAGATAGCGTTATCTACCAAATTGTTCGCCAACTGAAAAATTATTGCCAAATGTCATGGATATAACGTAATAGCTCCAATATTGGTCAATGTAGTGCCACACAACACACCTAATGCTATACATAGGTGTTTCACATTAGACGGTCTTCTTACATTTGATTTTGTAATGGGCACATCCTGGAAAAAATGGGCACATCCTGGATATAATAGAGTTATTAAGTTGACCAAAATCCGACTGAAAACATCTCATAACGGCACGAACGTATAGTGGTAAATTAATTATGTTGGTAAACGAACTTTTAGATGTTAGATATATAATAATTGCAGTGTATAAGATATTTGCTAATGAAATATGAAGGAATTTGACGAATTTATTTTGTTTAAATGTTATTAATATTCATAAAAGAAAATCAAAATATTAATACCCGCTGAGCACAATATATCTTTGACGACAACATAAAATGTAAACAGAAACAGGATGAATTTAAAACGTAGAAAACAAAACAATGCATAAAAAAAAAATAATGCATTAAAACCGCATATGCGCAGAAGTTGTTTACGGTATCGATTGACGGTAAATATATGGAAATATTACAATAATATTCGAACTGTTCATCGGACAAACGATTGTTGTACAAAAAAATGATCAGAAAAAAAGGGGGACACATTAAAATACCTTTTGATTTTATTCTGATGTAATAAATGACTATCGTTGTCATTTCAAGAATTTTTTTTCATGTCATTAAATTTTAATGAAAGCAACTTTTAATCAAATTTAAAAGTTGTTCTCTACAATCTCTATGTACTAAATCTTCTATGTACTAAATTTCGTACCTCTAGGTGCAAAATTGTGGATTTGTATTAGGTTCAGACGTACAGACAACTCAGTTTTATATATAGAGATTTATTAATTATTTAAAAATTTATACCATTTTTATGATATAAAAATCATGGCAGATGAGACAAGTCGGTAGTCTATTTTTGTTTGGAATAAAAACATACAATTCAGTCCATTCTTTGATTAATTCACGATTTTTCTCCTCACTCTTTGTCTTCCTTTTTGGGCTAAGTCGAGGCCATGTTTTTCAAATATAGTACATCAAATTTAAAGGAAAAAAGCATTTTAACAGATCTCCCAACCAAGAAAACTTTACAGAAAAAGGTACAATCTACCTCAAACGGAGAGGACAACGAACATCAATAAAAGCTCGATGTAACTGAGATTGTAAAGCATGGTGTGTCCACCCCTACGCAGATTTTTAGCAGATACCTGGTATATTCCTCAACATATACCTGAAATATTCAAATTAACTCATTTTTTAAACTTTGAAACCAAAGAAAGAAAACAGTTTAAAATCAATGCTAATTGAGCAGTGAAATAATAAATATGATTTAAAAATTATAATTTTCATGTGAGTCCATTCCTTCCCAATTTTCTGCACTTTATTCCTATATGTATAGAACATTGCTATTTCTCAATGTTTTCCACAATACATTCAAATTAAATAATTTTTTTCTATTGAGATACCAAGAAAAACAAACAGAGTATTAGATGGGCATTCAATAAATGGTTTCGATACTTTTCATGTCTTTTTATATAATTTTTAATCATAGCAATAATATATCGATGCATCGTTAAACTTCCCACCTTCAAACTAATTCACTATTTCATTTCCTTTAAAAAAATAACTTTTTTTTAGAGGAACGTCCTTCGAAAAATTTAATTTTCCGTACTTTGGCAGAGTTTTATTGTATACTGAATCATCTTTCCTATTACGGTAATCACATACGTTGTTTTATAAAATCTGCAGACAGCAAGCAGAACAAATGTACTGTTTGTTTATTATATTACGAAAATGTAAACTAGATTTATTGTTTCAAATTAAAAATCATTTTACAAATATGTAATAAAATTTATGATTGCTTAGTTAAGGCAAGAAAAAAATTTGCATCGATATTTTGTATTGAAGTACTTCGACTGTTATCTTTTTGGCAATCATTAAAAGTAATTAAGGCCAATCACAATAGCATCTTCATGTATTATTATTTTTTAGGGTTCTTTAATAAATATTCAACTAAACCAGAAATAAATTTTTTTTTTGTTGAAAAATTTCGTATCAAATTATGAAATGTTTAATTCTGATTTGCTAAGTTTGAGAAAAAATTTCACGTATAGTGAAATTAATATTGTACTTAGTAAATTTTCGGATGAATTAATATTAATTATAGTTCTGTTATAAAGAAAAAATCTCAGGTAGGTGATTTGGCGAAGAAATTTAAATAAATTAGGCATTAGTTTCTTTAAACTGTGGAGGTCACGGATAGTTCTTGATGACTTTAGAATTATTACCGTCTATTGTTGTTTTTGAAATCTGAGAGCAAAAAGTGTATTGTCCTCCGGTAACGTCTCTCGTCTAAACTTTTAAGAAATAAGGGCATGTCTTCAATGGAAGAATAATTATAAAAGTCTTTCGTTAGAGGAACCAGGAAAGGTTAATTAATCTCCTTTTCCCCAAAAACTTTTTAATGATGTTTTGGAAAAGGAAAAGAAAATTAATTCTTTTTGATAAATGAGAATTCTCTTTTGAGATTATAATTTTGTTTATGACTAAATTTTCAGAACAAAGGCGCCGAAAGATGAATAAAAGCTTTCAAGAATTATAAAATTGGAATATTTTAAATAAAATGAGAAAATTATACGAGTACAATACAATTTAAAATACACAATAAATTTTAAATTAAATATTAGATTAAAAATGTGAAAAAATATACTATCTCATTTGAAAAGGTTTCATTTTACACCATTTGAAAAGGTCTTGTTTAGTACCTTCACAAAAAACTTTTTTTTTTTTTTTTTTTACTTCCATCTTTCATGTTTATTCTCAATATTTTTTTTTGCCATCTTTAAATTACATAAGCCAATTCCAATTAATTTGTTTTATGATTACTTCGTTGTTGTTTGTCATAGTATAACATACAATAAACATAAATGGATTGTAATATATTCATTAGATAACATAGAATCAATTAAACAGAAAAAAAAATTAGTGGAAGAAGGAGGTAGAACGGCAAGTTGAGTCAATGAGGGAGAAACGTACAAAATGAAACATCTCTTCAAATTCAAGTAGATATTTCAATCGCAAACCTACTGATATGAATTTGAACACTTTAAGCACCCTGTCAGCCATCGTTGGCTGACACTGAACTTTCCGTTTAGGCTGCGTCAGCCATCGGTGGCTGACAGTATAAAATATGATATAAAACTAAAAAAATTACATTGTTTTAAGTAATTACTGCAAATTTATTTAAAATTTACTTAATTTTTATTTATTACAGTCATTAAGGTATTTTAATGGATTTTATTGAAACACGGTAAACATAAAAACGGTTGTCCTTTGCAGGTATCACAAAATGGGACAACTCGTTTAGTCATTTTTCTCGCTATTGCTCTACCATATTGTGTAACATTTTTTTCATAACATATTGCTTTGTCGTAAAAGGAACCCCGGCCGCGAGCCGAACGATGAACAAGACAAAACAAACTTGGCGCATAATGTGTTGAATGAATGTCTATAAGCTTTTCATTCTTAACGTAGATATATTATACTGCGAAAGAAACAAAGGCCCTAATATATTTACACAGCTGTATCGAGTATATTTCAATCTGTTAGTACTGCGTTTCTCATTGTTATACCGCAATACCACAGCGCTTCTATGCAGAGCGCGTGGCCTGAAAGGGAATTGCTTAAGAATTGGCATGGTGCTCAACGTATTAATTGGCTCCTTGAAAATAGAATAAAATATTTCCTCCATATGTAATATTCATGATAAACAACAACTAAAATACTTTAACGAATATAAAATCGAACGAGATGTGTATCATTCTACAGCTTAATAAAGATATTTGAGTTGAAAGAAAAGCACTTAAAATTTGACTAAAACTTAGAGTAATTTTGAACTATTTATGTTGTACTTGGAAATTTGTGCCAGTAAGTTAAATGTGGATTGCTGAGTGAAAAATAGTTATTCTCGTATATCAAAAATGACTCGGTTTTCACAAATTAATTCACTATTGAAGATCTCAAGCGAATTAATTCCTCCAAAAGGATACGAACTAGAGACTATTTTAGAATAGGTATTTCAGGCACTTCCGAATTATGTTTACTAGTTTCTTAGTAAAACCTAAAACCTAAATAATAAATGAAATACCTGATTAAAGATATATGGTATTAAAAGGGAAGATCTAGAAACCTTTATCAAAATTGATGAAACCCTAAGTGAATTCTTGCATAAGTCGTTACAATATATATATATATATATATATATATATATATATATATATATATATATATATATATATATATATATATATATATATATATATATATATATATATATATATATATATATATATATATATATATATATATATATATATATATATATATATATATATATATATATATATATATATATATATATATATATATATATATACATATATATATATATATATATATATATATATATATATATATATATATATATATATATATATATATATATATATATATATATATATATATATATATATATATATATATATATATATATATATATATATATATATATATATATTTTTTGAAAATTAACTTAACGCCCTGTTGTTCTAACGCATTTGAAATATTTAACCTAATTGAGATGCAATGAAAATGTTAGCTTCTTAACATTGTTTGGTATTTAAACTTTTTCGATCTTTATGGCCAAATAACCTGGACTCACTAACTATCCAGATCTTCAATTTGTTGTACATTTGTATTGAAATACTAGTATATCAAATACTTATTCCAAAATGGTAATTGACTCCCACTTAATGAGGAAATTTTGTATTACTTTTTGATGTCACAATGTATATATACCTCTCAGTTTCTAGTTAACATTAAAAATATTATTATTAATAATAATAATATAAATTGTATAGCAATTGAAAAAAAGTTTTTTTTTTTCTTTTTTTTTTTTTCGTGACACAATCTAAAATCTTAGAGTGAGATGGCTTAGTGCCACTCCTGTTTTCTCTTTTAAAACTTATAGAAATATTACTGTGGTATATTTCATCCCCTTGCTATTAAGTTTTACTCATTATGTTTGTCAGACTGTTGCAAATTTTCTTTAGCTACAAAGCTAAGCTCTATGATAGCTATGTAGCTTCACGTCAAGATGGCTGGATGTTTCTAAAGCAAAGAGCATTTTGCAGTATTTTTTTTCGTATAATCGAAGTAGGAACAACTTATAAAAAAAATCTAAAAGCAATACACTTGAAAGAAAAAAAAAAAAAAAAAAAAAAAACAAGAAAAAAAGAAAAAAAAGGAAGAAGAAAAAAAAAAAAAGAAAGAAAAAAAGAAAAAAAAAAAAAACCAATATTGTATCAGAGAGCCGATTTTGCAATTGCTAAGAAATTTAAGTATTTCAATGAAAAGTAATATTTGCTCATGTTTGATGTTGATGAAAATTTTATTATCTCGTTTTAAATGAAATGTACTTATGACTTCCTTACCAAATTTGAACATCAAGCCTGATAGCTATCGGAGTAATGCTTTTTACATATAGCATATATACATACATTGTATACATACATACATACATACATACATACATACATACATACATACATACATACATACATACATACATACATACATACATACATACATTTATAATGCATGTAAACCATAGGTGCATACATTCAAATTATAAAGACTCTACTTAATTTTTCTGCTTAAATACATAGGTTCATTAGTTTCCAGAAACTGTAGAAAATATAATTTATCATAAAATGTAAAATTGAGTCATGTGCTTACAATCAGGAAAATGTCACAAAAGTATAAATTGAGTTTGAAACACTATTTTGTTAAGAATTTCTCTTATAATATGAGTACAACAATAATTCAATACAAAGTTTTGACTAAAGTTACGAAACATGAAATGTCAAAATAGTCAAAGAACCCAAGTAAGGTTTTTTTTTTCAGTGTTTATTGCAACATCACTTACGATAAACAGATTCATTTTTAATTGGGTGACTTGATAAATGTTATAAGTAGTTATTTACAATGCAAGGAATGACATCAATAATAGTGTTTTTCTCTTTAGAATTCGAGAGAACGCATTACCCTGATGTCTTTGCGAGAGAAAGGTTAGCAGAAAAAATTACATTACCGGAAGCTCGAATACAGGTAAGGTCAATCAACCCAATTTTGGAATTTCAATAAAAAGTAAAATTTCAAATCGTAAATAAAAGTAAATTAAGTTTACTAAATTGTTTACATTTTATATTGGACTTTTTAAGTTTAAAAATTCCTATCACTCGTATTTTTTAAAAATATCCGTTTTGGATTAGAAGAGATTTTTATTATAGGCAGGATATTTAAAAATCCTGAATCGTTTTAAGAGTTTTTTTTAATTTTAGTTTTGCTTTATTAGATATTGGAACTGAGAAACTATTTAATAGATCTTTCGTTAAATATGCATGAGTAGTTTACATTGCAGGTGAATTAAAAATAAAGATTATTGCAAAGGATGCCACTGAAACTATTTTAGGATTATTGTAAATATTTCTCATACTTAGTAGTGTATATAAAATGTATAATTACCAAATTAATCATTTATATCTGTACTGTAATTTAGTTACTGAGAGGTTAAAATTATTGAGGGCGCTGGGTTCAGACGAACGTATATTTTAATGTAATTTGGCTCACATGAGTTTATTTTGTTTAGAATTATATTCATCCATTGAAAGAGAATTGAAATGGGTTTTTAATTTTCATGAAGGATCACATATTTGACTTAATTGACATCTAAGGGTACATTTGACTATTAATAAATATCCGAATATTTTTAATAAAAAGTACTTTTACTTTTACAAAATTCTTAAAAATACGAGGACACATTGTATTGTTGCATAGGCGTATAACTTTTAGATAAGAATTTACACCATACTTCTTGCAAAGGTACAATACCCTTGAATATTAAAGTAATATAAGCCTTGATTAAAACCTAAATAATACCAGTTATAAGGTTTGTTATTACTAGAAGTGTAAAGATTGGACTGATTTGCAAAGGACTTTCCTCAAATTTTAAAAATTTTGCTCTAACTATATTTTACATTTTCTTTTCTAAGGGTACATTTGACTTAAAATAAATATCGAAATATTTTTGATGAAAAGTACTTTTACCATTAAAATACTTAAAAATACGAGGAAACATATTGTTTCCATGGGACAACATATAAAGTTTTAATAAAAGAGAAAATTACTTTATTGATTTACATGTTATTCCCAGTCACTATTTTTGGTGTATTTCAGTCATATTAGTTTATTAAAGCATCTGAATACATTTTTAGTAGGCAAAAATTATGAGAATCATTGAAATGAACCTAAACACGATAATTTTATAAAATATTAAATCAACTTACGATTTAAAAGATATTCTTCAAAATACAAGTCAGAAAATTTCAATGCACCTTCAAGATATTCTTTAAACTGATAGTGTGTTCGGTGAAAAAGTTTCATTAAGTGATAAAGCAAGAGCTATGCTAAAGCCCAGATTAAAGATCACTTTTGGGATTCGTAACTACCAGATGATAAGTATTCCACTTTTTATTAAATACATACGACTAAGTAACTATAAATTATGCCCCCTTTCGTCAATTCAGGTGTGGTTTTCCAATCGTCGGGCAAAATGGCGTCGCGAGGAAAAGCTCCGCAACCAGAGGCGGTCTGTAGACCAGGTCAGTGCGACCAGTGTTGCGACACCGACTGCCGGACGGTTACCACTGAACGGCACCTTCGCCAATACAATGTACCCCTCCCTGGGACAGCCCATGGGAGCCATGACAGACTCTTATGGGTAAGTTAAAAGTCAGCAATGTGTATAATACCTACGTAGATTTCTACTGGATGACTGTATTTTAGCATCTCCAGTTAGCAGCAAACTGGATGGATCACTTATTCTTTGAGATGTATACCACTACCAAACTTTAGAATTTCCCTATTTAATGAATGCTAAACACGGCTTTGATGAAATAACATTTATTCTGAATTAGTGATGGGGACAAATTGGATCAGCACGATAGTCCATGCGCAGAATGAGTCCATCAACAAATAAATATGTAGGACAGAGTTGCTTTGGTTTATACATTTAAGTTTTATCGATTTTTTTAATATCTATAATTTATTTCTTACACTGAAAATAAAACTTACTTTAATGAATCTATAAGATTTAGAACACTTAAGTTGTTACGAATTTACTTAATTTTGTTTTAAAAATTAAATATGGCTATGAAATATTGCGATTTCTTTTGCTGTTACGCACCATTTCATTCTTGCTATCGGCGAATTTTGAAACTAATTGTTCATTGAAGCACGTCAAGCATCCATTAAATATTACGAATATGAAATTCTGGGATCTTCCGTAAGTAGAAATTTTTGGTAATCCAACAGGTTTCTACTTTTAATTATCGCCACCCTGTATGTGCTTTGCCTTACTCTTTTAAATGAAACTCACAGCCATCTATTTTTTCTCTCTTTAGTATGACTCCTGTGTCTGGAATGACCCCAAGCTCTTGTCTGCAGCAGAGGGATCCTGGAGCTTATTCTTATATGTTGCATGATACACTGAGTCTGGGAGCCTATTCTCGAGCATCTTGTACACCAGGGCAGATGAATTCACATCCCTCCTACGCCGTCAGTGGAGCAAGTCCGCACAGTGCAGGTATGTTCAAGTTCATCAATGCCATTTTTCTCCTGTTCACACATAACAGAGAATTTAATCGTATTCTTTTATCTTTGTAAAGAAAGTCTACTTTGCGTTACAGATATATCCGTTTCCTTACAAGGCATCATTTAAAATGTAACAGAATATGGATATGAAAACATTATCCGGTTATTAACAAAACAATTTCACCGAACCTTTTAATGAATTAACAGAAATTTTTACATTTGGAATAGTTACCTGCTTAAAGGACACATATAATAATTTAAGTTGGAATGTGATAGTAAATCTCAATAAAAGGACGCATAGAGACACGTTGCTATCCCTCTATTAAGGTACATGTCCATATATCTATTTAAAATTTGGTAACATTTGATGATTGAAACTTGCTCTTTTCAAAGTTGACGAATTATAACCAAAACCCAGCTTTTTGAATTTTTTTTATAATGAAATATGTCGCTAAGTTGGTGAGGTTAGTGATAAATTTGGCGAGGAAACATGTTTCAGAATATCCAAGTTCTAATAAAAAAGTGTTTCTGTAAGGAATCGAAATTTCACACTTTCGCAATGGAGTCGTTTAAAGAGAAAAAATCATAGCTCTGGTAAAGCCTTCAGTCTTTAAAAACTAGAAATTAAACGAAAAAGAACTATATAAACTTACAGTTCAAGTAATATTCATTAGATGCTTCTGTATTTCTTTTAGGCGTGATATCACCAGGAGTGACAGTGCCCGTGCAAGTTCCCGGTCAAACCCCAGATATTTCTGTAGCGAGCAATTACTGGCCTAGGATCCAGTGACGAAAGGACTCCAGTGGTCGCCATAAGTGGTCGTCCAGTAGTAATCATCAGCAACAACAACAGCAGCATCAACAACAGCAAAACCAACATCAACAACAACAGCAACACATTTCTCAACAACAACAGCATCACGATATGTTGAACGACCGCGGTCTCTCCATACTCGATGGCTTACGACTTGGGGAGTCTCCATACTTACATCCATTCTTCTTGCATCTTGCAAGTGGCATGGAGAGGAACCATCCGACATGGAATATGCCGCCAATGGAGACATCCGCCATTAGAGAGAATGAGGCCAAGACCAAGATCGAGGAAGATGCTAAGTCCACACCTCAGCTACCACTGGTTCAAGATTTCCAGAAAGTTTTATAGTTCAGCACTTATAATCAGCATGACCAATACCACCACAAAAGTCTTGAACGACCGTCGTCTCGATAGCTTGAAAAAGTCTCTATATCTATAGATATTGTTTTTGCAACTTATAAATGGAGCAGGTCAACATGAAATATGAAATCAATTGGAGTCATTCACTATAATGAAATCCCAAATGAATACATCCTCTCCACTGGTTGATTTTGAGAAAATCTTGCAATTGCTGTCCGACAATAAGGTTTTACGTTTATGGCGATCACTCTTCTACGACGTTGTTCATACCACAGTTGTGTCGTGTTTTGGTTGAATTTTTGCAATATCTGAATCGCGTGATTCATTTTACAATCAAGGATGTCCAATCAAATCCGGATATCAATTAATTTGTAAGTTTTTTGTTGATTTTATTCCTTATATTGATAATTTAATATATTAGGCATATAAATATAATTTACTATGATAAAAATTTTAGAGATCTTATTGTTTGAATTTCAAAATAAAATAAAAATAATTCATTACTATAATGTACAATTAAATAATAGTTAATTTTATAATGGGAATAGTTTTTTCCTTGATATTTTTGTAATGTAAATTTTGTACATTTTTATTGTATGTACTACTGTAGATAGTTTTATTTGTAAATTGTTTTAATAGAAGAATCTTTAAGTCTTTGTTGTTACTTATTGAAATTTTTGTTTGTGCATAATGAAATCGAGTCATCATTTGTGGAGTTTTAATTCAAGACTTTTAAAATTTGAATTAAATAAGCTTTTATGAATGTGTTTTGAGCAAATAACAATTTAAAATTGAGTGAATTAGTTTGTCGTTTTTTTCGTAATATTTAATGTCTAAATTTATCTTTTTTTAAGAAAAATTTAAAATAACATTTACTTGCACCGGAAGTCATTATGTACGTCAGAATACCATCTATATAGTTAAAAAATTGGCATTTATACGAAGGAGGAATTAAAATAATAATAAAGTATATTTCTAATAAGTTCTCGTTTCAAATGTAGGATGTAATGCTTACGTCATTTCTTTACTAGAATTTTATGTTATTTTTCGTTTATTTTAGTAAAATATTTTAGTTTCGTAATTTGGTACATAAATGACACCAATCAAAGCAAATGCTTCACATATTAAAAAAAATAAAACTTCCCAAAGAATAAAAAAATGTTGAAATCCTCAATTTTGCATCAATTAATATTTTAATTACATAACATAACGTTTAAAATTTTTTCATCTTGACAATTTAAAAGTTTTAATACAACAGTCTTTTAAGAGATATAATGATGTCATTGATTGGGAAAAAATCTGAAAATATCAATAGTATAATTATAATTTCATATTTTGTTTCATTTAAGTCTGTCGAATAAGTCTAAGATCCTTCACCAATCCTGATAACATCATAAGAAACACACTATTTAGTAACTGAGAGTTTTTATCTAAACAAAAATAATATTAGTATTGTACACGAAACGACAAACTGCCACATTTTACTAGTCACGAATTTCGAATATTACACGCAAGTGATAAATGGTGATGAAATACCAAAGGAGAATTAAGGGTTTTGGACCAAAGTGAGAAAATATTTATAATTGTATGTTGTGTCATGTAATTTTTAAAATCTTGTCAGATATCTGAATATCTTCTAAGAATTGTATTGAATGTTTTCATGTAATACATTTTCTGTGATGGTTTGCCTTTTTATATCTCATTATTATTTTTCTTAAAAATTCTTGCTTTGTTAGGTACTTTAAACCAAGAGACTTTCTTCTTACTTAATTAATCTTACTTCTTATCATAAATGTAAATAAAACCTTCAAGGCTACTGCTGTTTGAAAACTGCCGGCCTAACTGAAGATATATGACAGTATAATGGGAATTTCATGAACATTTGAACAATAGCTATCTTTTGTTTACATTTCAGATTGATACGTGGGAAAACATATATTTATGAAGGTTCAAAGTATTTTTTCCTTAATGTTTTAAAATATTGTAAGATATTTGCGTACATGTAAAACTACCCAGATAGAACAGCGGTGTTGGTCAATGTCGCAAACAGAGGTTCTGGGAAGATTGACCAGACCATGCCGCACATCGAGCCTTGTTCCAAAAAACATTAAATATGTAAAAACTATTACTTAAAAAATATACAATATTCCATACAACAGTGTATAATAACAAGATTACTTTGTAATAAAATTACAAAATTTGAAGTTATTTTCTAAATGTTTTTACAAATTTAATTTAACAGCTACAAGGATGAAGCAAACGTGATAGCTAAGGAACGTACCACGTACAGACGGTATTTTGTAAGAAGTTATTGTTTGATATTATCCCAGGTAGCACAGCGGTATTAGCCAATATCGGAAATACGGGTTTTGGGAAGATTAGCCAATCCATGCCTAAATTCGAGCATCGTTTCAAAATAAATAAATAAATAAATAAATAAATAAATAAATAAATAAATAAATAAATAAATAAATAAATAAATAAATAAATAAATAAATAAATAAATAAATAAATAAATAAATAAATAAATAAATAAATATATTTTTTACCACTTCGACCTTTCTTATAACATTATATTTCAATTTTATAACTCTGCAAAAACATTTCAAAACTTCCAGTTTATTTTACTCAGCATTGGGAGAGATTTGTTAAAATCAGTAGCAACGGCCAGTCTACAACGGTCCACATCCGTATTGGCCAGTGACGAGACGATAATGGCCAGCGTGTTTGTGCTACTGGGATATAGGCAATTAAGTTCATCCTCATGCGTTCCTTTGAATGCAGAAACTTAAACGACGTGATTGTATTAAAATTGAGTACATTTGATTTTTATTTCACGTCATTTTTTTGATTCAGACAAGTGTAGTAATAACTTCTAGTTTATTTCCTGATTACTAGAAGAAATTATTTTTTAAGTGGTAAGTCATTCATGTCAGTCATTTAGTCAGACTATGTATGCAATAGATATTTATAACGCAAATTTGCATTCTTTTAAAAATGTGCATTACATTCACTCAATCTTCCGAGTCGTAATTTAAATTAACCTGGTACTAATACTGTATACAAGTGTCACATCCTGGTACTTCCGTATATGTTAGATTAATGAAAGTATTAATACATGTACGCAAATGTCACATATTTTTACTAATATTCTAATGCCACTCTATTCCAGAGTCCCTATTTTAAGTAATTAATAACAATATACAAAGAAAAAAAAATAGAATTCGAAAAATTATAACAACGCAAAAATTACCCAATAGGAAGTTTCATTGATCAGGTATTAATATTTTTTTTTTTTTTTTTTTTTTTTTGACATTAAAGAAGAATACAAGAAAAGTACATATACGTATATTTATAATTTAAAGAATCAACTGCAAGAAAAATATAATTTTGAAACTAAAACAGGAAGGCGTCGAAAAGTTTTGGCATCTTATCAGATATCTTTTTGAATTTTAATGGATTGTAGAAAAAGTAATTTAAGAATATGCTGGTATAACCGGTAGGGGGGGGGGGGGAGAATATGACTGAAATTGTTCAAAAATAGACTTTGAATTTCTGAATTTAAACCCAAAGTCAAATTTGTCTGACCTCTGCCAAATAAAGCCATTATCTTTTGTTTAAAAATCTTCAACTCTCTAATTTTCAACGAAAGAAACAAAGAAAATCAGTGACAAATAATTTTTTCCTTTAAAACTAAGATAAGTCACGGAGAGTTATTTTTTAATTATTTACCTCACTAATGCATCGCCAACTTGGCTCAGATTTGAAAGGAGAAATGATTTGCCGCGGGTGGAATGAAATCGTCTACTCTCTTTCTTTCAAATCAAACTTAAAGAGTGGTAAGTTACCAGATAAAAAGTTTGAGTATTGAGAAGTTATGATGTATTTTGCTATTAAGTTTAGATCAATTAATTCGAAGTTGAACAATTTCGTTAATTTTCTTTTCTTTAGACTAATTTTTTTCTAAAACTACTTGTATTTTTCCTCATTGTATACAAAAATTCAAAATCCCATTCAATGAGGTACCAAAACTTGCATTCGGTGCTTGGTTAAATCGTAAATATGAAATTATTTTCCCCTTTTCCCCAGGAGCTGTTATTAGTCTTTATTCATTTTGCATAGTTCCCTATACATATAAAGAACTCCAATTAAGTAAACGAAATTATTTCTTAAGTTAAAAAATGAGGATCAACAAAAAGACATCTTGCATCTGAGAATCATCAAAATACCGTTTTGTAGAGATTGCTGAGAATACTGTAACTATAAATAAATTCATTATGAAAAAAATTAATGAATAGTATTTGTCAAGTACTTTCATTGCTTACTTTGATACGAGCTGACAACAGTTACTGGTTCTGAATTTTTGTAAAATTAAATGATCACTAGTAAATTTGATTCTCAATATTTATTAGTTTTGTAATACTAAGGTATGCAAACTATATTATTAAATTAATTTATAATTAAAAAGTAAAGATCAGAACTGGTGATAGAAAATTCTCGTTTGATTTCTCTTTGATAGGAAATTGAAAATGTTTAAATCTTGTTAAAACTAAAAGAATTTCTTGAAATATTTTTATCTTTTAAGTTGTATATTTAATTTAAATTATCTCTTTGAATTTTAAGAGAGCAGATATCCTTGGTTTTACAAGTTGTTGCAAATTACAAATGTCATATTCTTCGGCATATCACGAAATAATAAACATTTGTAAATAACAATCATATCTACAATATTTCCACAATCTCATTCATTTGAAGTAAATGGTTTTTAAATGTACCTGTAACATCTTTTTTCTTCCAAGCTGTAATCTGAGAAGATTCTTGCAATTGTGTTTATGTATAAAGCTATATTGTAAAGTACAGATGAAATGTCGCGCAAAGAAATGTTCGCGAAATGGAATGTTTTTTGCAATAAAATGTCAATATATTGGATCTGTTTTGCATTTATTTCAAAATTGTTTAGTATCACATAAATTTAAAAAAAATAATACAAAAATGAAAAAGGTAGAATTACGCGAAATTTTCCAGTTTACAAATTCGATTTAGTCAAATACGTCCATAGTTTAATAACGGGTGAAGAATTCAGTCGACCGTTCACCGGCCTAACATTGATGTGCATACAGTTTAGAAAAAAACAACAAAAAAACTTTGATTTTCTTCCCGCGCAGGCTGCTATAATGATTCCTTTAGTTGTTATGGCAACGATTAGAACCGACCTCAACGCCCTCTCGTGGTTTTTCTTCAGAAACAGCTGGTTCGGTAGGGTGACTAGAATTGGCGATGCAGTGTTTTGGCGAAGTACTGAATGGAGCCTAATATGAGGTTTTGGAGCCTGTACGCACAGCATTGTGGTAAGAGGAACTTATTAGGAACATAATTAATACATGGTAGTTACGGATTTAGTTTATGATGGTCCTACCACATATTTTAAAATTAAAAGAAAAAGTACACAGCGTTTTTTCTCTTGTAGTTTAAAGTTTTTTCTAAAAAAAAATAAAATACATTTACCCTTTCTGATACGCTTTTAGAAAATCATCTTTATATACCACGAGGAAGCTTTATATAACTTTTATTTCAGGAGAAAGAATAAGAAATTGTAAAAATATGCATTTTTAAATTTTAAGGAGGGAATTGATGTAGTAATAACCAAATTTCCAATATTAAATAAAAAATTATTTGAAACGTGCTGTTTTTTTTTTTTTTTTTTTTTTTTTTAAATCTCTGAAGGACCTTTTTAACAAAGCTTGTTTAACACGCATATTTAAAAAAAAATTGTATTTTAACAAATTATTTAGTGAAGATAAAAATTATAAGCAAATGTATGTATAGAATTGTATAATTAAAATATAAATTATACTTAATAAGCGGCTGTGATATATGTTACTTTTCTACTTGATTTCTAATTTGCACATAGTAGAATAACATTACAAATAATATATGTTTTTTTTATGCTTAGTAAATAATTTTTATGTTTTTTTTTTGTGTTTTTTTATGTAATTTGATTTATTTGATTTTTAAGAAATTTTTTTTAGATAAAAAATAATATTTCTCGGAAAAGTTTCTTATTGTTGAAATTATAGAGTAATACTATTTTAGTAGCTAGTTGCCAAAATTATTCATTGAAATGTTTTTATGAATATTTTAAAGTGCAACAGTCACTAAATTATATAATTTTTTAAAAAATTTGCAATTTAATATATTTAAAGTTTCCATTTAATTCTTTCACTGTGAATAGTTATAATGACTAGATCATAAATGAATACGATGGTTTGGAAGAATAGTTAAAAATAATGTTTTTAAATTTCATAGGTTTGCATAAAATTCTTTAAAATAGCTTGATTAAATAAAATGACATTATTCATTCTTGAATTCATTGAGAATTGGTCAATATTATTCTTCATTTTGTTAATTTTGTTCAATTGAAATTTTCATTTGTAACAATTTAATACAATAAATATCTACAGTGACTAGAAGAGTTTCATAGACAAAAATATTATTCCGTTTTTAATTTTTTTTTATATTCAATATGGCAGGTGCCCAATTTTTGTCTAAAAATACTGGTTGTTTGTATATGAAACATTGTTTATGGGGAATGGATGGAAGTTGGCGCAAATAAGGCAGTCATACATATTTTTAATTTGTACTTAATAAAACGTTTATAGAATTTCTCACAACAGTTTATAACCCTTAATTTTAATCATGTAGTACATGCCAATTAAATAAAAAATAAATTTAATTTATCAAATTAATTTTTTTATAATGACCTTGGTTACATAAAATTTAGAAGCAATTTACCATGCTAACTTAGAAGAATGTTAAAAAACCTTTTTAAAATTTGTTTAAGAACTAATTGCAATCTTAATTAAAAATGAACTTAAATTTAATTTTAATTATGATCTATTAAATTCATATTTTATTCACCCCCCCCCCTTTTTAATACCATATTAGAGTTGAATTGTTCTTATTTAAATGTCTACTAAAAAGGGTTTTTCCTTTTCCACAATTTCCATTTTCCATTCATTAATGTAAGTAAATCCTTTAACATTACCATTTTCATGTTTTAATTTCAAAATTAAAACTATTTGAGTTTGACTTTAAATAAAATAAATCATTCTTTCTCCACATACCAAAGTGCAATCAACAAAAATAGTTAATAAATTTAAAAAAAAAAAAAAAAAAAAAAAAAAATGCGAAGCGTTGTTAAGAAATTTGATGATGTCCATTAAGTCTTAAGGATATCGAAAGGACATTTTATATCGTTCAATAATGTAATCTAAAGGGTATCAAAAATTAAAAAGTGTGACATTTTAAATTCATAGTGCACGTTTTTTTTTTTATTCCAAAGTAAACTAAAATAATCTGTATGTAAAATATTGTTTTAATTTAAAAAATACTTTTGAAAAATGAATAATCTATGAACTATTTTTTTATCTATTTCTTTTGATTTGGTGTCTAATTGTTATGAGCTCACAATATTTAACATTTAAAGCCAAAATATGGAAAAGTTCACCAATTCTATAGGGAAAAAATAAGACTGTGCAACTATTGATGTCTGAAAAAAAAATATCTTCAATTTAGCAAAGTATTTTAAAACCGTTTTGTTCATTAGATATGTTTTCAAAATTCTTGTAAAGTAAGATATTGTTATGAAAACGAGAAAAATTATTTTAGAATATAATTAAGCACATTTATTATTTGTTTACATTTTGGTCTGCAAATAACAAATGGAGCATGAACTATGATATTCAGTTTCACTGGAGATTACTCAAGTAAGAAATGAAGCAGGAGTTATTGTCAATATTTTAATTTACTGGTACGAAGCAATATTTTAAGTAAGTGCACCAATTAAAGCATATTTTAATTTCTTATGATATGCACAATTATATACAATTTTGTTTGAAATTCCACTCTTTAATTACATACTTATTTTGAATTAAGATAAATGAAATAATTCAAAAATGGAACTCAAGCAAATGAGCTTTATTATGACTATGGGTGTGTAATGAGTCCTCTTCTTATAAGGGAAATTATCACTTTACATTTTTAATGCATTTCAAATGCCCTGTCTATTTCCACGGGATTGTTTGAAGTCATTACTAAAAGAGTTATGTTCATCACTGACTCAATCACTCATTGATTGACTCTGTAACGATCTAAGACGGACGCTGTATTAGTGTTTGGACGGTTTCTTTACAAGTTTATGTTGTAAATCAAGTGAAGGTGTATATTGAATCGAATCTACAGGCAAGGGAGATTAGGCTTTGTCATGATCAAGAGTTGCAAGTCAAATGAAGTTGTATATTAAATCGAAACCACAGCAAGAACGATTAAGCTTGTCACGATCAAGAGTTGCAAGTCAAGTGAAGGTGTATATCGAATCAAATCCACAGCAAATAAAATTATTTAATGAATTAACACGCAATTTTTAATAAATATTTCGTGTATAGTAAATTAAAGTGTGTTTTATATTTATATTTTTCAACGAGTGTCTTAGACGCCTTACAACTTCTAGTATTTAAATAGTATAAATATAGAATTTTCGTAAATTTCGAGGAAATGAACATTTGGCTTAATTGAAACAATTACTTCTCAACTAGCGGTATGTCGTTAAATAACAAATTCTATGCTTTGATAAGATGCGTTTTATGCAAATTTAGAGACGAATGAAAAATACATTAGAAGCACATTACTTTACGTGACCTTATCAAGGATCTTGAGTGATCTATTTTTCAGAATTTTTGAGACCATAGAGATAAGGGGTTAATATTTTTTTTTTTTGCCTGAGAAAACTTGTGTGACGACACGTCGTAACTTCGAAGTTGGCTGTCATAGTTTTAAGGAAAATAATATTCTTAAACAGACACAAGTCAAAAATTAATTATGATAAGAAAGCATAAATTGTAGACAAGAGAAAATTAAGTGAAAATATAACAATGTGTTTTTTCTTCTCACTTTTTTCAATGGTTGTAAAGATAATGTCTGAAGTAGTCTCCTCGTATTCCCCCCCCCCTCTTCCCCCCCCCCCCTTTCAAATCGGAATTGTAATCATCTTCATCTGAAAAAACGTGACGCACGTGACAACCAGCCCCAAGCGGACATTTAAACCAAATCACGATTTGGCAAAAATACAATCTAACCCAACGAAACGTAATGTTATGCAATGTTATAGAATCATGAGACAATAATTGAAACATTGACTTAATTGAATAAAAAGGTAAATAACAGATTTTATTATATCATGAAAGAATACTTGTATCTGCAAAAACACAAAATATAGATTTGTCTCAAGGTATATGAAATTTCGTACTCAAACTTAATGTAAACACTGTATAGTTCGAGTCAAGACCACTACGGGGCAGCAGTGATTGAAAACTGAGACTTGTGACAACTAACACGGGGGATAATTTGCCCCGATCTCCATCTAAAGTAATTTTATTTCTTGAATCTCCTGCCACTACGTAACTAATGGGCTGGTGATCCGTCCATTATACTTATTCGTATAAAAGTTCATAAAAAATAAGTTTGTCCCTTGAAGTATTAATATTATTTAATAGCTAAATGCAAAAATGAGTCATGCCTCATTGAAAATCTATGACTATGATTTTCCCCCTTTTTGTTAACTTTTATGAATATGATGGTGATATTAAAAAGGAGATGGCTAATTTCAAAGCTTTACTTGTTTTGATTATTTTAAATAATATTTCAAGAACTTATTTGACAAATTCTGTTTATTGCGTGTTTCATTGATGTTCATTGCATGAACATTTCATTAGGGTAATTAGCAAAATTTTTTTGAACCTGAAGATGCTTTTTCTCAAAGGATACACAAATTTCAAAACTTCTTAGATGTCATTCTGAATAAAACTAAAATTTTGTTTGTATTGCTAAAATTTAATATAAAACTACGACGAAAATTAATTCTCAATTTGCAGTGCCAATTTGCCGAGGTTTTTCTTAACTAACTTTTTCAAAGCCTATCTGTTTAAAAAAGGTCATGCTAAATGTTTAACGACCAAGTACAAAGTAGGGCGTGATGTCTAGACGACTGAATCTCAACTATGCTTGCAACAAGTTTAGAAAAGATGTGAGTTGAGGAATTACTTCCATATGAAAACATTCTCTTCAATAAAGCAAAGTAAATTGTGAATTTTTTTTTTTTTTTTTTTTTTTGAACCTCTTTAAATTCAAATTTTAATAAGATATAATTTAATTTATTTATTATTTTTTTTAATCTTTTCAATCGATACATTATTATAAATATGAAGATATAACGATATTGGAAAATTAATTATACAAGGTAATAATATTTTGAAATTCATATCCATAATTAATAGCCAATTTACAACATTACATAATTATTAGCCATACAACTAAATATCCCGTTTGTTAAGAGTTCATGTTGATATTACGTCATTTCTCTCTAACTGTGACTTGTTTCGTTTCTCCTAATGCTTGTAATGTAAGCAGAATAAATCTTGTGTCCGTCCAGTGATGAGGTTGTTTATATGTGAAGGAAAGCGTCTGGCTTTATTGAAATAGAGAAGTACATTTTTTCGCGCCCAAGTGGGGCGACGGGTAAAATAATAGAATAATTTTCAAGGCCGTTAGAAATTCAAGGCGAAATTCGATGTTGGTGTTTTTTATGCGTGTTTATAAAAATAGAAATTTTGTTCGTTAGGAATGTGTTTGTGCGTGGTTGGATGTCTCATATTGTAGCGATGAGAAGCATGCATTTGTTTAAAATGATGATATAATATAAGTAAGTTGCTCTTATTCATTTCGGAAAACTAATTTGTGGTGTAGTGTTTCGTGTGTTTTTAGAATCGAGTGGCATTAATTGAGGTGTTTTGAATTAAGTTGAGTGTAGGCACAGCTTCCGGTTTCATTGGCTAATAATTCATGTTTTGTTGTAATAAAAATGGATTAATTAATTAGAACAAGAGTGACTAATCGAGCTTTAACTACAAAATTGTTTGAGAAAATAAGTTCTAACGATTTAGATACAAGGGCGGATCCAGAGTTTTGTTACAGAGGTGGTGGCTGATGAATAGCTTAGGTAAAATTTGTTGTTCTTAAGTTATATTATTATACCATGGGATAACTTAACTTTGATTTTACAGAATATATTAAAAAGAGGTAAAAGTCTCATTAACTTAAAGGTGACACAATAGCTGGCTACGTGTGAATTTGGGACAATAAATTAGAATTGTCTACAACTATTTGATTCATGTAAATTATTGTTAAATATGGTAGACAGAACAATCTAACAACGAATACAAATACACACTTGAACATTTTAAAACTATAATTTTCTTTGTTATCTTGCTTCGTCCACGGCTTTTGCTTCTCCATTTTTGGGATGAGAACATTTATTTTAAAAATGTTCAGTGGGTATTCGTCAAATCTTGATTGATTCCATCCAAAGCCTGAGGGGCAGCGCACGTTAAAACGTGAGCGGCCCATGAATAACGGAGAGGGCAATTGCCCCTTCCGCCTCTCATTGGATACACCAATATTTAGATAGCTATGATGTTGGTGAATTGTCTGGTTTAATCGAGCAGTTAAACGTCAAGGAGAGTTCGTTAAAAAATTTAGATGAACAAATTCTCGAAGGTTTGGATGATTTAAGAAAGGTAGAGTATGAAATTATTAATTATGAGGAATGTAAGGATGATATTATCACCAGTGGTGTAGTGTAAAATAAAAAGCTGTGGGAATGCTATGTAGAGTCATTGCAAAAGCTTTTTTTTTCTCTCTCTATGTTTGGGGGGGGGGGGGGGGGGAAGGGAGGGAAGACTGAAAAGAACAACTTTAAATAGTTTTATTAATATTACTTTAACAATCTCAAAACAGCTAATGAACACCTCCCAAATTATTTAAAAAAAATGTGTGTTTCGACTTATTCCTTTGTTCAAATAATTTTTTTAAACTATTAAGCTATATGGATTTTTAAAGAATTTATTTTGCGTTACTCATTTTAAAAGACATATTGACAAAAAAATTTAAGCAGATTTTTTACAAATTTTTTCCAAAATGTCTGATATGCCTTACATGCAGTGGGTTTTAAAATGAATTAAAAAGATTGCAATTGTTGCAGGTGTCGATTGAGAGTTTTATGGCTTTTCTCCTTCTCAAAAAGAAAATGTAGAGAAGTTCTTCTTGCTTGTGATAGACCAATCCTTTCCTTTTCCAAATTTGCTCCATTAATAAAATAATTCGAAAATTAAAATCCATCAGTCGATTTAAAGTTTCTTGATAAAATATTAATTTGTGTACCATCTCAATCATCTCTAATTTTAAGCGGGATATTTCGATGTAGACTCATTATTTGCCAGACGTATAGATTTGCTTGGGACATTCCTGTTTTTTTAATCTTATCCAGTTCGATTTTGTCATTTCGGCAGTGGTGACGATTAGATGACAATAATAGTCAAAAGTGGGTATGAATCGAAGGAGAAAGAAAACGGCAAAATATATATGATATTGCCATCAAAATCACTAGATTTTAAAAAATATCTCGGGAAATGTCCTCCCTTTATCGCTGCCACTGTATTGAGTGTTAATTTTTTTTTAAACTGGGGGGGGGGGGGGGGAGGAGATTTTTTTTTTAAACTGCTGCTACATTTTCGGAATAAAATCTGAAATAACTGTAAATGTAAAAGCTTTCCCAACCTCAAACCGAAAAGCAATTTAATTTTGCATTTTAAAGTACGTATGAATTGCTTTCCTATTTCTTCACAGCCCAATTTCAATGTATTATACCATTTACAAAACCATTAGCAGTTTTATATTAAGGAAAAACAAATATACAGGATCGGCCTAAGAGTAAAATGCTATGTCTGCAAGAATGAGTTTTGGCACCCCTTACAATAAAAATGGGTATAGAAAATCGTCCAAAAATGGTATGGATGCTCTATATGGTATGGGTGTAAATTATTAAAATCGTAGCGTTTTCTGCACTAAGTAAAATTATTTTAAGTTAGATTTTTTAAGGAACACTCGGATACAATTTTTTTAAATAAAATATAAAAATTGTAATAAATTTAATTTCGTAAGAATTTAATAAAATACATGTTATTAAAATTACTGATTTTTGCTACGCATTACTTTTTTTAGTAGTCCTCTGCTCTTAGCGCAAGCCTTGGTTCCCCTTCGCAACCCTGGGTTGTGAAGGGCTGCAGTTCGGCTAATGTAGCATTATCAGTACTGCCAAGTTAAAGTGAAACGAAGTTAGCAAATGTCAGTTCTGTCAAAACAAAGTAGCGGAGCGCTTAAAGCTAGTCTCTTACTCTACTTTCAAACAACATTTTATCTGTTGAACTAAACATATTCAAATTCACAAACAAACATACAAAAGCGAAGTTAATATAAAGAATTTAAAAATCAAGACTGCTGTAAACATATTTTTTCATGTTCAAACAAGTTATCAGTTTGATTTTCCCAATATCTGGCAATAAAATAAATACTTCCTTACATCTGACAAAAAATAAATGCATAATTCCGTGATCTCAAAACACCTTAAAAGCTCATACAAAATATCAACATTCTGCTCTTACCTATCTGGATTTATAGCACCAACCAGTTAATTTCGTCAGAATCGCAAGTTTGCTTCACTTTCACTTTTTTGGATTGTCAAAAAAAAAAAAAAAAAAAAAAAAAAAAAAATATTTTATCATCATTTGTTTTTTTCTCTTGAACTAATTCATTTCTTAGGTAAGGTGAGAGGTTTACAAATATTTTATTAAATCCTTGATAATAATAATAATAAAAAAAAAAAACAACGTTACGTAACTTCTGTTGATAAAACGGTTAGCGTTCCCGTTAAAATTAGAGGAGTGTAAACCATTCTTCAAGGATAGGACACAAAGAACTGTACGTGCTGGGCCACAGTTTTGTTCTTTAAAAATGTTGATAGTTGGCGTGAATTCGTGTATGGAAATTTTAGTCTATATATATAACGAATCATACAAATTGGGCGTCTGGAATTCATCCACAAATACATATCATTCATTGAAAAGGATAATTGCCATTGAATGAATCATAGCTAGATGTCAGTTCATTTTTAATGAAGGAGAAATGGCCCTGTGTGGGCTGCCGCGCCTCTTTCAAGTGTTTTACTAAAACTAGAACTTGCCTGCTCTGCTCTGAAGTTGTGGATCGCAGACGAAAGCAAAGTTCTCACGAAATGACTTTTTCGTTTGCTTACTTGGCTTTGCGTTTAGTATCACGTAAGGGGAGAGAAAAAAAATACAAATTAAAAAAAAAATGATGAGGGAACGCCGTTCCGCCATTTAAAAAGGTAAAGGATCGCCGTTCCCGCGCGTTCCCGCTCCACTACACCCCTGATTATCACTTGGAGGTGTAAATTGCAATCAGTTTTAGAAATGAAAAAGCTTAATTTGCCATCTGGGTTTTTGTCATATAGTAATGATAATGCTTTTTAGAGTACTGTTACAAAACACATAGAGAAAAGATATACAGAACCTTTTTCAGTAAGTTTGCCTTGTCTAAATATTGATAAGTTTGATGGGGAGCCAACTGAATTTCAGAGATTCTGGGATCAATTTCAAGCCGCGATCAACAAAAATTCAGAGATAGCTAAGGTTGATTAATTATTTGAAGTTGGACCTATTTGGAGAGGCATCAAATGCAATTAGTGGACTTACTTTAACTAAGGAAAATTGTGATGTAGTTATTCAAAAGCTGAAAGAACGTTTTGGGTGTATGTCGTTGATTGTTCATGTGCCATTTCGGGAAGCTATTGTCTTTGGAACCAGTAAGAGGGTCATTTGATACTTCTTTAAGGAAATTTATTTATACTATTCAGGCGCAAATTCGAAATTTACACGTGTTAGGTTCAAAGACAGAACAATAAGACAATTTAATTTGCCCAGTTATTATAAAATGTTTACCACTTGAATTAGTTGCTGAAATTATCAAAAAATTCGGAACCGAACAATGGGAAGTGGGAATTTTTTTTAGATCTCCTTAAAATCGAAATAGAATGCAGAGAGCTTCAAATTTTCTGTCTCAGAAGTATTCTTTAAATTCATACGCCACTAAACAGAACAATAATTATAACTATAAAAAAAAAGAGTTACGTTTACAGCTGTAAGTAATAATTAACATAAATTTCGTTCCGCTCAAAATAAGGGTTGTTTTGTATGAGGAGAGAAAGGTCATTTGGCTAGGGACAACAATACAATTCAAGCTGGGGACCAGAGTAAGAGAAGTAGTATTAAAACATGTTATTTTGGTGAATCAAATGCCCATTTAGCTCGATGTTGCAAGGCTATTAGTGATGACGAAAAAAGAGATAAGGTAGCAAGAGATGTTTTCGGTCTTTTTTTGGAAAACATTGTAGCAGGTTTTGTCACGTTAAAATCTGCCCGTGTCTAAATTGTCGGAGTATTTCGCATAATGAGTTATTTTGTTTAGAGAATTAACAGTCGAGGCTAAATGATAATGCAGAAATTATTTCTCGTGAGACATCGAATCAACCCCAGGTCGACAGCTCTGAGGGATCATCTGTCGTGGGAATAACGAACTCAAATATCGAGACGGGAAATTTATTCGTTTTGCCGACTTGTGTGGTTAAGATGTAAGGCGCTAGAGGTTTAAATTGTGATGGTTTAATGGTCTATGATACAGCAAGCGCAATTACTTGGATTACTAGAGACATTTTTGATCGATTGAATTTGCCTATTCTGAGTACTGAAATTTTAGAAATGTATACTTTTGGCAATAAGCCAGTTTAACAGAAATTTAAGGTTACGTCTTTAATTTTGCTTAATAAAATGATCCGAGCAGGCGATCCAGAATAGAAGCTCACGTAACCGAAACTATTTCTCACGTACCTGTAAATGCCCCTAAACGCAAAATTGAATGTTTGTTGTAAAGATCAGGAATGCCGTTAAGTAAAGTAAATTTGGCAGGTCAGGAACAAAATATAACAGTTTTGTTGGGATGCGACACATTGTGGAAATTCTTCTTAGGAACCGAAATTGAACTATCAAGAGATTTATATTGAATCGATATACTTTTTGGATTTGTTATATCTGGTAGTTTAGGTTCAAATAAAACGAACGTATCATCAGTAAATTTGTGAGTCTCAGAAAGGTATTTGAATTTGAGTAAGGACTTAGAATATGTTGGGATAAAACCACAGCATAGTGTCTGTCAATGAGTTGAATTCTAATTTAAAGCAAATGTGGGAGTTTGACAATATGTTTATTGAACCGCTAGCTGTTGAAAGGAGTACTTCCGAAATTTATTGGCAAATATTAAAGAGTTTTGAGGATGATATTAAATTTGAAAATAACCAATACGAGGTTAAGTTGTCCTTTAAATTTGAGGTAAATTTAGATGATAATTTTGAGCTATGTAAACGACATTTGTTCGGTCTAATTTCGCGTTTCGAGAAGAATTTGTACTAATACAAGGGGTATTGCTCCGTGTTTAAAGAACAATTAAAGTTGGAAATTATTGAACAAGTGAATATAGAGTCAGATCAGGGTAATCTAAAACATTATTTGCCACATCCATCCAACAATAAAGATGCAAATCGTACGCGTTTTAGGGTAGTATTCGACGCATCAGCTTGTGAAAAAGGTAGCCTTTCTTTGAATGAAAATTTGAACTCGGGACCGAATTTAAATCCGAATTTACTTAGGTTACTTCTAGAATTCAAGGAAGGTAAGATAGTGATAGTCTCCGACATAGAGAAGGCATTTTTGCGGGTTCTCCTGTCAGATAAGGATAAAGACTGTCTGAGATTCTTTTGGATAGATAAAATGCCTCCAGGTGAGTTGAGGGTATTTTGCAATAAAACAGTTTGTTTCGAGGTTAAACCATCACCATTTCTATTGGCAGCTACTATAAAATATCATCTAAAGGACTATAAGATGTCCAATCCTACCACATTCACTTTCTTAAATGAAAGATTATACGTCGACGATTTGATCAGTTGTCACAAAACCCTCGAAGAAGCAATTCGTGTTTCACAAGACTCCAAGGACATTCTGAGTAAGACTAGCAGGAATAGGAGAGGATTTAGATCCAATAGTGAGAAGGTTGTGTGAGGTTTGGGAAAAAACTGACTTTGAAAAGAACTCCAGAGACTCTGAACCGATAAAGGTATTAGGTTGTCTGTGGGATATTATCAATAACAATTGGAAATATGATGTTACTGACTTCGTGGAGGCGACTAAGACTATACAGAGCACGAAACGTGGTATTCTAAAACTGTCGCACTCGCTTTATGATCCAATTAGTGCAATTCTGCCATTTTCCATACGTATGAAAGTAATTCAACAAGCTTTGTGGCAAAGAGGTATAGAGTGGGACAGCGAACTACCGAACGATCTTCTTGGAATTTGGAAGACGTGTTGTGTAGAGGTCCGTGATCTATAAAGTGTTGAAGTGCCACGATTATTGTTCAAGAATTCTTGTACGAGTGCTTATGAGATTCACATATTTTGTGACGCAAGTGAAAAGGGCCTTTGGTGCCGTATCTTACGTTCGATACTTGACCAGATTCAACAACTATCAATCTACCTTTGTGCAACCAAGGCCAGTGTGGCCCCTTTCAAACGAGTCACACTACCACGATTAAAGCTTCTTGTTGCAGTTGTGGGGGGCCAGGATCCTGCGGTCCCTCAGAAACGTGTTCATCATCACCGACAACTACATCATGGAGAGTGATTCCACGGTTGCACTTCATTGGATCAAGGGAAATGCTAGGACGTTGAAGCCATTTGTTTGCAAGAGTCACGGAGATACAAGCGCATACAAACCCATCCCAGTGGAAGTATTGAAGAGGAGCCGATAACCCAGATGATCTCCTCAACCGAGGAACACCTGCCCGGGAACTGATTGACGGAGGACGATTGCTTGGGGCTACACAGTGGTTGAAGTTGGCAGAATCCGATTGGCCGCCTGGTGCAGATGTAGATTCAAGCAGCAAAAATTAGATGAAGAAGCGTAAAAAAAGCTAAGGGCTAAGGTAGTGTCAGTCAATATGACAGTGGCCGAGGAACCCGGAGGGGACGACATCACCAGGAGGTTCTCATATTGAAGCAAGCTCCGCAGAGTGATTGCCTGGTGCTTGCGTTTCGCATTGAACTGCAAGTGTCCAGGTTCCAGAGCATCTGGAGCCTTGTCTTTGGAAGAGTTAAGCGGAGCGACAACCAGTATCATAAAGATGGTGCAGAAAGTCGGTTTCAGACCTGAAATCGACACGTTCACAAAGGGAAAGCAATTGAGTCCTTCAAGTCGCGTAAGATCTGAAGCCCCTTTTGTTGACTGCAAGGATGTTCTCCGTGTTGGCGGAAGGTTGGGCAGTGCAAGTGTAACAGAAGGGAAGAAATATCCCTTCTTAATTCCCAAAGTTCACACAGTAGCAGATCAAATAATTCGACACTTTCACGAGTATAATTTGCACGGAGAGGGAGGGGTGCAACTTACTTCTTCTGCTATAAGACAATGTTTCTGGATTGTTGGAGCAACCAGAACTGTGAAAAGGATATTGGCACACTGCATCCGTTGCCATAGAGTAAGGTCAACTACGGTAAACCAGATGATGGGATTTGCCTGCAGCCAGATTGATGCCAAACAGAGTTTTTGAGACTGTCGGGACAGACTTTGCTGGACCATTCACTATCAAAGAACGTTTTGGCCAAGGAATAAGAGTTATTAAGAGCTATACTTGTATTTTCGAATGTTTTACTACTAAGGCAACACATTTAGAATTGGTTGGGAATTTATCTAGTGAAGCGTTTATTGCAGCTTTGAGAAGATTTGCTGTACGTAGAGGAATACCCAGTACAATCCATAGTGATTGTGGTACAAATCGCGTAGGAACGGAACGCGAGTCGAGGAGCCTCGTAAAGTTGTGCAATGATGAGCAGTGTTGGGATTTTTTTTTGGCTGAAGAGGGTATATGGTGGAAGTTCAACCCGCCTGCAGCACGTAATCATGGTGGTCTGTGAGAGTCTACCGTAAAATCTATGAAAAACCATTTAAAGAAAACTATTGGAAACCGAATTCTTACCTATGAGGAGTTTTTGACACTAATTCATCAGGTTAAGGCTTGCCTCAACTCTCGTCCACTCACTCCACTTTTAGATGATATACTAAGTTTTGAGGTATTAACGCGTGGACATTTCATTATTGGAAAATCTTTGAAGTCAATACCAGATTCTAACTTAATTGAGGAGAAAATTACACCGTTGCAAAGATGGGAATTAGTTCAGGGTATGTATTAACACTTTTGGAAACGATGGTCGAATGAGTATGTAAGCTCATTTAGAAAAGCCAAATAGGGTTTAAAGATCAGAAAAATTTAAAGGTACATGATTTGGTACCAATCAAGGAGGACAATTTGCCTCAGTGAAAATGGAAACTGGGACGAACAATTGAAGTGTTCCTAAACTGTTAAAAATTTTGTGCAGCTTTGCACCAAAAATTGGTTCCCATTTAGCTGCAACCAACATTTGGTGCTTAGTTTCTCGATTTAATGGTGCTACCTCGGACCGTAAGCACTAATAAATCGTGAAACTAAGCACCAAACGTTGGTTTCAGCTAAATGGGAACCAAATTTGGTGCAAGGTGGAACAAATTTTTTATCAGTGTAGGTAAGGGTAATAGAGTCAGGATAGAAATTAAAAACTCAAAATGGAGTTCTGATTCGACCAATTGATAAACTGTGCCCATTGCCAATAAATGATGAGTAAGAAATTTGGATTTTAGAAAGTTTTAGTTTTATAATGTACTGTTTATTTTATACAATGTGTGCGTTTTCTATACATTAGTAGTAGTATTAGTTGTTATTGCATAATTTGTTCTTTAATTGTATTACCAATTACACAGATGTTGGTAGTCAAGCTATAGTTGATATTCGATGTAAACGTAATACTTGAGTATTTTAAATGGCAATAACTTAGTCTGAAATATATATAAGATTGAAAATTGTATTTGTAGAACATTTATTTAGTAGAGTTATGATAAACCACTTGGTTCATGGCCCCGCAGGATGTTGAGAGTTCATTTTGATATTATGCCATTTCTTTCTAACTGTAACTTGTTTCGTTTCACCTAATGCTTGTAATGTCAACAGAATAAATCTTGTGTCCGTCCAGTGAGGTTGTTTGTATAGAATGAAAGCGTATGGCTTTATTGAAATAGAGAAGAACACCGTTCGTTTAGAAATCTACAATAGTATTTTTCTACATAATTAATTTAATGTAAAATAATAAATTACTTAAAAAAGGTAAAATAAATAAAGGCAATTATTTTTTGACGTCATAGCGTCAATTTACTAGGTGCATCATTTATGTTAACTTAGTTGCATTGGTAATCTGTGTCATACTCGTTGTTCAACAATACAATTCATACAATTAATGGCTAAAAGTGTATAATTTTACGTTTTGAAGGCTTTTTTCAGAAACGTTTTCTTATAACTCCAGGGTTGATATATTACATGTATATGGTAAAAACTTGATTGGCTTAGGTGAAAAATTACTTCATTTCATTTACTTAAATTTTGTAAAAGTTAGTTTCCAAAAAGCAAAATATTAGGATTTTTTTTGTCATTGTTAAAAACACATAATAACCTATTATGATTACGTAAATAGATATTCAGTAATTTGTTTAAAAAAATAAATCGTAAACAAATTCGATCATTAATTTTATACTTAATAATTTTAGAAATGAAGCATTAAATATAATAATAATCATAAAAGTAATAAATTTAAAACTTCATGAAAACAGTTTTTTTACTCATGAAATGTTTGAAGAACTGTGAAAATTCTTCAAATTTTCGTATTATTTTATTAAAATGATTCAATACTAAATACTTTATTTTTCGTTGTAATTTTTTTTTAACTTTAAATACTGCTTTAGAAAGACAAACTTCGTTGATGATTTAAATACAAAATTTTAAATAGACTGAAGTAAAAGAAATATTTAATTGATACAATAACATTTTTATGAGTAATAATATTTGTCTTACTTCATTTATTCTATGTAAGTAAATTTAAATAAGAATTACTTAATAAAGAATTACTGAAAAACATTTGTAAATGTTAATTTCGGCTTAATTGTTTTTGAAATAAAAATTTAACGCAGAAATGAGTGGGGGAAAACATTACAGTTACGTAACAGCAAACGTATGACGTATACGTATAACGTGTAACGGTATCTAAAGCTTTTTTTAATTTTATGTAGTAAACATTTTTTTATATATAATTCAAATTGTTTCCTAATCAAACTAAATATCTTTCGTTCCAAATTTAATCTATAGTAAAATATTCTTCGATTATATAAAAAATATTTACTATCTTTCACTTCATTTGAAGTATTTATTCAATTTTTGTTACGTTTTTAGTAAAATCTAACAAAATAATACCAATCTTTCTAGTATGACGGTTAAAGTATTTAAGTTATTTAAAAGTTCATTTTAGCACTGAGAAAGAATAAGTAACAACTCTCCACTTTTAAAAGTCGAAACACTTATGAGTAAGAGAATTACATCAGATGATACCTCATCTTGCGACTCACTCTGTCACACCGAAGTATTCCCCTCCGAGCGTCAGTCTGGAATTAAATTAGACAGAGTTGGCTACTGCTTGGCGCTAATTTTGCACGCTCTTGGCGCCGCGCTATTGCTCTTCCGGTAGCAACCCTGACTTAGTGCTTTCAATGCCTGGCGATATTTTCATTTTGCTTTGTTTACATTGACACAATTCTGGCTCGGAGAAATCATCCGATCGTTTTCTCCTCGACCATGTCTCGGCCGGTGAAACCTTCGTGAATCCTGGTTCCCGCGAAAACCAGGTTCTAAATGAGACCCGGATTACTCGGACTCTCGAATCGAGCCCAGCTGGTGGTTGGAAGGCTGGCAATTCAAAATGGAGGCCAAGACGGGATCCGCTCATCACTCGTCGCTATTTACAATGTGACTTTCAGTGTTATCAAATCTGCTCATTTTATGACTCTTGACTGCACATGGGGAAGGAACAGGAACTCATAGACGCCGCAAGAAGTGGAAATATTGCAACGGTCGAGAGATATTTGAGTCAAAGGGCCAAAAGATCGGGCCCCCTCGCAAGGTGGGTAGAGTCTATTTTTCTCCCTCTCGTAGGGGACTGGGTTGTTTTCAGGGGGATGGGTATGTTTCATCTCTTAACTAGAGCATTATCTTTTTTTCTCTAATAATTCTTCTCTAATAATTTACGGAAGCTTGATTGCAAATGTTGTTTTCACTGCTTAGCGGGTGGTTAGTTTTGCTGCCATGGATACTGGCAGAGAAGCAATAAATTGACGATTGGAGATCTGTAAATGAAGCTTAACTTTGGGTTGCATGAATGCATTTGATAAATTTATTCCTGTAATTTACTTGTTATTTTTTAGTTTTCTTTTTAATTTGAATTTTTTATGCATGCGGAGTTTGATTTTGTTTATATTTGTTTAATTTTGATTTCTTTCCTATATTTTTGTTAGTAATATAAGCACTTCGTGATATCGTGAGTAATTGTAAATTTGAGATCATACATTGCAGATTTAAATGTTATGAATTTGAATGGTGCTGCAATACATGCGTATGAGTTTGTTGTGTGAAAAAAATACGGATAAATTTCATACATAAGTTTTTAATCTATTTTTCACCGATAATTCAGTGTTGAAACGTGATCTGTCTTGTTTGAAATGACTGGGTTTTTACATAAAGATAAATTGTTTTTCTTATTCGTAATGCTTCCTGGATGAAAAAGCAGAATGTAAACAATAAGGATATTGTGGTTTCATTCTCAAAATGTTGTGCAATACTGCGCAGATAAAGGAAAAAAGAGCAATTAAATTTCACACAATCGCAATCGATACTTAACCGAGCATGTGTATTACATATAAAGATTTTCAAACATTCTCTGAAAAAATTTGTACAGGTTGCCTTTTGTTTAAATTTCCGAAAATTATTGCATCATATTCTAACCTTGTTTATTTTCAACTGAAGATTATTACTTAAAAAAAAAAAAAATTGCATTACGACTTGTTACGAAATAATAAAAATATATATAAAAAAAAATATTTCTAAGTGAAATTTAATTTGAAATTTACAGATAATACGAGTAACAGTTATTGTAGTAATAATTTTTTCATTTCTAACTTTTTTTTTCTTCATTTGATATAAAAACATTACTAAATACACCAATTTTTAAAACTAAATATTTGCAGTTCAGACTTTTCATAGTAGCCTTTTAACTTCATTTCTATCATTGAGTTCTTCAATTCATATTTTTAGGATGCATTTCTTAATGATACCTCTCTACAATTAATTTATATAAATTGTGTTTATAGCATTGTAGAGTTTTGGGAAATTATTTCCAGTGATTTTTAAATACCAATTCTTATTCTTCTTGTAACTAAATTAGTCAATATTATGATAGGGGAAAATGGCACTATTTTTTTGTATTAAAATTTCTTCTTAATTTTCATCTGTTTTATATATTAAATGTAAACATATTTATTAATCTTTGGTGTTATGTTTTGAAAATTCTTTGCACTACAGTTTAAATGCATTAAACATACTATTTTTATTAATTAAGATTCTTTGTATTCATAATGCTTTTTAGTGAGGAAATTTGATAAAATCATTTAATAAAATTTTGAAGCATTTGTTTAAATGTACCTTAACTTTTTTTTTGTTCTAGTTTACCAATATTTATTATTTTTGTAAAATTTATTACATTTCACAAAGTAAATCTAAAGTAAAATATAAATATAGATTAACCAGTGAATAAACTTCAACAATAATTTGTATGTATGTTTTTAGGCAAGTATGTGTATACAAAATGAATTAATATGCTAGACAAAGCATCATTTGATATTTAAAACCATATAATTTTTTGAAAGATTTTTTTTAATAACAATATTAAAACGTATTCGCCGATGTAATATTTTCCTATATATTTCAGCTTCTTTAATGAACATAGCTTTTTGTTTGTTTGAGTTTTTATTTTTATAAGTAATTGTTTTTTTGAATTCTTGAAAAATATGTGCATTGTAACTTTATATAGTTAATGAATTTAAAAGGGCAAAAGAAAAAGTTTAGAAAGCGAACTAAATATTTAACAACCTTATTTAAGAGAAAATATCAGTGATGAAATTGTAAACATACATAAGGTTTCAACTTTATTTAAATTGCTAAATTCGATTTTAATTCTGGGTTGGTTTTAAAATTCGTCATAAATATTTTCAAAATTTCTATTGTTAAAGTATAAAGCGTAGTATCATGTTCCTATTCAAATTTTATTGTAAAACACTGAAAAATAAAATAGCAAAAAAACACAAAGGAAACAAAATATATATATATATATATATATATATATATATATATATATATATATATATATATATATATATATATATATATATATATATATATATATATATATATATATATATATATATATATATATATATATATATATATATATATATATATATATATATATATATATATATATATATATATATATATATATATATATATATATATATATATTTCATATTTAAAATAATGCATATATTTTGTCTGATTAATTGTAATGAACTTGAATTAAATGTGTTCAAACTGCAAATCATTGAATGGTTGTAAAAAAAAAGCAATTATGTCTAGAATGTGCTATCGATTAAACACGTTTTAATGAAAAATTAGTTTCTGTTAAGTAAATAATTGAAGTCAAATATTTGAAAAGGAAAATTTGAAGTCAAAACTAATATTTGTTAATATCATTATATTGAAAAGAAATGAAGTTTAAAAAGAAATGGTCAAAATAATAATGTTGTTTATCAGTACAAAATAAAGATATCTCACCCAATTTATTGATTTTTTTTCACGTAAACAATCCTTTTATTTTTTTTATAACAGCACTCTTCCGGATTGAACCAAATTAATACTTTTTTCTTCTATTCACTTCGAGCTTTCACCTTTCACCTTTATTTCACCGGTTTGTAAGCACAAACAATTGCTAAAATTGTTACAGAAGTTGATGCCCTTGCAACAAAACAATTCGCTCACTGAATGGCAATGATTCACTCGAAGGTCCTTGCAACCACATTTAAGTATGCAAACAGAACATTTAAGATATGCGTTCTCCCAAATGACTTTGCACGTCACAAGTTGCAGTTACCTTGTTAGTTCTTGAGCCGAATGATTCTTTAATTACTGTGTCCCCTCCGAGCCTCACTGTCACCACACCCTTATCATTCAAGGCTTTAACACCTAAAACATGGGATCAAAACCTTTCCAGCCTATGTGCAAAGGCGGCTCTCATTAATCTCTCGTTTGCTTTCAAGGCAGGTCAGCCATTGTTTAATGGACGCACATTCAATCGGTCTTGCTTTAAGATAAATGATGGGGATTGGATTAAATATTTAGTATTTGGATTAGTAGGGGTCTCTTATCATACTGCATCTGTTATCGATAATTGGTCAGGTTTTAATAATATTTCGATTATATATTTGAATTATATTGCAGATTAATTCAATAGTATCTCTAATAGTTTATCTGTTTTCGTGTACTGCTGTTTATGATATATTGATTTTTAATATAGTAAAAATATTGGAGACTAATCCATTTGTTTGTGTTTAATTACAAGTTTTTTCAACGTTCATTTGTTTGCATTCAAAACCGAATATTTTTTTATGGTTTCCTAAATTTTGAAAAATAATTATAAGAGTTCTATATTTTAACATCTAAGGGATGGTGTGAATGCTTTTAAGGTAAAGGTGGCTTCCATTAATACCTCGTTGCTTTCAAGCCTGGTAGTCAATGTTTAGTAAACGCATGTTCAATTTGTCTTGATTTAAGATAAATTATGTGAATCTGATTAAATATTTAGTAGAGGGATTAGTGGGATTTCTTAAGACTAATCAGGTTGTATTTTTGATTAACTGATTATTAAAAAAGTTCATTAATAAGAATGGTATACTTACATTATTTTTTGGAGACGAATGATTGATTGTCTTGAAATAGGTGAGACCTCTATCATTTAGCGTTACAGAACATTTGGAATGAAGTAGTTTGATTGCTATTGTTGTATGATTATGCTGTTATATATCCAATTAAGCATTTTGTTTTGGATCCCTCATGGCGATTTATTTTATATAGTAATGTTTAAAGAGTTAATATATTTGCATTTTACTTGGGTGGAGATTGTCTTGAAATAATATTGCAATCTTAGTATTATATTAAATATAATACAATTAATAACGTTATAAATTTCTCAAACTGAATAACGCAGGACAATTGTTTGATGTTTAGAATGGAAATTAGCGGATATGAATTTCAATTAAATAATTTCCGGAAATGTTTTTTTCTTACATTTTACTTTTTTTCACAACTCAAAAGTAAGAAATTAGTCAAAGAAACGATATGCTTAATAAAGCATTCACTCATTTATGACGGTTGGCAAGAAAATTTACCAATCCCATTTTAGTTTTTTTCTTTGCTGATAAATTGCTATTGTGGTTCAACTTAGTGTTTTTTTTATTTTGTTTAAATCATAAAAATAATTTTTCAAAAAATATAAAAAGTTCAAAATATGCCTTAAATTATTAAACATGGTAAAAGTTAAAAACAATGACTGTTTACCCATTTCAAAGTCGTCTTTAATGGGTTAGAAATATTGCTTTGATTCAAAATACAGGAAGAATTGATTGAGGTGGGAAATATTTTAATTAAAAATTATAAACCAGCAGAGCACAATTTTTAAAATTAGATTATATGTATTGTAATTTCAATTAGATGTAGATCTTAATAAAATATATACTTATTTAAATATGTCCCATTTATTATACTTGATTTTGAAATTGTAAACATGAGCTAATCTTAAACTGAGCATGAATCATCACCGTCTTGGTGCCGTTTTCCTTACAAGTGATAACGTTTTTAGTATCAGAGACAGCTTTATTGAGAGCTATTTGAAGCCAATAACACACTAACATTCAATAAACAATAACTAATCTTATCAGTGACGTAAATGATTAAAGTAGGTACAAGGACATGTGTATTGGTGCAAAGGTGCCTAAGAATGAACTGAATGCAATATGATTTTTTGTAATAATTTTTATGTTTATATTATAAATAGTTTTAATGCAAATAAAGATATACATAGTATATCTATAAAAATTGATTGTGAATAGTAAATTTTTTGTAGAAAGTTAACTAGTTTGTCTACATTGTAGAGTATTCCCAGTGGATAATATAAAAAAGAAAGTTTTCCTTTAATATTTATTATTATAAAATAGAGAAACCAACGCTTTTATGGTATTGTTTTCACATTACAACTTTTTTATTTTTTATTTTCAAACATGTTTAGTTTGATATTAGATTTGATACTTTACAAGGGAGATTTTATTGAATTTATTGACATTTATTTTCATTGTGAGGTGTAAGTAATATCATTATATATTGATTTTTATTTATAACTTTTTTTTATTATATACATTTGTTAATAAATATTTCAATCCATTAGTAGAATTTTTCCTACTAATGCGAATACTGGTGTTTATTTTAATTTCATTAAATGCATTCTTCATTAAAAATATTTAATGATGAAGGTTTTATTAGTAAGGGAACGCTCAGTTCAAATAGAATTCGAACTAGAATTGAAACACAAAGAGTATATGATAAAACATTTATTTACACAAACTTTTCAAATCATTTAATTGATCAATAATTTATCAAATTAAAATATCATTTCGTTGACCTTTAAATATGCTCCACTAAATTTAGATATATAATTCAATGGAAATATATCAATGATGAATAAGACAAGAATGTATGGAACAACATAAAATTATATTAAAACTATTACAGTTTAGAGAAAATGACATTTATTTATTTGTAAATATGTCTAAGTAGTATTCTATGAATTATGGACGTGAGTAGCTGCCTAGTAAAGTGTTCCAAGTAAGCAAAGAGATTTTTTGTAGATTGGAATTTTTTTATCCATATTAACAGCAATAATTAAGTATATTACGTTAGGAAATTTTTTAATTTTATAGTTATCTTTATAAAAATGTACCATTGTAATCTTCGGAGTAAATTATAATCTTTTGGAGCATCTCTTTAAATGTAAAATAAATTTTTAGACAAAAAATTTCACTAAATACTATGCATCCAAAATTATATAATATCCCCCTTATAAAAATAATTTAAATCGTATACATTGACTATAGTAATAAACTTAATCCCTGATTCTTTTCAAATTAGGATATATAATTGGTATATTTTACTTTGGCCTATTTCCCTTGGAGTTATAAAAATGAAAGTTGTTATCACAGAATAGCGATCAAATATTTTGAACCACAACAAGCAATTATAAATGCAAAGTTTTTTTTTATTTTTTTTTATTTAGAAAAATAGAAATGTATTAGACGTATCATGAGTTTTATAATTTATGTACTGTAGTTATTAAGAAGTAGGTAGTGCAATCTCTCTTTTATAAAATTCAAAATTAGATCTTATTGTAAACTAAAAAATTTCTCAATACTATTGAAAATGGATGATTTTATAAATAAAAGAATTGATTAGAAAATATTTCTACTATTTTCTCCTGAGAAGAATGATTTCATTAATGAAACAATTGACAATAGTTTCTTTCAAGTTCACTGGAATAAGATTTAGTAAAAAGCTTTTTTTGCTTGTTTATTTGGGAAGGCATTTTTTTTAATTTTAATTTTGTGAAGACATAGTTATAAAAATAAGCTATTTTTTCGGATTAATGCATTTTGAGTTAATTTAACTATTTTCCTCCTAAATTCTTCTATATCCATGATTTTATTCTAAAGCTTTAGAATAAGAGGGCGAAAGTGCGTTTAAAAGTGATTAAAGTATTCGTTATAAGCATAGCATTTTATATATTTTTAAAATCTTTATAATAATTGGTATTCAATATCAAACATTAAATAACAGCTTTTTAGAAGTTTTTCAAAACGGTGATAAAATAATAAAACTTGATAAAGGAAAATAATTTCCACTTTTATATTTACTAATTCCAACTACTTCATAAATGACTTTCATTATCTGATCAGTTTCCAGTTATTGTTTATATTTTAAAGACGGATTTGGAAGCTTCATTATTAATCAAATTTATCCATTAGGGTATGTAACAGCATGAATAATAGTGTAACTTATTAACTAGAATATATTATAAAACTCTAACTGTAAGTCAATATATATATATTTTTAACTTTGAACTCTGTGGGCTTTAACCAGTATGGGAAGGGAAGCATGTTCGAAGCCTTCATAAGTACTGTTTAGAAATTGAAACCATACAAAATCCTACTAATTAACTTTATGTATAGACTAATATATGTTCATGGATTTATAGATTTTTAATGGATGTATGACTAATAGATGTTTTTTAATTGATGGAATAACTAAAAATATTGAAAGGCTGACACAAATTGAATACTAACAAACCAGTAAACTTTTTACTGAATTAATGTTACTTTTTTAATGAATTTGTAATTAATTGTACTTTTTTAATTAATTTTTAATTAATTTTACTTTTTAATACACGTAGAGTATTCTCCCTTGTTGCATAACAATGCTTCATGGTAGTTGGAAACTTTCTTTTAGTGTGAAATTTAAAATTCAAATTGCCGTCTATCTGCCGTCTATAAATCCTGGATCTATAAGAAACGCTAAATAATTGCGTATTTAATATAGTCTATTAATGTAATTAAGAATATTAAAATTTTTAATTCAGACATTTAAAACATTAAATATAAATATATATATTAATTAATTTTGTATGAGTGTCTAAATTAATTTAGTTTAAATCAATACAAAAATATGTACTAATGATAAAAAAAAAATATGTTTTCAATGTTATATTTTCAGTAAAGTAGTTTGAATATTTATTAATGGGTTGTTAAATGTTGAATTTTAAATAATTGATTGTGTAAGTTACATATGTATAGTCATATGAGGTTTAAGAAGAATTGAGGTTAAGAATCCTATTTTTATCTATTTTGTCATATTTTTAAAAATAAGAATTTAATCGTAATGAACGTATTGAATTTTTTTATACAAAGCTCTATATAACATATGAAAGCAATTGTGAACTTGAATTTCTTTAATGAAGATTATCTTTGCTTTGAAGCATTGTTTATATGTGTATTTTCTCACTCTCTAATCACTTACCACATATAAAAGCAGGAAATGTTTAAATGTCCTTTTCCTTTTAGTACGGATAAACTTAATTCAGGAAGCCGTGTTATTTGCGCTCTACAACAAATTTCCGGAGGGGGCTTTTCCCAATTTAAATCCTTTATTGCCTCCCACAATCGCAGATGCGAACCTCTATACTCATGCTGAGTATCATCTCTGTTTTTTTCACTCTTAAAAGAACTTGGTCATTGCCGAGAGGCGTCGATGTTGATAGTTTTCTCCATTTTTTTTATGTTCGTACATTTAAACTAAATGGTTTTTACCAAGATTTTTAGAGTGTATTTTATTTTCGAGATAGTGTGTTTATGTTAGAATCTTTCTTACTTGGATGGTATTGGTGTTCTAGGTGAAGAGGTAATTTACCGATTCTATTCACCATTTTAGTCACCATTTTCTACATACAAAAGGAAACAGTTTAAAATTACTTTCAAAAGACAATTTTATGCCTTTGTTTGGAAAAAAAGTTCTTTGGATAAACGTTTTATTGTGATATAAGTGTCTTTTGTAAAATGGGAACAATACTTCGAGTTATCGTTTAAAGAACCTATGAGCGAACCAAAAAGTTAACAAATTTTTTTTTCTTGTGTCTTTTTTATTCACAATTCAAACTATAAATGAAAATACATGAGCTTTTTTGAAACTTTTTAAGATAGGTGCTTTGTCTTTAAATATTAAGTTTAAAATTGCATGCATTTCAATATTTGTAAAAATTGGTTACGAGTATTTAATTAATTCTGTTAATTTCGGGAAAGTATGTATACTGGCTATTACAAAAGAATAAATTGCGCTATTTCATTTGAATTAAATTCTCCTAGTGTTTTAAATTGGTTTTAAATAATTTTCTTATTTGAAATGCCATAGTTTAAAAAAATTTGGGTGTTTAAGAAAATAATGGTTAAGAACGTCAATAAATATTTATTTATACCCATTGAATGGAATTACTACGGCATTTCTATCTAATTTTGTTTTTGCGATGCCTTTAAAGCATAATTTGGGAAAAATTAAACATTTGTTTTTGTATTAAGTCAAGACAAACATTTTCGCATTCATGAAAAGTTATGTTTATATAACTATACATACCAACAAATTAATTGCTTAATAAAAATAGGTGTTACTATTCACATCGCACAGTATTATTAATTTCTCATAAAATGAATTAAATATGAGGGAAATTAAATAATCGATTATTTTTTTAATTGAATTTCTTTCATGAGAAAGTATCATACTTAAAATTATGTTTAAACGATAAAATGCTGTTATATAAAGATATATCTAAAAATGTAATTTGAATTTATCTGTTTAAATCATCCCTGAGAGAATTCATCCTCACTAAGAGACGTTGTTGTTGCAAATGTAAGAAATTAGTGTAAAATGTCCAATGTTAAAATAATCTTTAAACGATAAACGTTAAACGATAACCGAATATTGAAATTAATTTACACTTTTTATGAAAACAGCAAAAATGTTACTCAAATCAAATTTCATGTTATAAATTAAATAGTCAAGCACTTTCCAAAGTAAAATGTTGTAACAATGATCTCCTCCCACTTTTAATAGTATATAAATATTCCGTTATGAATACAAAATAGCTGCTTGAATTATAATTTTCAATCAAAACCAATTTTTGAAATATTTGACGGGTCAAAATGGCAGGTATTGAACTCTTCTAATGCAAAAAATTAATTATAAAATTATTAATTATGTTACCAAGCAATTTCTAGTTGGAATAATACAATGGTAGGTATAAGAGCAAGTAGTGATAACTAATAGACATCCTATACTATAAACCCTTTTACCCCCTTCCTCCGTACTATAAATCCTTTTAAAAATTTCACAAAAATAAATATAGCTGACTTTTTAAAATCAATTTCTTAAACAACACAGCCTAAAGTACACAAGAAAAGGAATATTGAGCTATATGTGCCTTGATAATAATATATTTAATAGAATTTATCAATGAAAAATACTTTAAATAGTTACATGTATAAAAGGAAGAATACTTTTAAAAATGTTTGCAATCATTGGTGGCGTAGTCATTTTAGGTTTTTAGTTCTCAAACATCTGTGAACTAGTCCGCATATTTAAATTTAATATAAATTCTTTTCTAAACTCGTGAATTGAATATAATAAACTTTGTATGCAGATAAAAAATTTAAATTCGAAACATTATAAATTCTTTAAATAACTAGATTGCATTATTCAAACTAAATAACAATTATTAAATATATTTTTTTTCTTATTCTCTAATAATATTGTACTATACCAAGATTGTTCATCATTACACATGGCAAGAATAATTATTGAAACAGTCACTATTATTATTATTATTATTATTATAATTAAAAAAAAAGAAAAAGATCTGTTTATAATTACGTATTTCGCTTATTCGGCATATTAATGAGTTGTATAACTTTGTTAAAAATAAGTTCTTACTTTTCCTTACGCATAGTAAAGTTTCCATAATACTGAACTTTGTTATCAATCTACGTGTATTTTACTAATTACTTCTGCAAAATTTGCAGCCTCAATAATTAGTTTAAAAAATAGTGAATAATTAAAAATAATTAATGTACAAAAGATAATTTTACTTTAAATATTGCTAAGAGTGATAAATAATTCACAAACATTTTATGGTGTTCCTTTTTGACACGTACCATTAAATTTTGCTCATTATACTTTTCTTGGCAATGCATAAATTTAATTATATTTAAATACTATATTTGTAATATCTTGGATACTTTTTCATTTTGGAACAGAAGCACCTATAGGGAAAAATGGGTATGGTTGAAACAATTTTGTTTTAATTATTCGTAGTATCATCATTACTCAAATGATCTTTGAAAGAAGTAAGTAAAATAAAAGAGTGGTTATTCGTCTTCAAATTGGAACTACCATAGCTGAAGGTATAATATTTGCTCTTCAGGATCAGTTCGAAAAAAGGACTATTTCAGTTACATTCGACCTTCATATCCTAAAGATTCTAATACTGGTTGGGATTGGTTGTAACACAGACAGATATGATTAACAATTCCTGCGTTTTATGAAGCTATACTTTTAAATCACATTTTTTTTTACTTTTATTTTGTAAGAGATATGTCTTTTCTCATATATTTTCAATCGATTTATGATAGTCAGTTTACAAAATAACGCAAGGTATGCGACTATCTACAAAACCAATTCTTTATTATTGTTTTATCAATTTTTTCATGTGTTTTTCTAATTATATTACGTTGGAAAGTGTAATGCAGAATGCAGTACTAAAAGTTTTATTTTTATTAAAAAAAATTAAATTAATTAGTTTATTAATTAATTAAAAAAATTACCAACTTCTAACAAATTATTAAAAAGTGTGTAAGGTTGCAATTATATCTTCACACATTTTTAATTTTTTTTTTTTATTTACTAAACATTTTATTTAAAAAAATATTTTCATCCTATTATCTTAATTAAAATCAGTCGCTGTAAAAATTTCTTTTTCAATAAAAAGAAAAATTGCCTACTCATTTTAGTTTGAGTCATTCAAAGTTAGAAAAACTAGAAATAATGTACTAAAAACAATTAGTTATTTTATTTACTAGCATTATAGATAAAATAAAGAAGCATTACTTTATTTTAGATTTTATAGTAGTCAGTAACAAGTGTGTAGGAAAGTAGCATTTCTCATTCAAAATAATTTCAAGCAAATATTTTGAAGAAAAAAGTTTATTCATAAGAAATTATATGAAAGACTATATTTCGTAAAAATTTACCAGATGAGAATATTTTCTGCTTTAAATGCAAAAAAAACCAACCCCTCTAATATTTTGAGGAGAAAGATAAAGAGCATTCGTCAGAAGAATCGATCAGATTACATGTCTTTATATAGATATTCAATGGTTTAAGTGCATAATTCTGTTTCAGACTTTTCCTGATTTTTAAAAGTAAGTAAATGGTTGTAGCTGTTAATATATTTGAAAGTATTCGGACTACTTATAAGCACTCGAAACGTAATTACATTTAGCTCATTCCCAAGTAATAAGTTGTAATAATAATGTTTGGTTGTTTGCAATGGATTTGACATTGTGAGAATATATACAAGTGACCCATACTTCTATAAAATATCGTAACAACGTCTTGACAACTAACTACTGGGAAATTTGATCCACAGTTTTAAGGAAATTACTAACTTCCACCAAGTCCATAAACCTATACCTTTAAATATTTATCCTCCTCTATTACCTAGCTGGATTTGAAACATAAAATCTCATTCATTTTTTATGATCTTGGTTTGCAAAGAAGCAGCTTTCCCTGGAATCCTCTTGTATCGAACGGTCGTAATGATAGCTCGGTTTGTTTTCTAGAACAAGCATCTTCTCCGTTTCTACTCGCAAATCAATAGGCGGAGACTATGGACGACATCAATAATGTATAAGTGGCACGCTATGTAATCGTTTCTTTAAATAACACGAGGGCTTGCATTGGTATTAGGGAGAATTCAGGTACACAGATGTTTTAGGATTATTTATTGAAAAAGTGAGGTTTGTGAGACACGGTTTGGTTTATTGGTTTATTTAAAATAGCCATAAAAGTAATTTATAAGTTCTTTATGGTAAGGTTGTATTGCTAAAGAGCATATCAAGTAAGGGATTTGGGTCATTCCATGTCAAATAAATACTGCCTACAGCCCGACCCCTTCAGAATTTAATAATATTTTGCTAACTTGTTGGATTTCCAGAGGACAAATAATCACTATTAGGTTTGAATCATGTTTGGTTTATGAAATAACTAGCTTAAAAAATGGGCCAAAAGAGCAAAATTTTGCGTTTCTTGCTTTACAAATTTGCACGTAATTGTGCACCTAATTAGTATATAACACTACTTTTGATGTAAAAAGAAGGTAAAAGTTCAAACTTTGTTATGATGTATCATTTAAACCCATTTTCAAAAAAAAAAAAAAAAAAAAAAAAAAAAACTTCACTTAAGATATCTAAAAAAAGGAATATTTCTATTTTTTTTCTCCAAAAAATACATATGTATTTTTAAATCATTGATTATTTACAAAAATCGGTTGGGACCACAATGGGATGCTAAGTTATAAATTTAAATGAAAACCCTTTTCCTTAACTTTGCACAATAATCGCCTTTGGATGCGAAATGAAAAATCTCATATTCAGGATACCTAATACAAAAGAATGTGCAGGGAATTAAAAGCGATTTCTCTAGTTTTTTAATTGATTAAATGGTGATTATGTCAAGTTATAAATTTGAATCGAAACTGTAGTTCACTCTTATCATATATATCATCTTTTTTTTTACAATTGTCTTATAAGAATATTATACAAAGAGAAATTATAACTTTAATTACTGACTAAAAATTACTATGTTTAACATATATAAAGTATATAATTTTTTCCCTATTAATTAAAAACGTGGGCATGAATAAAATTTTTAGAGAATTCTTTTTAAAAGAAAGTTCCATAAAATAAGAAACATTTATTTGTACATATTATTTAGCAGAAGGTACATCGCAAAAATTGAAACGCGTTTTTTATAGATCGCCAATATAAGTTAAGATGCATATCATTTCATCATATTCACCTTCTTTTTCCATTTTGCTTTTTATTTTTTATTTGTGCAGAGAGAACTTACTATGCACAGAAGTTGGTTAAATTGGGTTTAAATACATGCAATTTTTAAGTACCCGAAATAGTTCAGGAAGATAAGAAGTATTTCTATAGAATGATTTTTTTCAGTTTCATACTACAAGGAAGTTACGTATGTAAACCGCATCCCTACAACATTGGCCGTTGCTCATTGAAATAATTGGCAACCAGTCATTATCTGATCTCTGTTTGGGAGTTGCAAGCTAGGACAAGCGGTTATACTTTTAATAGTACCTGTGATGTCATGTAATTTGAAACTCTTTAACTTGGGTAAAAAAAATTCTATTATGTTTGAATTCCCAATTTTTTTTTCTTCATAAAAGCACAGGCAGTTCCTTTTTTTTTTTTTTTTTTTTAGTTAGAAGCGGCACCCATTAGAATACAAAAGGTTTTTTGGTTTCACATTGATTTTTTTTACCATAGTTTCGATCAAATGCTTTTGAAACAAGTAAACTGTTTTTGTGCTATGAACAAAAACGAAACTGCCTACGACTACATCATTGTTTCTTCTATATTATACAAGAAATGGATTCAGAGTCGCCTATGAATTATTTCAGTGGAGTCCTTAAAATGTATCTGGAAGAACAATGAAGTAATTTACAGAAAAATCATTAAAAATTAATCTAATTTTATGGGTTTTTTTTCAAGCCCAAAAGAAAGATGACTTCTATTTAGAATAATTGATTACCGTATAAATGTTACAAGTTTTTCCATAAGTGAATCAATAAGTCATCACAAAGGGTCCAAACGTTTCAGGGGAAGACCTGTAACAATTATTTCACAGTTTGCAAGGTGCTCTTGTAATCCTATTTTCATCAAAAATCTTTTTTATATACTTCATAAACTCTTCGATTTTCGGGCAATTGTTACACTCTCACAGGTAACGTTTCATCTAAATGAGATTCGAACCTAATATTGGTATTTTTCTTTCCTCCTTAAATCCAACACAAGACCAACATTTTATTAAATTCTGAAGGGATCAAGTTAAAAATGCATCTTTTTTGTGTTGATTTGATATGGAATCACCCTTTTATGATATGCGAATTTAGTTAGTTTGACTAATTTTTAGGACAAAAATTAACAAATTAGGGAAACTTTTATTTATCTGAAAATATTTGGGTATAATTATTGCTATATTAATTCATTATGAATGGCTATTTTATACCTTAAATTTAAATCTAAGAAAAAGCCTTATGCTTACACTAAAATCCTTTAAAAATTGAATTAATTTACTATACGTTTATTATTAATATTACTAATAATAGTAATAATACTACTACTTCTACTACTACTACTAATAGTAATAATAATAATAATAATAATAATAATAATAATAATAATAATAATAATAATAATAAAAAAATAATAATAATAAAATAATAATAATAATTTTTACTATTATTATTTAATTATTATAGTTATTCTTCTTTTTCTTCCTATTGTTAATCTTGATATTTTTGTCATCATCTGCAGCATTTTTAACACTAAAAAAAACTAGGAAAGCTGTGTTTTCCATTAATTGACGTAAACAGTCCTCCTCTAGGAAAAAATCGTCTATTGCATTAGGATCCCTATCACTGAAACGCAGAGTTCTCATCGTTTTCCACTTGTTCCGACTCCAATCGATCGAGATGAGAGATGCCGTAGCTTTATTAAAAATGGATGAAGGCCCTACGGCTCTCTTTCTCTGAGATCATATCTCTATTGTTTTGCTCTCGATTGTCATCTAAAGAGTGTTGGAAGACTGGCTACTTGTTGACCTCCTGCAGATAGAGTACCTGAATGTTGAAGAGAGAGGTAGATTAAAAGTCTGTCGTAGTATTTATGGATTGTGGAAGGTTTTAGAAGTATGAAAATATTTTTTTGTATTAAATTGCGTATAAGTGTGGAGTGGCACTGAAATGTTTAGTAGAAATTTATGCCTTTTTACTGAATATTCACAAAAATATCATTTCATAAACAACACTTAAGTATTAATACTTCGATGCATATTTTCATTTTTTAATAGGATTGACACGATAATTAATCAATTAAGAATGCCTATCATTTTAAAATAGTGATTTCATAGATGTATTTGAGTAACTTTTTTCATTTTTCATTTCAACGTAGATGCCAAAATTTTTTCAATCGATATTAAAAAGAAAGTAATAATTATACAACTGCGATGCTATTGCATGAAAATTTCGATGCTAGAATTATTAAAATGCCACAATTGAAAATTTCATGGGAAAATATTTTAATCTTCAAACATATCCAAGTAGCACAGCAGTATTGGCCAACGTCGGAAACATGTGTTCTGGAAGAGTGGCCAATCCTGGTCGAAACTTGAGTGTCGTTCCAAAATAAATCAAATTTAAATATAAACATGTCAGAAACGTCCCACAACATATTATTGGCCCACTGCACCTTTTTTTCTAAATAAAATATTTCAATTCGAAAACTGTGCGATAATATTTCAAAATTTCTAGTATATTTTATCCAGCACTGAACGAGATTGGTCTACATCCATAACAACGGCCGATTTACAACAATCCACATCGGGATTGGTCAATATCTAGAAATATTGACCAACGTTGTTGTGATACTGGGATATTTTTATATCAAACATTTCGTTTGCTAATTTAGTGGATCTTCACTTCGTCAGTGTTCCTTTAATCATGTTCCTTTCAACAAATATTGATCAATATATTATTATATAAATATATAATATAAACGCTTTTAGAGTATATTTTATAGTCTTCTAATATATGTCAAGAAATGTAACAATGTAACTTGCGAGAATAAAACTTTTTATTTCCAAAACTTACTGTAAAATAATAAAATTAATTTGGAAGTTCTAAAAGTAAGGCAGAAAGCTTTTTAGCTTATAAATTTTTAGATTTAAACTACGTAATAGTTAAGTTTTGTGAACTTTTTTATTTCAAATAAGAATCTATAAATTGCTGTTTAGTGTTAATTTTAATATTAACACGGTATTTCTAAAGTAAAAGTATGTAATGGTTTGTATTATCTATAAATTTCGTAATTTAATGTATGTTAAAAAATATATTACACATGATTAAATTTAGGGTTCAATTTTGATTAATTATTATGATACAATAATTTTAAATTAGCTTTAATTTAATTAATTTATTTTTATTGGCATTTTTAATACTTGGATATACATTAAAAAATTACAGTAATCGAAAAATTAGGCAATTGACTTTTATCACATTAAACAAAATATTTAACTTAAACTTTATTAAATATTAGTTTGAAAATTGTTGACAGGTGAAAATATTACTAAAAAACATGCAAAACTCTTTCTCAAACAAGAATTTTGCCAATAAATATATCTTAGATACATTTTTATGTTATTCTGGTGATTTTTTAAATAATATTTTTCATGAATTAACATAAAAAAGCTTTTTAGTTAACTATCTAAAAGCAGTTACAGTTCATCTCGTCTTCTCTGCATTAAAAAATATGAAAGAGCAGGAACAACTAGTGCTGAGACTAATTGCAATTTATGGCGCTTCCGTGCTGTCGACGATAGAAGGATGCTTCGCTAACAAGAAGACACACAAAAAAAATATAAAATTAATTGACATGCATGAAGTTTATCTCCGGTTCCTTTTACTTGGCGCAGCCATAGAATTGAAGGAAAATTAGTTAAAATAGATATTTTAGAGACAATTAAAAATAATAATTCTAATAATAATTGTGGGGATTTGGAATTTGTTTTCATATTTAAAAGAAGGAAATGGTAACGTTAGGATTTTTTTAATTTAAAAACAGGAATAAAAGATTTATTTGAACTTAGGTTTGGCAAATTTGTTGGAAACAATAATAGAAAAGTATTTTTTAAAAGTAATATATTAATGTATTTGTAGTAATTTTCATGTTTTTAGTAGTCTAGTATTAAAATGTAATTTATTTAAAATAAAATAGCCATATCTTTGTAGTTAAACTCTCAAAATTCGGTTGTTTCCGTATATATGTTTAATAATTTGTTTAGAAGTTTAAAATTGCCATTATTAAAAGTACAGTCAAACTCCGTTTAGGCGAAATTGCTTAACATAAAATCCCTTTTAACGAGAAGTAAATGCTATCTAAGTAAGTCTATACTTAAAACTTAATGTTAATTTATTTGTTTAACATGATATTCGTCTAAAGTGAACAATTTCAGTGATTCCATCGACTTCGCGATAACGAGGTTTGACTGTAATTACTATTCAAATCAATTAAGAAATTTCATTTTAACGGCAAATTTTATTTTAGTAATAACTTTATAATTTCCTGATTGAATTTTAATTTAAATTGGTAGTTTTTCATTCGATTTTTGCTCATAGAAAAATAAGTTGAAACAGCAGATGATCCGAAATAAATTGTTTTAAACTTTTTAATTAGAAAAGTTTTTGCAACTATTTATTTTACTTAGTTAGATTGATTAATCTTTTTTGTATATATCAACATCATTTACTATAGTTATTCACGAATGACGTTAATTATATCTCAAAATAGAGGTTCTAATTTTTGAGTCAAATAACCTTAAATCTCGCATTATTAATCGGTTACAAATACTTCTCTCTTGACCCGGCAGTGAACCGCAGTGGATAATTTTAATTTATGTAGATATGCCGGAATCATGGGCTTATGCCCAGATTCGCTGGTCATCACTGAAGTGGCGAATGCACTGTAAACAGATATGAACTCATTCATCACTATGTATTTCCTCAATTAGTTTAGCCATTCATTTGAAAAGGAAATGGGAAGTTGCCGCTTTTGTTGGAAGAAATCGAGCAGTCAGTCATGTTAACCCTCGATTCATTTAGTGCATCAACACGTCATAGTTATGCTTCATAACCCTCAAAATGTATGCATTATAAAGATATTATTTATAAGCACGAAGAACTATTTTCACAAATTCTGAATTGAAATCATTGATTATATTTATTAATTATGTTGTTTAGTTATATTAATTATCTTAAATATATGAATTATTAAAATTTAGGATCAGATATTAATTATCTAAATAAGCGTTACTTAAACTGTGAGTGGTGGGCTAAGTTTTGGTGGTTCCCAGTTACAGATAGTTATAATAAGAGTAGAATTTTTCTTTTTAGAAATCGAAATTCATAAATCAAGGTGAAGACAAAATAATAGTAATAATAATAATTATTAGAAATGTATGTTATATGTATAGTAATAATAATAATATCAACAGCAAGAGAATTATTTGATATTATTATTATTATTGTTGTTGTTGTTCTTATTGTTATTATTATTATTATTATTGTTGTTGTTCTTATTGTTATCATTAATAATAAAAAAAAATATTACTAATATTAATTAAAAAAAATATTACTCTTTGATACTAATAATAGTATTACTACTTTTATATTTATAATAACATGACGTTAATAATAATAACAACAACAGCGACAATTATATTTTTCGATATAGTAAGCTAGTAAATATTGAAATGAGTTATGGAATTAAATAAATAAGAATAAGCTTATATTTTAAACAATAAACGTTCAAAATGAGCAGATTATACACGAGCATATAATAAGTTGGGTAAAAGTTAAACATTTCGTTGTTCGTATTTTAAGTTTCAATTTACATAAAGATTTTTATAATACGTTTTTTTTTTTTTTTTTTTTTTGTACGCCACAAAATTGCTTAAAGGTATTAAAAAAATTCAATGATATCTGGTTCATAAAAATAGATTGATTTGACAAATGGTAAGGACATCAAATTTAAATAACATTAAAAAAATGGGAATAATTTCAAATTATCGGAAAAGAGGAAAGTACATAACTCATTTAAAATCTTAAAAATGGTTTGTTTTCATAAAAATTTTTTAGAAATTAAAGGAACGCATATCATGAAATGATACAGTTGATGTTATCACATCAAAATGCTCGACATATTACGTAAGAGTGCGATGCTTCGAATCCCACGCAACTTCAAATCTTTAAGAGTGTTGACTTGTAGTTTCTTCTGCGTCATCTATGTTGACTCAATTTTTTTGTCGCACGCGTCGTTGCGCTTCAAGAATTGTTTTAATTCTGCTTGGCTACCTCCTTGTTTGTTTGTAAAGCATTTCTTCGTATGGACAGCAGTGTGTTTACAGATGCTTTGATGCAAGGCGATTAATCAGTGTTTAAGAATCCCATGCATTGTTGTTGGAGTGTCTATACATCAGTCGTTCTAAAAGCGTCTTTGATTCTACCTTTAACCAGAGTGATAAAGTTGGTTGTATTCAGATTATCTGGCGCCGTCAGCAACACGAGGCTATAATGCGCCGAAACATTCGTCATTAGACAAGCCAACATACATTTACAAACACCCATGCCTAACACGGGACTCGACCCCGCAACCTCGCGGTCTAGAAGCTAGCACGCTAACCACTATACCGTTTGGTCAGCCCAGAGTGATGAAGAGAGATACTGTATATCTGACATGATCTATGTAACTATCATAATATTAAAATTAGCAAATGCTTTTTTAAAAGATCATCAAAGACATGCAAATATTTTGTAAACACTATAGAAAGTTATTGCAGAAATGCTGCAAAATCAATCAATTAAACAATCAATCAGTCAATCAATGCCAATTCAGTAAAATTCTGTGAACTCCTAGATGGACCAAACCATCAATATCATGCTATAAAGCATGACTAATGCGTAATCCTATTCTAATTATGCGGCATATGATCTTCGTTTAAGTGCTTTTGCAAAAATCATAATGGTTTTAACTGCTAATTAAATTGGTCAAAATAAAAATTACAAATTGTAAGTATTATTAATAGTAATTAAAAATTAAACATAAATACAAATTTAATGATATTAATTTATATTTCTATAGGTATTTAGTGAAGAAGGGAGTTTTCATAATAATTTATTGTTTTATTTGGAAATGTATTGTTCCACTATCGTTAAAGTTATTTAACAGAGTAAGAACTTAATACTTTAGTGGAGTTATTAAATCATCGTTTACAAAACTTTCTATGACTTTTTTTTTCTTTTCTCAATAAGAACAAAATTATAGCTAAATATAAGAACAATATTACATATAATTTTAGGTTTCGCACATATTCTTTAAAAATATATCTCCATAAAAATGATAAAATCTTATTAATGCGAAAGTTTTTATATAGAAGTCTTAGAATATGCATAGACCACTTGGTTCTTTTTTCTGGAAATGACGTATAAGTTTTACGTTCACATAAACCAACATTGTGACACATTATGATTATCTTTTTTTTTTTTCATAATCAGGTGAAAGAAATTTTTATTTTGATGAAGATTGTCAAGCTTAATCAGGGTATCTATAGCTAAAAAGATATATATGAAAATACATTTGTATCTCATATGACATTTTGTATTTGTTACATGTACGTATTATTTAATTTTTTAAAGTAAATATCCTTATTAGAAATTACCCGTAAATACTTGTTTGAAAGTTTAGTTGATTCAGGGAGAAGTTGGATTTTGATTTCAAGTGTGATTTTATGTCTATTCCAATGGCTTTGACGACTCCAAATATCCCGAATTCAGTAACTGATTACATATGCACATCAATTTCTTTTAAAAATGAGTATGAATCTAATTTTACAATTTTTGCAAAATGTTTTTCAAGCGTTTCAGAGATGATTGAGAGTTTATTTACATATTCGAAACTCAATAAATGGGTCGTTTGAATATTGTAATTATTTATAAAATTTCCAAAACAACCACAGTTCAGTGTATTTCAATATTTTGAAATGTTTTCGGTAAATTCTTTAAGATTAAATTTATAAGTAACTATTAACATCTAACAATTTTACGAATTAATTTTAAACAATATAATTTTTATGAAATTCAATAATTTAAAAATATACTGGGTTAAAATGTGTTCTAGTTTTTTTTTTTTAACACAATTGTTTTGGTGTGCCAATTCTATTTCAAAACACAAAGGAAATAGAACATTTGGAGCAGGTTACGCATTTTCACTCAATATATTGAAAGAGACATCCAGCTGTTAGCGCTCGTTTCCCTTGTATGAAAAAAAGAACAGATGTTGCGCACAAATGTCATCACAAACATTTTTCAATCTCTTTCTCTAATCTTTTCTTTTGAACCTAATTTTTTTAAAAAGATGATGTTGAACGAAATCGGATATTTTTTGCACACCATCTTGTATAAAAGAAATAGACAAGTGTAATTAAGTAGTTTTTGTGTTAAAAACTTATATAAAAGCTATAAAAAATATAAACTTTCTTAAATATGGAATACATCACTTTTATTTCTATGAGATTGTAGAAGAAAATACCACTAAGAATACTATATATTTCTACGCATTTTAATAGAATAAATCTGAATCTAACGATAAATATTACGCACTTTTTTTTTTATTTATTTCACAAATAAATCTCTGAAACACAAAGAAAATATTTGTATATTTTAATAAGATGCATATTGGGAAGTAAATTGGATAAGCTAAACAAAACAATACAATTTTAATGAAAAACAAATTTTTCGGCAGTCATGAGATTCGAAATTATTTATTTGAGTGTGAAGTATAATTCGTTAAAATAATAATAAAAAATATCACTGTATTTCTTGTCTACTTTATAATTTTAAAAAATATGAAACTTTTTTTAAAATACATTCTTAAGTTCCTGTTAAATAGTAAACAAGAACTTAAGACTTATATCCATTTAGTACTCAAGCTTAAACTGCACAAAAAATTGGTATTCTAAACACACTAGCCTAATATGCAATGAGTATTCAATCTTAGTATTGTCTTATCTAATGATGATGACTTAACTGTTTAGTTGGAAGAGAGTAGACTTTTTGTGTCATGCCTCATTGCCTTAGAGATGTAAAAGAACAAAACAGGAAAGACTAGTTCTGGAAGCAAAATTCCTTGTTATTGTGAACAGAGGTGGCTGCTTTGTTATATTCTTGTAATGGTCGAAGAAAATGATACGTTAGGAACGGAAAGAGAAAAGAAAGAACGTTGATACATAAAAGAATGGTAGAAAGAAAAAATGAATGCGTGATCTCCACCTATGAAGGAAGCTCAAAGGTGGTTTTCGTCGTATATTTTTACCATTTTATTGGCTTATTTAATATTGCACTTTTGTTGCTGGTACAGATGAGATAACTTATTATTAGTGTAGGTGCAGATAAGGTTGGTACAGATAGAAGATTTTTAAACAATTAAAAATATAACTTATAAATAATAAATTTCTTGTAAAAAGTAGTAAATATTTCAAATTACTGTAAAAATGAAATCCTTTGAAAATATTTTAAATCGAAAAGAATTTATGGTTAAAACAGGAATTTTTTTTTTTGTTTCCATAATTCACTGTTGCAACAAGCTTTTACTAATACTAAGGGTAAGTTCTTCCGTCTAATTAAAGGTAAAAAAAAAAGAAAAAAAAAAAAAAAAAAAAAAAAAGAAAAAAAAAAAAAAAAAGAAAAAAAAAAAAAAAAGCGCTATATGGTCATAGAAAGGTTGCCATAAGAAAATTCTACCATATTAGTTACCGTAAAGACAAACATTTATTTTCCATATAAGTAAGCTCGCAAAGTTTAATCAGGAAATTGTAATTTATATCAAAATGCCCCATAGTATGAGAAAATCCATATCAGGATTTTCTATATTTGATTTGCTACAAGTTGCAAATTTGATATCTGTTAAGCATGTTCTTAACTATTTGGAAAAATTCCTAATGGAAAAGCCAAAGATCCATCTAAAATTATTACTATTGACTATTATCAAATAAGATGTACAGTTTAAATATTTCATTTTCTTTAAAATTGCATACAACTATTTAAATTCTTAATGGTGACTAAAATATAAGCTATAAAATATAATGAATAAATACAAAATTACTAGTCTAGTTCAATTGTTGAATGCAATCCTCTTTTTTCTTTAGTTTAATGGTAACGAAAATAGAGTGCAATAAGATATTTGTCGGACCTGACTATTATCTATGCTGACTTGAGTTATTTTTGTTTTGCAATCTTGAAAAATTTCGATTAATCTTTATCTTTATGAAGGGAAGAACCCGTTTCTTTAGACTGAACAAAATCATGTTGATTTGAAGTACTTGGATTGCTCCCGACAGAATAATATCAGTTGGTGTTGCAACATTGATAACTGCTTTTGAATTTTTTTAAAAAGGGGGTAAAGGTCATATTCAATATTTTATAGGACATTTGGTTACACAATAGTACAAACATGTCTTAAAAATATGTTTTTAGTTATATTCATTATTTCTCAATTGTTAGTTAAAATACTATGTTTAAAGCGTCTAAAATAGTCTATAATTCTTTTTAAAAGTGTAAAAATAGTTGTGTTAACACTAAAGTGTTACACCAAAAATATATTTATTATTTTTTTCTTTTACTTCTAAATATATATATGATAATAATACTTTACTTCACATAATATAATAATAATATATTTTATAATTTTGAACCCTGGAAGTAATGCACATTATCTTTAATTTTTATAATTTTCCAGAAGATCTGATAAAATTTTAAAGTAACTTTTTTTTTTCTTTTCACTGTATGTACCTAAAATAAAAAGAGAATGTCCCAATTATAATGTCTTGAGTATGAGAATATTGTATACTTTTAGAGAGAATACAAAATTCACAAAATATTATAATCTTAACTTGAAAAATGAAGATAGTGTCGTTTAATATCTCTACAGTAGAGAAGAAAAGATGATTATAGATATTTTTTAAAATTCCAATTATATTATTTTAGATAAACTTTATAAACAAAATTTTTTTTTTATGAATTTTAAACAAATTCATTTTGATACTGTTTTACTTTATGTAAAAGTTAGTTTTACACTGTTTTAATAAAATATTTTACGTTATGTAAATTTACTTTATGTACAAAGTTATTTGGAGTCGATTTTTCTAACTGCCAAAACTTCCATCCAATCACTGTAGTACTATTAAAGTTTAAGTCGAATCTCAAAATTAAATAATTTTTAAATTTCATTAGATAATCCCAAATGTGTATTTCATTTTTTACCGTCAGACATTGTAAAGAGAAGTTGCCTTTGACGTCCATTATTTTTATAGATTTCTTCAAACACGTGCGTTTGGCATAGGCAAAAAAACCCACAAAATTATGCTCCTCACTAGAGGTCAATCGATAAAATGTAGTTCATGTCGAAATTTCGAGAGACACAATGCATACGATGTTTATGACTTGTAGATACGCGTTAGTTTCCTTGAGTCGTATCAAAGATTATGTCATGGGTCGTGAACTCGAGTATTCGATTCATGTTACTAGAAGAGTATCTGTCAAGTGAGTCATGGTGCTCGTAATTTATTTGTGTGGTTTGGTTTAACATTTACCTAATCTAATTTTCCTTGTTCCGTAAAATATTAGTCTCATTTTATTTAGATCATTATACCAAAACTTAGCAATATTTGAACATTAAATTTATTTTTATATATTTACCCTAGTTCTTTTATTATAAATAGAACTATAACATTGTGCAGTTTGAAAAGGATACGACATGTTTTAGTGATGTTATTGACCAGTCGTAACTTAGATACACGTTGGTATTTTTTATGACTTCTTGTGAAGGACACTTAACTGTTGGTATTATTTTTTTCTTCTAATTTTATTTTTTCGTAACTACTTTTAGGATATTTTACTGAAATTTGTTTGAAGTACAACTAAGATCAACTTTAAAACTATACTTTTTCGTTGTTATTTGTCAATAATTTAAAATTTTATACAAAACTAACACGATTTTGAGGAAAATTAGTGAATAAAACTAATTAATACGAAATTTAAGAACAATCTTGGTATGCTAATTAGGAACGACGCATAGGAAATAAAACTGCACTTTTACCGTTCTGCATTGTAATTAGAAAAGTTGATGATTCTGAATTTCCCTTTCCCCAATGGATTTGTTAGGAAGTCATATTTTAAATGCATTATTTATAGTAGGTGGCATAATGCATTTCTACATATGGGTCGTTGAGATTGTTGTAGTATTCAAATTGTTTAAGATATACATTTAAGAATTTTTTAGAAATTTTTGATTTACGTTGTTAAGGTATTAACAAGTCATCTGGTTATTTAGACTTATTTTTGTTTTAAAATAGATTCGTTACTAAATTATTCTAATCCTGATTTTTCTGATAAGCTTCTGAAGTTTGAACTTCCATTAAGGTACTTAATTTGGAAATTATACCTTATCAATTAATTTCTTTAAGTTTATTTGATATATAAGTAAGATAAGTTGATCTTGTTAACCTTTTATACATATAAGGTGTACATTTTTATGTAAAGAACATACATAGAATTTTTTTTGCATTTAGAATCACTTATTGACGACGTCACAACTTCAATAAAGTTATTGAAAGGCTTATTTGTTGGAAATGTAAAAGTCATGGAAAGCGTATATAATGAAGAAAAAGACTAGCTTGTTTATTTTAACAAGATATGTATAGTCAATGTTATGACTATGTCATATTATCTTAGCATAGGTATTCTTCTTTAATCTTTCAGAATCTAAGTTAGATATGTATGCATTTAAGTTTATCAGTGATTTTTTTTTTTTTTTTTTTTTTTTTTTTTTACGAACAAACCACCAAATACCATCTATAGTAATAGGCTTGGTTTGTACGCTCAACGGCCTATTTTTGTGCACAATGCACGATCACGACCGGATAATAACGGATAATCAGGCCGAGATCTACTACTTAACGTTGATACTAAATCGCAAGTGGGGATTCCGAACCACAACAAACATACATGCCTAACCCAGGAATCAAACCCGTCACCTTTGACATGCAAGGCAGAGTGATAACCAAAGTACCATCAAGTTGGCCTATAGTAGGGAATGACATTTTACTTATTACGCAATGTATTTATTAAAACATATTTGAGTTTAAAATAATTTCATAAACAAATCTAAGGAAAAGTTAAATATAAATTCAAAATTAAAGAAATACCGAAATTCATTATGACATTTTACATCCCTGCTCCCAAATGAATTTTGAAGCAGAAATATAAATTATAGGAAGTATATAAGGTTGGCTATCCAGATCGGCTTTATAATTAATTTTGTAATTGTCCTAGTTTTTATGTATTTTTAATATATTAAAATAATTAAAAATTATCTTTAAAAATGTAATGTTTTGAAATATAATGAAACTGTAAAAATTATCAAAACTAAGACTTGTTATTTACTTCAATATTTTTAAAGTAACTTATAATCTAAAAAATAAATCAAGCGTCTTTTAATTTGTAACACATTTCGAAAATACGTTGAAATCCTTATATTTCTATTCCAAACTCTTGGTACTTAAAAGCCGTTAAGTTATTCCATAATTACTTTTTTTAGACAACCTACAACTTCTTATCTTTTCAAAACATGAACGTCGATGGGTTCTAAAACATCATAAATTATCAATATTTAATTTATTAATCTAGACAGTAATCGCATGATAAGCTTTTCATTTGTGACTACTTAGAGAAATCGAAAGAGGTTTTATCACAGCAACAACTTTAATAAAGACTAGGTCAGTAAGAGTTCCTAAATACTCAAATACTGTACTCTATTATTATAGTCTTAACTGTATTGTTGTTTGGAATTGCGTGTAAGTGGAGTTCACTCTATTGTTTCAAATAACGGAACTGATATATAAATTTATTCTCCTTCCATTTAAGTGTTTAATCCGATCACGTTCCAATAAAATGACTTTCGCCGTTACGGAAGTGGAGCAAAAGTATTTTGTTATCTTGTTATATTTTAGATTAAATATAACCTTCAGTATAACTTTGGAATAATCTTTTGGATGGGTAATAACGATTCCACGTTTAACTTTAGGTTTGATAAGTTATCAAGCTATTGAATGCTTTTTAGAGTTATCACAACACACTTGGTTTAGCATAGAGCTAATAATCGTTAAAATATCTTTATCTAAAATCGTTATTCCAAAGAAAGTTTTTAGTGCAGATGTATACTTGCTTGGTTTCATGTGTGACTTAAACATTGCATAACATATAGTTGTTTAAGTGATACTTAATTATTTTTTAGCATATATAATGAAACGTAATTTTTGAAAAACGTGAAAGAATTTGGTAACTTTTTATTATGTACAATAACATTAATTACTATAGTAGTGCGACGCTTGATTTATTGTCTCATTTTTAATTGCTATTTTATTAACCTTCAAAACCTTAGTTTGTATTAAGAGTTAAAGGAGGGAGAGGTCCATGGTAATATACCATTACTAAAAAAATCATAAATTTTTACATTAAATTGAAAAATGTTTGTATCCTAAATATTTTTTCGTTTTAAAAATTATCAGATATTAAGGTTCGTATGCATTGGATCGTTATGGGATGAGCAGAAATTTATAAGAAGATAAAATATTTACCGATATATACGCGAGTGTTTTCAAACTAAACGATTGTGTATATTTGGATTATTCTCTATTCGTTATTATTTGCTAGTTAGAAATGTCCGCTGACTGAAAACGTTTATATTTAAAGGAAGTTGTTAAGTAAATATCTTTAACTGAAGTTATTTGGCAAATTGTATGACTTAAAGATGAGCTGTTGCAAAATGAATATAACAAGTTATATTTAAAGTGTTTTTAAGCATTTTAAATATGGAAGCAGGAATTGCAATTTTTTTACTAGAAGTTATTTATTAGATAATGAAAAGATCTTTTAATTGTAAAATCTATCTGAAGATCAAAATTTAGCCAATTCACTTAAAAACTGTTTATTTTAAGAAACGACTGATCATTTTAAAAATGAACATGTGTTGTACTGAAAGAGCTTGATATGCTACTTTTTTCATTTATATAATTATATAAAATGATTGGCAGAATCAAATTTGCGAATTATTTATTTATGGTTTTACCAAAATGCTAATTACTTTTTAAAATACTTGAAAAATTACATTATGTCAAACATAATGAAAAATGTTTTTTATTCACATATATTTTACGTGTTTACCTAATATTAATGACTTCCAACTTCTGAATATAGTTTTTGTACGAACTATAAAATAAAAAAAAATTTCAAAAATTGGTCTTACAAAAAGTTCAATAAACTCATCATTCAATGTCAATATTACTATAAAACAATAATATTACTTCCTTTATAGTTCTCAGATGCGCATCATTGATTTCGGAGAAAAACACAAAAGTCTATGAAAAGTTAATTAAGAAAAGTCTCCCGTGTTTTATTTAAAGGTTTATTTTGCAAAAAAAAAAAAAAAAAAAAAAAAAAAAAAAAAAAAAAACCGAACAGAACCTGTCTTTTAAATTTACTTCCGCAAAATAGTAGTTTGATTGAAGTCTGCGAACTTTTATATTGAAATATGTTTATTCCGTGTTATTGAATATTTGACAATACTGTTAGGCAATTCTTGCGTTAGTAATTCAACATTTTAATACTGCTATTGTCTTGGCAGACAATAACAGAATTCAAGTTATTGTATCTGGAACATGAAGTATTGACCAGATTCAAAAGAATAATTCGGGGACATAATCACTATGATTTATTTTTGGGTTTTCGGAAGTTGTAGTTGCTTATACTTAAGATTTTATGCACATCCAAAATCAAAGTAAAATTTAATAGGTGTTCCTTATGTAGCTCTCGTATTCTAGGGCAGCAATTCAGCTATCGTTATGTGTTCTTCAACATTTCATGAGTGACACTTTACGCAGTATCTTTTATCCTGTCTCCAAAGCTTTAATATAAGAGACAAACTGTCTGCCACATCAGTTCATGATATTGAAATTTTGAAGCCACGGATGTGTCAAGTTTTACAAAATAAGTGTTAAAGAATACGTAATGAAAACTTAACCACGGATTTTATATTGTACGATCTGAAAAACGAGCGCAGGTTGAATATGATTAAGGTAATAAACAAAACTTGATTTCTGCATCTACCATTTAAAGAAAACGTATATTAATTAGCTAAATAATTTTAGAGCAATCATTTTTTAATCAGTTTAAAACTTTTTACCCACCCTCACCATTATTCTATAGTAATGAAGTGATTTTAAATTTTTATCATATGAAGGAAAATTCCTATGAGTTTATTACCTAACTATTGGGGGCGAATAAAAAAGGAATCATATCTCTTCCTACGTACTTCATTGGTTAACTAGTTTTTTAGTATTTAAACTATGACATTTAAAAAAAAATTATAGTTTATTTTTTTAAATTTATTAATTTTTTTAACTATAAAAAATATATCAAAATTAATTAAAATAATAAATACTTTAAATGGACATCACATTAAAAGTTTATCTCTATAAAAGGAAGGCATACATGCACATTCCAATGGAAAATTGCAACAAGATATGAAATCCAGATCCTAGAGGAATCCGAACTTGACGAGTTCTTCTAAGTTGTTTACGGCTCTTCCAGAGCAATAACAGCCTACACGAATGCCCGATATGGCGTAATGAAATGAGGTGTAATTGATCAAGATTGCCGCTCTGGGTGATCGTCAATCCAGATGAAAGATTTCCAGCTTCTTCCTCTACAGTCGTAAATCGTCCGTTGTCATCCCGTCGTTTTCTCTGACGTCATCGGGGATAAGGCACTTTGCCAAAATGTAGAATGGAATATGTGCGTCGGAAGATGAAAAAATCCTAGCTTAGATTTAACAGACCTTTGTGATCTATGACGAAAGGAAGTTCAATATTGGTAGAATTAGCGTCACTTTTTAAAAGTTGAATTAATGACTTGTAAAGGGGTGAGCTTGCATTGGAGGAAATTACTAATTGGAAAATATTGATATGGTAATCAAAGGTTGTAGAATGTTGACCCCTTGACAAAGAATATGCGCGAAGAAAGTCGAAAACGTGGGTTAAATTTAAACCAGCAGTACTATGCTACGAGCTATGCTGTCAGAAGAAATTAGTAAAGATATAGTTGACTATATTCAGTTTCTTTAGGTGGAAGTTTCTCACGTACAATATCAAAATGCAAGTGTTGTTTCTTAAAAAGATATCTCGGAAAGCATATTACTTTTATGAAACCGTAATATACAATACAATACCAAATTGTGAAATTATTAAGATATTTTTCAAATAAAGAATAAAGGGAAATGTAATTATTTATTTGATTGATAATATTAGTTATTAATTTGTAATAAATTTTAAGACTACTAATTTATGACTTGTTTGGAATTTGCTGAATTATTTGTGATACAATGTCTTGATAATGATTCTGGAATTGAATAGAAATCTTGGAATATAGAAGCTATGCCATTTTATCTGGATGATATTATAATATTTTAACTAAAATGATTTATATTAAAAGTGTGTTTCACTTGGCGGGATATTTCATTTTTTATTTATGAAATAAATCTGTAAGTATTATTTAAATTTAGCTGTGATATAAATATGTGATTTTAATATTTAAAAATTAAAGATATGTTGTAGTTTTTGATACTCTATAAGTTTGTTTAAAATTGTTACAAATGATAACAAACGCAGATACTTACTCTATGATGTATTTATATACAGTTTTTAAAATGGTGTTATTATGGAAAAAAAAGAAGAAAAAAATTATAAAAAAAATTTAGTAAAATGTAGTTTATATGACATAAAAACTATCATCAATGTTTATTTGTATATGCAAGTAATATATTTGTAAGAATGAATTAGATATTTTCCAATTTATAAATTAAAATTAAAACATGAGTTTTTTTAATTTTGTATATTTAAATATTAAAGTATAGCACAACAAACGTAATTTATCCTGAAGTTGAGTAAAAAAATTTTCATTAATTCCTGAAAAACTATTGTGTTTGGTTTTTATGAAGTCTATGACGACGAAGAATTATCTGACACAACAATTTCTAGTAAAAAAAATTTTGTTGCTAGTTTCTTGGATGCCTGATTTTTTTCATGTTTTTACATCTTTGGAAGGGACATCTAAATATTTTGACTTTAAAAACATGGCCCAAAACAATATCAAAACATGTGCTTTGATTACTAGTTTATTTAGACAACTTCATACAAACTATTACTAAAAAGTAAATAATAAACCATACTATTTAAAGAAACAGCTCACTCAAGTGATTTATCATAAAAATTGCCTGGGATTTATTTAACTGTGGTACGATTAATAATAAAAGTACTATTTCCTTTTAAGTCATAACATATTAGAGAGTTAATTTTCAGTCAAGAATATATCCGTATCCTTTTCTGAGTATTTGTCTATATGCTTCATCTGCCATTAATGAGATATTTGTATTAAATATTCCACTTACCGTCGTTACAACGATAAGAGAAGAGACAGTTAATTACATTTGATTGTAAATAAAATCATTTCTAATGAAAAACTGTATTAGTTTATTAATACAACCTAACTACGATGTATCGATGTGTTACTTTTTTGAGTTTTAGTTGTCTTTTCTTAAAAATAAGTTTTGAAATATTCCCGCAGGTGTTATTTTATAATTGCGAAATTTTACAATCGTATAATGTAAATATTTGTCTATTTTTTAGTAAAAATGCACTTGCTAATCGATTAGATTTTTATAAATATCCCCCAAAACATTTAAATGTTTCTAAATTCCAAATGAATCTCAACATCATAAAATGGAAGCATACTTTTATATGTTTTATATGCATCTGCAATATTACTACGTTTGAGAAATTTAGTATTTGATTTTTTTTTCTATCAACTAATTAATTTCAAATAAATCATTCTTTTAAAGTCTTATTTAATGAGCATTTTAATGGGACTCTTTAAAAAAAAAAAAAAAAATGTGTAACATAATTTTAGTGGTATGTTTGCCAATACAAGCGTATGTGTCTCAAGTAATGATATTTTCCAATGCGGTTATTGCATTTACATTAAGGTAAAGAAATTCATATTTTTAAAAGATGACCTTATTTTGAATAACAATCCAAGTGACGATAACTCCCACAAACAGTTTCTTAATATTGAAAAGGAAGCTCCCTTTTTAAGCGTTGCTAAAAATAGAACATCATCCCGATCGTCCACATACCCATTTTCTAGATCTTCGCCCACTATGACGTCACTGGAACGTTGCCAACATTTTAGCAAAGGGGGAATGCCTTGAGGGAAAGGCAAAACTACCTGCGACGCAACATCGTCGAGAAAAAAAGAAGCGGAGTGAAGTAACAATAATAAAAAGTCACGTTGAAGTCAATTTCGGAAAGTGCTGGGCAGCAATGTGCTAGGTGGAGGCCATAACACTCTTTCTTTTTCGAACAGTGGAGGAAGACTTTTTGTGTATAAAAAAAGGATTATTGATTTTTAATGTTTTTCGGTGTCTCATGTTTGTCGTGGTAAATGCATTGAAAATATTGATAAGAAGTTTAAAAAATGTTTTTATTTTTTTACTTATGGAAGTTGAAAAGCGAAGAATGTGTTTCTTTTTTTAGAAGGATCCGGCTTTGAGATAGTTTGCTCTCGAAAATATTCGTTTCGGAAATGTAACGCCCTTCTATGTTGGTATTTTTTTCGTGATTTTTAAACATTACTTTATCACATATATGTTATCAGGAATCTCATGCTAAACTGATTTGTTAAAACTAAAAACTATTTCTTGGCATCTGTGCTGAAGCATGATGTCTGTTAAAAGTTTGTATTAACTATTTTCCGAAATATCACAATTTATCATACACATTTCATCATAACCTCAATAAAAATCCGTTAAAAGACTTTTGTTTACACGTAGATATAAAGCATTTTATTATTACACATTTGATAAATGGATTCATTTTAACAAATTTTCAATCCTAGATATGTTTAGAAATGTTTTTGTGATACCCTCGAATATTTTCTCTTATAAATCGGTAAAGAAATATAGGTTAGATAATGTTTTACAACAGTAAATAATCTTACAAAAATTGTAAAAATTAATAAGGAAATAAATTGTTGTAACACCACTAGCTTATTCTTTGAAAATAAAATTTTAAGCTGATGCAATGTTTAAAAAAAAGCAAAATTTAAAAAACAACTACTTCAAAAACAATGCCTTATCTTATAATATTATTGATAAATGCGAGCTACGACAAACAGAAAAACTTTTTTCTAAGTGCATTTATTTTAAATTGCTAAAGAAAAATTAAATTACTTGAATATAAAATGACTTGAATATAAATATAAACTATGTTTGCTAGTTATTTTATTCAAAGTTTGCTAGTTATTTTATTCAAACTTTATTTAAATTAAATTTCATAACTTTTCTACCATCCAGTTCTGAATATTTTTTACACTGCTATTATCTTTTTTATTTTTTTTTCCCTTCTTTTTTTTTTGCATTAGTAACTTTTCCCAGCCCCCAAAAACTTTACGCCATAGCCACCAAGTGGGAAATATTTACTTTATATATTTAAATTGTCGGCGTTTTGGGGCACGTGGTTGTTTAGTTTTTAGTTGTGTAATTGCTAAGAATATAACCCAAATTAAACGTTTCTCTTTTCTATTAGTTTACGAAGAGGACCTGGCGCCAATGCTCAAGATCAAAGTGGTTACACATCACTTCATCATGCTGCTCTCAATAGCCACAAGTAAGTTGATATGCCACATGCTTGTTTTTTATTTTTTTTATTTTTAAAAATAAATTAAATACATTGGAGCTATGAAAAGAAGTTGTAAGGAAAATACGTACTTGTTACGTACAAATGTATTCTTAAAAAAAAAAAAAAAAAAAAAAAAAAAATAGAGGTGGGGAACATCTCACAGCTTTCAATTGCCCTATAATACTGGTCGCTACATTTTCACTGGTCATTTAATACTATTTTTATACTTTCATTCATTTGAGAAAAAAAAATGGCCATTTGGCGCTATTTTTGGGGACAGTTCTTAAATAAGGAAAAAAAAAATATGTCATAATGGCGAATTTAGCTATATACTTTTCGGCCGTTGATGTTTTTACAGGAATTTTGGAGGTGGGGATGTTTAGAACACCTTAAGAGGCATTACCATACCAATTTTAATCAAAATCATTAGAGACATTCCTTAGAAATTGCTGAAAAACATGATTTTTTCGTGTTTTGCTTTTGCGCAATATTAATGAAAACCTTAATGACAGGTGACAGGTCCCATGACAACCATTAACCCTTACACCAAATTTGAACATCATTGGTCAAATTGTTCGGGAGTTATGCTGACTATGTACACACAAACACACATTTTTCTAGATCACTTTTTTGAAGTCAGGATGTTCCAAAACGCGAAAAAAGGCACAAAAAAAAAAAAAAAAAAAAAAAAAAAAACCCGGATATTTTTGAATGGAAACAATACATTACCTTTCGTTAAAATATGGGCAATTGAAAGTAAAAGTTGAAAGCATGTTTTGGTAATTGTATTTCAATGAATTACACTATCGGCTGATATGTTTAATGAAATTATTAACAGGAAAAGCTTGTTAAATTTTATACACTTTAATAAATAGTTTTTCTTGTATCTTCAGCGTAGAAGAATTTAAACTTTAAATATATAACTTAATTACTTTTTATAGAATTTCCACTTTTACTTTATTTATTTTTATCTAATTTTTAATATAATTTCAAATTATCTAAATAAAATAGATTGTTAAAAGTTTTTTTTTTTTTTTTTTTTTTTTTTAACTTGAAAGATCTACGTAAACAATTAAGTTTCAAAATGGTATGTAAACAATCGAAGGAATAAAAAAAATTCATATAACTTTACATGACCTTATAGCACATCTACTTTAGCAATTATTTATGAATATTTTATAAAATGAGTTATAATGTAATGGTGATGAATAATAATGAATAAAATGATTAATAATTTAAATGTATAAATTAGCTAGAAGTAATTAATGAAGTAAATTAGTGAAGTAATAAGTCTACCAACTAAGATGATTCAGGTCTCAGTAACCTTTAATTTTTTTTTTGCTATTAATATTTGAAACTTTATAAAAAAATTGGAAATTTAGATGAAAAATTAACAAAGGCTTGAATTAAAAATTTATATCTTTTATATGAAAGGTTATTGTTATCTGAAGAATTTTCTACTTTAACAAAAATACTTTATCAATAGATGAGAAATAATATTGCTGAGAAAATACTTTGCAAGTACATCATATTATAGTTATTAGTTTAAAAAAATACAAACTTGTTCAACTAAAAAAATAAATAAACGCTTAAGCTTTATTGTACAGTATGCAAAGAAAAAAAAAAAGAAAAAAATCCGAACGATGGTTATAGCTTTGGTTCTTAATTATCGTAGAATCTTGCGATTTGCACCAAAATGTTTTATTTACAATTTTCTATATGTCTGCAATTTTTTTTTCTTTGGGGGCTGTATACTAAGTAAATTTATCTCTATCTTTAAAAGTTTCAATACGAACCCTATTTTTTTTTTTTTTTTATTCGATTTAGAAAACCTTGTTTAACCTAAATAGCAAATTTCAGTACATTATTTTGAGAAACACGTCACTTATGAGCGAAAATGTTTTGGCCGAACGTTTTGTATGCTTCAAGACGTAATCTATTTCCGCGGTCCCTTAAAGAGAGCTTTTTTATATTTTTGCTAAAATATCGAGAACCAAAAGTAAAAATGGAATGACAATTCTGGAGGGGTTTTCGACCATAATAATTCTAATAGAAGCAAAAAAAAAAAAAAAAAAAAAAAAAAAAATGAAATGACTATATATAAATATATATATATATGTTTCTACTTAAAAAATTTTAAAACAAGTTTTATCAATTAATAATTAATTACTAAAAAACTATTTAATACAAAAGTTGCATGCTATTTATGTTTTGCCTTAAACAAACTATCCTCTGAAATAAAACTTGCTAAAATACATTAACTATATAAGACCAAAAAAACAAATTTTATTTTTAACATTAATTTACCATTTTTTTTTACATCATTTAAATTTCTAACCACTCATTGGAAAATTATGAAATTTGGTAATTAGACGTTTTTTCTTTGGAATCTAAATCTAAATATGGCATAATATTATGGGGTTGCCATTGATCTTTTTAAAGTTTTGTTTATTGTTTAGTTTGAATATGTAGATGACGCCTCATGATAAAAAAAAATTATATACAATTAATAAAGACCTTCCTCAATTTACAACGGTACTTGACTTTTGTTATTTCATCAATTAGAATACAAGATATAGCCATTGTTCGGATTTTTTTTTTCTGCGTACTATACATAAGAAGACATTTGAGTTTAGAAACCAAACTATAAAAAGGAAAGGAAATACTTTTATACTTTTTCCTTGAACAAAATATACTAATTATAAAGTGATTAAATCGTACATCTATTACAAAATCAATAAAATAAAATTTATTGAACATATACCTATATATATATTTTAGAGGTTCATTAAGAGTTTTTAAGAAATTTTTATCAATTGTTATTGTCAAAACTGGCATTTATATCTGATTCTTTAATCATTTTAAATTCGATATCATGATATTTAAATGTCTTTTTATTACGTGGTGTCTTTCAAGAATTTAGTAATAATCTTTATTCGTTGAACTAATTTTACAAATACCTTTACGATTTAATGATGAAACCTGTGTGATTAAAATCATAACGAGATTGTCCTAGTTATGGATATGGCTTTCATTGGGACTCTCATTTTACTACACATTATTAACTGTGACAAAAAAAGTACAAATTTCAACAAATTCTGAATAATAATTTGAGAAATATTTGATAGGCAATTTAAAAAATGTAATCATATAAAATTGTTTTTATAAGAGAAGGAAAGCTTAATTAAGCCGATGAACTGTAATTTAATGCATAGGAGCAATAAATTACGTTAGTAATTATGTTGTGAACTGTCGTTTATTACAAGAATTGTCTTCCAAGGGAGAAACAAATATCATATTCTTAAATTTGTAGAAAGCAATACAATTAATGTTTCGGAAGAAAGAATATTAAGAAATTTCATTGTTATTATAGGTTTTTAAGGTGCTTAATATTCGGAATAGTTTTTCCGTAGTTAGTTTAGAATAGTTTAGTTAGTTAGAATAGTTTAAATGTAGATGTAACATATTGCTACTATGTTTGTTTGGGAAATACATAAACATAATTAAGTATACAAGTGGTTTTCGATTTTTGTACAAAAATATACAAATAAAAATATAAAATTACTCTAAAATAAAAATGATTTGTATACTATTATAAACTAAAAAGGGTCTTAAAATAATTACTCACTGGCAAGTTATATTTTGTTATTTAATTCATTGCATAATGAATCATTCATATTTAGTTGACTCTCCTATAATTTTGCGGTTTTCGAGCTCCTTTAACTTTGAAATGACGTAATGGGTGTGGTTTCTATCTATTTTATCCTCCCATTAATTTAAATCCATTTTATTTAATAGAACTTTTTGCTTTCTTCAAATATCAACAACTAGCAATTTCATTGTTGAGATTTTAAATCAGTACACTTTTAAAAATACTTTGGCAAGATGATTTATTGTACTTAAAAAGAGAAATTGTGATTGGTATATTTCAAGCATGAGTAGTTTAACCTTTTCAACTGGTGAGTCCTACTTTAGAAAGTTCTGCTTGGTGTGTTATTTTACCTGTTATAAGAAATCGTAAAAGGCTAAAATAAGTGTAAAACACTTTTAGATGCACTGTCCAAAATAAATGACATCTAGGGTATGAAATACTCACAATTTAAGTTGAAATATCTGCTTTTTTTTATAAGTTCTTTTCAATTGACTTAAATTGAATTCATATCTTCAGAAACCTGTCTACACACTTCATTAAAAAATGTTTGTATATGGGTTTCCGAAATAAATAATTCAATTATAGTTCATCAAATTTTTCTGTAATAATTTGAGAAAAATTGTTAAAAGGTTTGGTAATCCAAACATATTAAACATCGTTATAAGGGCGTAAAAAAAGAAAAGAAATTGAACCACTGATTGGTACATTTTTTTTGTTGTTGTTTCTTTTTCCTAAATAGTGAACAGTTGTTAAAAGTTTCTTTATACAATGACTCATCACATAAAGCAAACGTATCATTGCGGTTTTAGTAATGACTCGGTTAATATGTCTATGACTTTTTACTTCTAACATTTTTAGTGTCTGTGCTAATTATGTTATTTGATTAATTATTCATTTGATAAAAATAAATCTTTTTTTGTAGAGAGATCGTTTCGCTGCTGCTGCAGTACGAAGCCTCGACGAACGTCGTCGACCACAAGGGTTCGACGCCGCTCCACCTGGCGGCATGGACTGGCAACACCGACATCGTCCGGATGCTCCTGGAGCAAGGACCCTCTGTTCCTAATGTTAACCTCGCAGTAAGTGCTCCTTTTATATGGTTTGTCCTTTTTTATAAGGCACAGAGAAGGAGAAATTTTCGCGTATGAGGTATATAATTAGCAGTATTTACATTACAGTAGTATTATTCGTAAGTAAGTATTGGGAAGATATTTATGTTTCATATTCGTCCTCTTGGGGGAGGGGGGGGGGGGCTCTGTTCACAGATCTTGGCTTTGCAGAATTCTTATACCATATATATTTTTGACTTTAGTTCTATATCAATAAAATACGGTTTCACTAAGTATCAATTTGAAAATGAATATAGTAAGATATAAACAGGTACAGAGTAATTAAACATAGGTCAATATTTGAAGATAGTACAATAAAAATTTAGGAAATAAAACTTGGGAATTACTTATTAGATGTATATTATAAAAGTGTAAGTTGTTTTGTCAAAATTATTGGTCATAACAAAAAAAAAAAAAAAAACGTCTCACTAGGAAATAGAGTTTTTATGGAAGCCAAAATTCTAACACAGGGATTATCTTATTTAATGTGGACAGTAGGCCGGGCCGAAAAAGTTGAAGTGTCTTGAATCTTTTAGAGGTAACGCGGAAAAGTTGTGGATTCTCATTATTAAAAAGTGTGTAAAATTTCAAAACTCTGAATCGATATCCTCTGTCGCCTCAATGGGTTGAAAGTTGTGAAAATTGGACTAGAAATGCTTAAAATTCAAAAACTAATAAATAATCACAGATTTCGTTGATCATTTTGCGGTAATACTTAGAAGTTACTGTTTTTTATCAACAACACCTGTAATTTTTTTTAGAGAATTATACGTTAATATCTTCTGCTGCCACAAAGGCACCGATATTTGAAAATTGAAGGCAATATATATAAAAAAAAACAAAAAAACATAACACTTTCCTCATTGTTATACGAAAAGAAACTTTATTCCAACTTTCAGACTTGTAAGCTTTTATTTTTTACTAAAAATTCTAGCAAGGAATTTCTGGATTCTAGGGTTTCCAGTAATTCCCCATTCTGCTGCCCAACTGCTTTTCCGGAGTCTTCAGTGTTTAGTTTTACAATTTGCTTGACTGCTTGTGTGCGTGAAGTATATTTAATTTTATCCTAGCTGTCCAAATGGACATAAGTATTGCTTTTGTTCATTTTAACTGATGAGAGGAACCAAATTAGAACCCTCATAGCTATACTGATTATCAAAGCAAAAGCAAGGGAAAATGGCCCTTATGAAAATTGTGTTCGCAGATTCGCTATTCCTGCTGTAAACCTTGGAGCTACAAACTACACATATCTCATAAACTTGCAAACTTGTTATGTAACATTACCACTATTTTTCTGCGATATAAATTTTTATGAACTTTTGAAGATAATACTGGACTGTGTTGCCAATGAATGGCTAGAATTTTATTAAATATCCCTCACGCACACACAAGCAGTCGAGAAAATTGTAAAGCTAAACACTGAAGCCTCCCTGAAGAAACACTGAAGCGACCCTAGAAACCACATGCTAGAATTTTTAGCACACACACACACAAAAAAAAAAAAAAAAAAAAAAAAAAAAGCCAGGAAAACAGTCCAAAAGAGATTACAATAAATAAGGCTTTTGTAATTTGTATGTCTGAAAGATGGAATATAGTTTATTTTCGCATTACAATGAGGAAAGTGTTATGTGTTTTTATTTAAAAAATAGCCTCTAATTTCCGAAATTCGGTGCCCTCGAGGTGGCAGAAGATATTAACGTATAATTCTAAAAATTTGTACAGGTGTTGTTGTTGAAAACCAATAACTTTTAAGCATTACCGCAAAATGATCAATGAAATATGTGATAATTTATTAATTTTTTAATTTTGAGTATTTCTAGTCCAATTTTCACAACTTTCGACCCTTTGAGGCGACAGAAGATATTAATTCAGAGTTTTAAGATTTTACGCACTTTTTAATAATGAGAGTCCACAACTTTTCCGCGCTACCACTAAAAGATCCAAGATACTGCGACTTTTTTGGCCCGAGCTAGTGAACAGTTGTGTTAGAATTTATTTCGTTTAAAGTGAAACCTTTTTTTATTTTTTTTTTATTTTTTATCATTTGACTGTTTTGTTTTTTAAAAATCTCTTCATTGACTTTTAAAAAATAATTTATTAAGTTTATTTTTGGTTGTATTATTTTTAATGGAAAAAAAATCATTTTACCTGTAATTAATAATGCTATAAATACCTAAAAATTATGTAGTTGATTATTCAAACTTTAGCTAAAATCTATACTGCCTTATATCACAAGAATAGCTTTCCCACATTGTCTAACATTGTCTATTGTAGAAGAAACAAGACTAGTCTAATTTTCTATGGAGGATTCTAGGAGAAAGGCATTTACCCATGCCTTATTGTAATCTTTTTGGACCCCAATTTCCTATCAAATACCACTAATATAATAGTTTTGTTACAATAGCGGTAAATATCATCCAGATTACCTAGGGGAGTAATTCTCCTTATAGACAGACAGAATTTGTCAATTATCGATTTTAAAAAGCCTATAACGGTATTTTCCTTCCTTGATTACTATATTCAGAAAAAGTTCAGAAAAGTAATTAAAAACGTATTTTGATAGAACTTGAAAGGCGTTTGGAGTCACAAAATCTTTTTAATTTGCTGCACGTCTATCAGATTAGTCTTCATTTTATTCAAAAAGCTATGGTAAGTGACGACAAAAAAAAAAAAAAAAAAAAAAAAAAAACCTAATTTTTCAATCCCAAAATGAAGTAATTGTAAGGATTTTTAGAACTTGATTAGAGTTTGCTGAAATAATGAAGCTCAATTGATATTTTAAAAAAAAAAAAAAAAAAAAAAATACAACTATGGATTCTCCTTTATAAAGTTTAAGACACAAAAATCCACATAATGTTTTCCTTTTGTAGTTAACCATAATAATTTAAGATTATTTCTAATAAATCATGATTTTCTCTCAGAAGTTCTTGAGAAAAAGCGTGCCTAGTGTAAGATTTATTTAACACAAAATAATCGAAATTAAGTTTGATACATATATTAGAAACTGTATTAAAAATTATTTGAAAGTAAGTTTAAATTTAATAACCTGAAGAACGGCAACTTTTAATTCTGAAATAATCAATTCAGAGATCGGAAAACTCATTTGGAAGGTATGGTTCTAGCTTCTGTTCACTCAAGCGATCAAGTCAAGGTCTTCGGAAATTAAGGAGGTGGGAGAAGGGGGGGGGGGTTACAGCTATTCCCTTTTCCACCCTTCTTATCTCACATCTCAATTATGCGATTAGGAAGAAAATTATCCCCTCCATTAAATAATGATCGTTGGCCGCTGAACATGTGAAAGAACGGTAATACGTCTGTTGGCTTTGTAACTGTTATTCCGGTTTTTTTATTTTATTCATAAGGCGTTTCAGAGGGAATGCCTTACTGCCTTTCGGAAAGATGGTGGAGTTTGTTTTGTCACACGCTACCAGAGAATGTGAAGAAGATGTCAAGGTTAAAGGTTGTCTGTCCTTAATTCTCACGGCCTTGATTTTTTTTTTGAAATGGAACTAGTGGCCAAATTGTGACCATGCTCTTTATCTTTTTATTCCATTGTAAACGAGAGAATTGTTTTTTATTTCTAATAATTCAGACAATTTTGGAAAGGTATTGGCATACTTTATATATAATGAGTTTTGCCCATTTTACTAAGTAATCTAAATTTAAAGGATTAAAAAAAAAAAAAAAAGTTCAATATCTGTTTTATTTTTTCCTCATCCGATTGTTGGATTTCATCATATGCTTTGGAGGGAACTTCTTGATAAAATGTGTCAATATGCCTTTCTTTTCCCGTAGGTAATCAAAGATAATCTGATATCAGTCGCATTCACTAATTAGGATACGCACTCCTGTACAGAAAAGGGGAAAATGACTCATAAATACCTAAATGCACTATAAGACTAAATGCAGCGATTAGTGAGGCACCGAGATAAATTTCCTGTATATCTGATGCCTCTTTTAGTACGCAAACCCAGGATACATACTTTTCTATTAAATCTTCAAAACAAGCAATGAATCAAATCTTTGGGTACGTTTCTCTTCCCTTGTGGAGGCAACTGTGAACTGATTTTCTTATGCGTTTGACATCTTTTTGATATTTTCCTTTTCCCGTAGGTAATCAAAGATAATCTGACATCAGTCGCATTCACTAATTAGGATGCGCACTCCTGTACAGAAGGGAAAAACTGACTCATGAATTCCTAAATGGACTATAAGACTAAATGCAGCGATTAGTGAGGCACCGAGATAAATTTCAAGTATATCTGATGCCTCTTTTAGTACGCAAACTCAGGATACATACTTTTCTATCAAATCTTCAAAACAAGAAATGAATCACCTATTTGGGTAGGTTCCTCTTCCTTTGTGGAGGCAACTGTGAGCTGATTTTCCTATGCGTTTGACATCTTTTTGATATTCGTATGGAATTTGCACAGATACTAACAAATCAATAAAGAACTTAGTGAACCAAATATTATTTGTCTGGATGTCAATTTGAAATAATATTTTCTATGATTCGCCATCGAATATTTACGAAAGCTCACAAAATGTTATCTCGCTCTTTTGCAACACAGAGAAACAAAGATATTTCAACAAACAGCATTTCTGATGACGAGCACGGGATTTTATTATGAAATGAGTCGTCATGGATTCGTTCTCTGAATTATAAACCTAAATGTGTTTATATTACTTCAAATGAAATTCTACCAGATGTTTGAGGATTAAAACATACGTTTCAAATTGCCCTTCTGGATTCCTGTTTGCTGGTTGTTGTAATTTTTCGTATGATAAACTACATAGTTGTTTGACTACAATATATATATATATATATATATATATATATATATATATATATATATATATATAAGTAATATATATATATAAGTAATATATATATATATATATATATATATATATATATATATATATATTTAAATTTTATATGAATTTCTTTTCTTAAAATTAATTGAAATTATTCTTATGCATTTTTCCTTGCTGACAGTTTCAAAAAAAAAAAAAAAAAGACTCAGGGAAATATGATAAAAAGAAAACTAAAAATCAGAAAGTACTTGAGAATGTTTAAACATTTTAAACAACATTTGTTGAACAACTCCTTCAAACATTCATTATTAATTATAGACATAAAAAGTTTCATTATTCACTTATTTGCAATACATTTTAAAGTAAAATTATATTTAAAATTTTATAACCTATAATTCTCAAGGAAGGTACCAAGGGATCACTTACATATCCCTGATTTTTGAAAATTAAAAATAATGTGGAGAAAAGTTGTGTGATTCACTGGAAATAGAAGTATGACATAGGTTTTAAAATACTCAATAGATTATAAACTTAATAAGTAGCTGTAAATTAAACTTTCATTAAGATAGCAAAATGAACAACCAAGCTTAAAAAAAAAAAAAAAAAAAAAAAAAAAAAAATTAATTGCCTTGCATCTCCTTGTGGCCATCTGCACCTCCCTGAAAATTATTCTGCCGGGGCCCCTGATTCTCAGAAAAAAAATCTGAAATGATTTGAAACTTTTCGAAAACGAAAAAATAATTTTATTTAACCAAACAATACATAGTAAACTAAATTTATTTTGGGAAAGTAATTAAATGTATTATTATTTATATTTATATGATCATTGCTTGATATAATAAGTATCTGATTATTTATACGATATAGTTTTTATTTTACCCCTTCTCCTATGTGTTATACCTTATCATGTGTATTATTTTGATTTTCAGAATCACGATAGGGAAACGCCTCTGCACTCCGCTGCTCAGTACGGCCACACAGAGGTCGTGTCACTACTGCTCAAGGTACTTCTCATTAATGCACTTTAACATAAATGACTTCAACTTCTTTGTTGATGAAATTATTTTTCACAGAAAGGTAGTTATGATCGATTGCTTAGAATCTTTTTAAAAATTGAATTACAGAATTTGTTAAACATTAGTATACCATACTGCTATCATAAGTTAATAAACTCTAAATCTCAAAAAATTAAATGACATATTTTGACGTTTTTGCATTTTTCCTTTGAAAATACATACTCAATTATTATTGTATAGGTTTGCATGACTTAAGAACTTGAGTCTTTCAATGAAACAAAAAGATTATTTTTTAACGACTAAACAGAAAGTGTCAAAATAAGCATTTAAATTATTTTTTTTGGGGGGGTGGGACTTCTATCTAATGACGGCAGCACACAAATGTCTGTGGTGTTATTGAACAATTTAATAGGATTTTACTAGAATTGATGAAACGTCTTTTGGTTGTTTTTTAATGTAAAGGGAATAAGTGCAGTTTAATAATCCTTTTTAATAGCAAAAAGTAAAAAGGCACCGCAACAGAAAATTGCTATGCTGGGGTTGTGGAAGTACGGTTCAATAATTTCGTAAATCATGGTAGTGGAGAGTGACAATACTTTCAAATTACCTTTGTTTCCCATACTATCTTATAACCATTGATTTGAAGTTAGGTGAGCCACTACAGGTCAGCATCATAATCACATGCTTCCCATTTTAAAACAGAAAATTTATTTCCTTCTTTTTAAACATCAAAATGAAATCGATCAGCAAATCGATTAGCAATTGATGCGTTGCGAGATATAAGTCGAAATATCAATAAACATCGAAAAGGTGGCCTTATTCTAACACAATAGACCAAAATTAAATTGGATTTTTAATTTAATGTCGTTTCTTGTCATTATTTTTTAAAACCAGAAATAGGTTTTTCGGAAGGAAATAGAAGGCGTACTTATTGAGAAAGAGAATTCCTTAAAAGTAAAACTTTAAACAAAAGTATTATAATGTATTAAATTTTGATTTCCAATACAGTACGACAAGTAACATACCATTAAACGTAGTGTAAAATATAGAACTATTATATTGTTCTTCAGAAAAATTATTCTAATTTAGTGGCATTAACATTAAGATATATTCTATATATTCTATAGAAACTCTTTCTCTTTTTTCATATCTTTGTGAATAATTTTCTATTAATTTAGTTAATTAATATTATATAGAAATAAAGTTTTCTATATAGCGTGTAGAGAATATAGTATCCTCTTTGAAGAATACAAGATCTCATTAGTCCTTTTGCTTTATCGCTCATGCATTCATAACTGAAATATGTGCCCAAAGGAATTTTCGTCTCCATTATCTTTACTCTCTCGGCGGAAAGGTCATTTATCCTTTTATCTTCTCAGCATCTTGATTCCTGTTTCCTATTATGAGCGATTAAAGCTTGATTAGCACGCATCCACTGTCTGCGAAGTGTTTCCATTCACTGAACACTCGCCCTTTTATTAATTGAGTTTAATTTATATGAAACCTAAGGAAATAATATGTAAGATCTTGTGTTTAAATTGTTTCTTGCTATATTTAAATTAAAAGATATTACTGAGTGTTTTCTATTCCTTTATATTTCAATTATATTTTTGCTAGGTAGTGAAGGGAGGTTTTTCTCAATATCCAAAATTTTCCAATTACTTATTTGCGGTTTTCTTTCGTTTAAAAATCACGAAGGAAATTTCACCGCACATAATAAATTTTTATAATTAATTTTTTGATTTAAAGATAGAAAAAGATATGTCCATAGAACATTTACACTTAATTAAAACATTTTAGATCTCAAAATATTTTTATCGATACTAATAGTGAGAGATCACACACTGAAAAAAGTGCCCTCTTTGCACCTTATTAAAAGAATTTAAACTATATTGTTAGTCTTGATCACATACATGCTATATTCCCCCCCCCCCCCTTTTTATTCTTATTAGAAGATAAGATTTTCTTCGATATGTTAAATATTCACATGCCCAATTCTTTTGATTTTTCTATATTCGATTTTAGCACACGACATTGAATTTAAATGTTTAAAACTACTGACTCGAAATAAAAAGGGTTGTATGTATTTTTTTTTAAAGATAAAATCATTGTAATTTTGAACACAGATCATTACTAGATGATTGTATGTCATTTTAATTCATCTTTAACAAGCTGAAGCATACATTAAAGAAAAATATTTAAGCATAGTATTTGCTTACAACAAAAAAAGCATTTCCCCCTGTTTTACACCTTAATTACCATCTCATAGCATTTTACAAAAATCTTTTACTGTAGTTTATTACTCTTATAGCCTCCACTATAGTTTAGTACTGTAGTAATCTTTAGTTTTTCATGTAGCAAGCTTTCATTCAATTAGGCTACTTGGTTTTCACATCATACAACTGCTTACTTCCTAGAAAAATCCCTCATAAGTTCTGTTCTGTATTCCAGCATGAGGCCGATCCCACAGTGAGAAATCTGAAGGACGAGTCCCCTCTCGACTTGGCTGCCCAGTATGGGCGACTGGAAACGGTCCAACTTCTGGTGGACTCGGACCCTTCCCTGCTCAAGAAATGCACCACTAGGCATTCCCCTCTCCATCTGGCCTCCAGGAACGGACACAAGAGTGTGGTCAAGGTGTTGCTAGATGGAGGGTTCGACGTCAATTTCACCGTAAGTATGCAACGGTTACAAAACTTTTCACAGACTTTCCCTTCTTAATAATAGAAAAAAATAACTTTATTTTCAAAATTATCACATTGTTCATTGAATTGTTCTTTGAGCATTTTTAAACTAGATGTGTGTAAAAAAAATTTAAATTCTTCAACCAGTTCCCTCGTAATTGAGCTTTAATGTTTCGGATACACAAATAAAAACAAGTTGAAATTTGATTTTATTCGTTTTGGATTTGGACGCTAACAAGCTATAAGTGCCTCAAATCTAAATATCCCCCCCTCCCACTAAACTTATGTATATATATATATATATATATATATATATATATATAAAACGTGAAACTATTATTGTAACTTGATCATTTTGCAATATCCTAATGGTATATAAATCTTCACAAGTTTTTAAGTAAAATTTTAGTAATAAGGGCTTTTAAAACTTTTCTATTCGTGCTACAATTAGTAAAGTAACTCCTTATGTTTTTTATAAATTGTTTCATTACTTAATCTGAGTAACTGTATGGAGAAACAATAAATGTTAAATATATATAGGAATTTATTTCAATTTATTTACCGCTGTATTAAGATATTATATAAAGCAAATGAGGACACGTCAAATTTTATCAGCTAATGAATTTTCTCACCTTTTTGTACACAACTGAGAACTAAACAAAAACTTCGTTTCATCTGTTCGTCACATGACAGTAAATTCCAACATTTAAAACACAAAATTGATTTAAAAGTTTGAAATAAGTCGTACAGTTTGACCGTATGTAACTTGCAATTATCTAAGTTTATTTGTGGCCATTTATCCATTTCTTTTTGTAATTTCACCTTATGTTTTAGGCTGAAAGCGGCAGTGCCCTTCATGAAGCAGCTCTATATGGCAAAGTAGAGGTTGTAAAATTATTACTGGATTATGGTAAGTAAATAAAAATATTACGTTTTTAGCTAGAAAAAATACAAAAGGCGAAAAATACTAAAGAAGTTTACTAGTGACTAGTATCGAACCGAGGCAATTACACGTTTTTTAAACTTTGTGATTTAGCAACAATTTTAGAAATAATATTTTATTGTTTTATATTGATACACAATTGTAATTAACTCAATAAACACTATTAGATGTAAAATAATTTTTCTTTAAAAAATAACTCTCTGTAGTATAAAGGCCAAAATCAATGGACTAGTTAAACTCATGAACTCTAATATGGACAGTGATTATAAATGTATCACTGATAATTTTGGTTTTCCATTTTCTTGATACAACTACTAAGCTAAATATTTATTTACTTAATTCATTTTATTTTGCTTTACAATATCCATTCTTTATAGGAAAAAAGAATTGATTCTTTTGGTTTTGTTTTGATATAATTTATTTCATCTTTCAGGAATCGATGTAAACTTAGAGAATAATTCTAAAAGAACGGTATTTGATCTTTTGGAAGATCTGAATACGTCAATATCGAAACAAATATCCAGAATAATTCGAGGTATGCAATTTTTTTCTGTGTTAGTAAAGCTCTATTAATTGGCACATAATTTAAGGAAATTAGATAATTAA